>VZRQ01002911.1:307887-391909 GCA_013397975.1 Machaerirhynchus nigripectus | reverse complement strand
AGGGAAGAACCAGAACGGCTCCTGCTGGCAGGGGAGGGGGGAACACCCTGCCAGGGACCACAGAATCACAGAACTGCCTGACTAGAAGGGACCCATCAGGGTCACCAAGTCCAACTCCTGCCTCTGCACAGGACACCCCAAAAATCCCACCATGTGAGAGCATTGTCCAAATGCTTTTTGACCTCAGACAGGTTTGGTGCTGTGACCACTGCCCTTGGGGAGCCTGGTCAGTGCCCCACCACCTTCTGGGGGAAGAACATTCTCCTGATATCCAGCCTGCCCCTCCCCTGACTCAGCTCCAGCCGTTCCTGGGTCCTCTCACTGCTCACAAGTGAGGAGATCTGTACCTGCCCCTCTGCTGCCGCTCGTGAGGATGCTGAGACCACAGTGAGGTCTCCCCTCAGTCTCCTCCAGGCTGAACAAACCAAGTGCCCCCAGCCACTCCTCCCAGGCCCCTCCAGACCCTTCCCCATCCTTAGGCCTCCTTTGGACACTCTAACAGCTTAATGTCTTTTTTGTATCGTGGTGCCCAAATTTAGTGTTGTCAGTGAATTTCCTCAGTATCCCTGCCAGTCCTGTGTCCAGGTCATTAACGAGGCTGCTGAAGGGCACAGGGCCAAGGACGGAGCCCTGTGGCAGCCCAGCCACTGCCACCCTGTGTGCCCAACCCATGAGCCACCTGCTCACCCCTCACGTAACACGGTCACTCAGCTGGATGAAGACAAGCTGCCCCCTCCTGTCCCTCTGCCCTCTGAACCCCCAGGGCTGTGATTCCAGAGCCACCACCACACACAGCCTGGCCACAGCACCCAAGGGCTGCTCAGAGCCACCAGGGTGAAGCCCACACCACATCCTGCGTGTATCCATCGGCCTTTTCACCACCTCGCCACGCTGGGCTTCTAGGTCTTATTTACAAAGGAAACATGGGCATTACCTCCTGGGAAGCCTCTGGGGATTGCAAAGCCTTGGCTGGACACAGCACGCAGCTCCAGTGCTCTCAGTGCCGTGAAAATAAACCACTTTTTGCAGTGTTCTGGCTCGGACATGGTGGTTCAGCACAAAAGATTCCTGCTCCTCCTGCTCTGGGGCTGCACAGAACTGTGTGGAACCCCACACTCCTCTCCCCCAGAAGATGCCCTCGTGGGCAGGGGGTATCTCTGTGCTTGGCCACTGTGTGAGTCCCGTGCCTGAATGCTGAGGGAAACAGCCAGGCTGGGTACAGCTGGCTGTCACTCTCCTGGGAGTTGGGCAGAGCTGGCCAAGGCTTTGCTGTCTGTTTGGAGAAGGAAAGGAGAGCAGCTCTGATTCACCCCGAGCAAACAGAGGCTTTAGCAGGCACAGAGCTGCTACTGAGAAGTAAGTTAAGGATGCTGTGAAAACTCCATGTCTGTATTCCTTGGGAGCTGCTGCCCTAAACCTGCAGGATTTTGCTAGAACCCTGTAAAAACCTGTGACCATGTGACAGGGAGATGAGGAGAGGCTTGCAGGGCTGCTGAAACCTGCAGGGCACACTCACACCCACGATCCAACTGCAAACCACCGGAGCAGGACAGAGAGGAGAGATGTGAAATGGCCTGGCTGGGGCTGTGCTGGGGAGGACACGCTGGGTGGGACATAGAGAGGGGACAGAGGGGCTGAATAAGGCACACTGAACAGACTGGGGTTAACACTGTGTGTGTGGGAAATGACACCCCTGCCTCGCCCTTCCATGCCGGGCTGTCCCTGCCCTGCTGGCACCGGCACGACGGGACTGGGGACAGGGACCTGCTGGGGTCCTGCCAAAGCGGGGTCTCAAAGCACAGCACCGAGGGTCCCAGCGGGGACCCCCGGAGAAAAACATTTGGCAACGGAGAGAGGAGAGGGGAGTGGGGTGGGAGGACAGGGTGGCTCAGCCGGGCACAGGGCTCCTTCCTGGTTCCCATTTCCAACCCAGAAATGGATCCTCTGGCTCCTTCACGAGGCTCCTGCCCCTGCTCTGCAGCCAGTGCCCACCCGGCCGCCCGGAGCCTCCTTTATCCAGCACTTGGAACAACATTGTCACTGGTTGTGGATTTTATACAGACTGGTTTGCACTTTTCTTTTTTTTTTTTTCCTATAAACTCATCGGTATTCAGACATGCATCAAAAATCCCCAGGGGGTTCTAAACACTAGGTATGTACAGTCTGTATCCTACAGCATTTCCTGTGCAAAAGCTAAGTACCATCGCTAAGAGACACAGGGTCACGGACAGGTGACCCCAGTACCTGGGCAGTCCATGTTTCCAGGTTCAGAGGGATTTACCGTTGCTTAAATAACGAGATCTGAGAGGAGGAGGGGGATGTGATGACTGGAGATGGCGGGTCCCTGCCCACATTTTCAGTGCCTCTTCCGTATCTACGAGCGGTGCCTTCCTCCCGCGAAGAAGGCGCCAGAGATCTGGGGTGAGCCGAGACCCCTGTAAACACAAGCAGCTCTCTGACAGCAGAGCTCCTCCAGCAGGCAGCGGGACACGCTTCCATCCTCGTGAACACGTTGGGAAGGTGGCATTGCAGGGGAGACTCCAACCCTTGGCTTCCACGGCTGCTGCTGCCCGACGCCGCTCCGGAGATGAGTCAGTGGGTGCTGAGCTCCTGCCGCCCCTGCTTTGCGGATGGAAACAAAGAGCCAGGGCACACCTGGATGCAAGGGGCCAGCAAACCAGCAACACGCTTGCGTGGGACACTCCTTCCACACAGCTCTGTCCCCGGGGTTAAAGCTGGTTCATGGCACAGAGGGACGGGAGGAGGAGGAGGGCGAGTGCAGCGAGCGCCGGCCGATCTCTGCCCTCGGCGGCTGCGCCGGCGCCTCCGGCCGGCTGCGAGCGCCCGGCGTTCCCAGCCCCAGGGATGGCTGCCAGCTGGGAGGGAGGGTGTGTCATCCAGTGGCAGGTACAAACATCGAACTCCAGTCTCATAGCTGCCCTCGGCGCCTCTGCGGAGCAATTCTCCTCGCGCAACCCCTCCTCCTAGGTTTTCTCTTCCCGATCTGTTTTCCGCCTCGTGATGTTCCGAGGTTTGATTTTCAGGGACAGTTCCCACAGGGCCTCCTCAGCCAGGTGGTCGCTGAAGTCGTTGAAGAATGACACTATGTCGTCGTTCCTTTTGATGTCGTAATGTCTGGAAAACCACAGAGGAGCTGGAGTTAAGCAAGGGCTACCTGGGGACCTCTCCTGGCTTTGGGCCACCCCTGTCCTGCTCTGAGGACATCCAGCACGGGGTACTCATGGCAGTGGTGTCACACCACAAAGGGGAAAAACCCGTTGCTGAACTGGGGGGAAAAAGGCACCTATCACACAGAGATGAGCAGTTAGATCTGCTGCCTCTGCTGCAACACAGCACTGAAGAAAACCCTGAATACCCCAGAGAACACAGGAACCAGCAAGGGCAAAACCTGAAGGCAAAACCTGTCTGGATCTCAAAACTAGGTATCAGAAAAATGTCCTCACAGTATTTATCTAACCTGGAGAGGAAGGAGACTGATTAGAGCCCTGTTGCTCCCAGCTCTCCTTACATCTCCCTTGCCCTTGCACAGGGGCTTCCATGTCCAAGCCCCCCTGCCCCCCTCCCCACCGTGGTGCCCCAAAGCCAGCTCCGAGCCCCCACTGCTGCACTTACACTTGCTGGAAGCACCTCATGCTGTCCAGGATGTTAAACTGCTGCCAGCGCTTGGAAAAGTTCACTTTGCTGTCAATGTAATCAGGGTTTCCCAGATGGACAAAGGTCAGGTCCTGCAGAATGAGGCCTCTGAAAGAGGGAAAGGGGCAGCAGGCCAAGGGAGTAGGCAAACAGACACAGAGGTTAGTCACACAGGGCAGGGTGGCCAGCCAAAAGGCAGCCCAACAAAATCCAACAGCCTCCCACTGCCACCAAAATGGCAACCTTATCCAGAAGGAAACATTCCCCAGCAGCAGATCCAAAGGTGTTCAGATGCAAACACCCCCAGCTGGCCACCCTGCCCCAGACAAATTGCTCCAGAGGGCCTGAGGGCTGATGTGGCACAGTGCTGCATTACCCCAGCTCCTGGGCAAAAGGCAAGGGCTGAGCTCAGCAGCAGCTGCTGCTGAGAAATCCTTGAGGGAACCATTGTAATGTGCAGAAGGAAGGAATGGCAGAGGGAGGGACTGCCCACTCACAGGTAGGGGATGCAGGGGGGCTCCACGTCGGCCAGGGCCGCCCGGTAGGCGCGGAAGGACGAGGAGCTGTCGATCAGGGTGCAGTACTCGGCCAGGCCCTGGCAGGACACAAACCCCGTGGTGACACTGCTGCTGCAAACCCATTTTCTTTGTCACCTCCCCCCAGAGAGCCACGCAGAGCAGGGAGTTAATGCCATCCTGCAAACACCTCCAGCTGATTTAGTCAGCTTGACCCCAGGGTGTTCACGTGGAACATTGCTGCCTTCAGCCTCCCCAAGCCTTGGGCTGCAGGAGGAGGAGGAGGCTGTGTTCCCCTGTGACTGTGCTGGCACTCCTGCAGCTGTCAGAATGCCCAGCCACGCTGCAGGCTTCCAGCACTGTGGCATTTTACTCACTGGAGAGCAGTTATCCACCATCCCTCCAGCCTGGGACACTGCTGAGCTGTTAAACCACTCAGCTATTTCATACATAACCACACTTACCCTTCCCCCAAAGATCACAGTCCCCACTGCTCCTCACCTCTGAGGTTTGCTTCTGCCACTCCAGCCTTCGGATGGGTGCAGAATCCAGTGCAGAAAGAATGGCCAGATAGGAATTAAAATTATTCAGCTTTCGTAAGTGCTGTGAAGAGGGAGAACATGCCAGTTACTCGAGAGCTCTGAAAAGCCTTCTAGCATCAAACAGCTCTACCAAGCAGAGGGCCCCACTCCCCTGCTGCTTTAAGCAGCAGTGTGTGTGATTCACAGGAAAAACCAAGGTGGTACCTTCATAATCTTTATAAATTTAAGGAGCAGCCTCTCTCGGTCCTGGGCTTTCTCTTGTAGCATAATTATTGAACGGACCCTGGAAGAACAGACAGAGTAAAAGATAAACCCACTTAAGCAGAGCTCAGATTTCCTCATGCTTTATTAAGAAAACTGATCACTGATAGGGATGGGCCAATACTAAAAAGTTCACAGTACCTCCAACTTAAATAACCACTCTAATCCACAGCACAGACAGGATAATTTCACAGAGTGCATTTATTTGCACGGGGAATGTTTATTTGAAGGACTCAGTGATACTGATAACTAATTCCTCTGGCTTACAAGGCCCTCCACAACCCTCCTGATTTTATTTCTCCTGGTCTCTGGAGTCTTTGGTAAGTGCTCTGCATCTACTTTCAGGCCAAAAATATACATTATCCCACTTGTAACAAAGGAACCCAAGTCTACAAGGAATATCTGGAATATTTGCAAGGCATTGGAAGTTAAGCACAGCTCAGTGCCATGGCTGCTCTGAGCTCCTTACCAGTAGGACATGTTATTAAAGTGCTCTGTGAACTGTGTCAGGTTGGGGCTCTTCTCTTCATTTTGTTCCTTTGCCCAAAGCAAAACTTCTGGGATCTGTCAAGGAAGAAGAGGAGAGAGATGGGAAAATACCACACATTAAAATGGGATTTCTATCCCTATTCCCAGTTGCAGCCTGTGTTCACAGCCACTTGCTGACACAAGATCAGCTGTGCCCTACAATCCAGCAGGTGTCTGGGAGAGCTGGCAGGGCATACCAGAGACTGCAGAGGGTCCAATCCCTCCCACTGCCCTCAGCCCATCCTCATGTCTCTACCTCGATTTTATAGAAGAGTTCAGCATCCAGCAGGGTCAGCTGCTCGGCTATTTCATGACTGTGGAAATCATGCAGTGTCCCTGGCCTGTGGAAAACAAGGAGGAAGTACAAAGGCTCAGAGAATGTGACCTGTTTTCTTATCTTCCCTGTATTCTGAACTGAGGAAACCCTTGTGTTCCCAGGGAGGGGACGCCCTGGCTCTCAGAGGACCAAGATGTGGTTACGTGCACCTTCCCTCACCTGGCTGCCACCCCTCGGGCCGCGAGAGGTTTGATGGAGTTGGCGTAGCTCAGCATCTTCTTCTGATCCACTTTGTCCAGGATGTTCTTCCGCAGCACTCTGGCCAGGCTCAGCTCCCCGCTGCAGACCAGCCGGAACACCAGGTCCATCAGCAGCTTCAGGATTTCCTCCGTCAATTCCACCAAGCTGAGAGGAAGATGGAAAACCCAGGGGAGGCATCAGAGCTAAGACACTGAGCTATGGGGTTGGTGTCTGTACCGAGTCCCAGCGCTCTTTCCTACAAGCAGAATGGGGTGACTGAAGTTGCTCTTCTTCCCATCTCTTCCTTTCCCAGATTCCCCCTTTATTTGTTATTTTAAAACCACTGACCCAGTTAGGACACACCCGTTCTTCCAACATGAGGGTTCAGCACTACAGGTGTCTCGCTGGTCAGGGTCGGGGATTTCAGCTGTCATTACAGAAAGGGTTAAAAAAACCTACCTTCCCTAAAAACCACATTTTCCCAGCTGCCAGATTTCTGCGTGTTACTGACCTTGCATCCCAAAATGAAGAAGGCAACTCACCACAGCTCATCCACCACTCGCACCAGCACGAAGAAGGTGTTCTTACTGACTCGCTTCTTGAACGTGTCCGGGAAGTGGCAAAACTTCTCATATGTTGGTTGCAAATTAAAGAATCAACTCGGTGTGCTCAGACCAGCATCAGTGCAATTCCCAACTGCCTCGAGGAACTATAAAATCATTGACTGGTTTGGGGTGGAAGGGACCTTAAAAATCATCCAGTTCCACTCCCTACCACGGGCAGGGACACCTTCCACTGTCTCAGGTTGCTCAGAGCTCCATCCAGCCTTGCCTTGAACACTTCCAGGGATGGGGCAGCCACATTAGAACACCACGGTGTGTTCTGTCCTGATGGAAACCAGGGTTTGATTTCCAGGAGATAAGGGACACTGATATGGCTCTAATTAAGATGGCATTAAAGTGACACCCGCTGCTGGTAGCAGGGAGTGTGAGGAGGTACTTTCACCTTGCAGAACTGAGAGCAGGTGTTCCCTGAAATTGCTCTCTCTAAGGTGGAATTTAATGAGCAGCACTTCCCTACAGTGATCTCCCCCACTGGTCTGTGACATCTGGTCTCAACAGATCTCAGATGTCACCTCTACCTTCCTTGCTGCCCAATCTGCTGCAAGGAGGCCAGAGACATGGGAGACAGCACAGGCTGAAAAACCTTCTGCCAGGTGGCCAAAGGGACAGAGAACAAGGTTATCAGTAAGGCAGCACTGGCAGGGGCCTGCAGGGATACCCCAGATGGGACTGTCACCTGGGCTGAGCCGTGCTGTGCCCTCGGCCGCCGGTCCCGGCCGGAGCAGCGGCGCTGCTGCAGATGGCACTGACGAGCTGCAGCAGGGCACGGTGACATCAGGCTCCCTCTGGCGTGGGTGCACAGCACCAGAGCCCACGAGGCCTGGGCACTGCCCAGACCCAGACCCAGACCCGGACCCAGACCCAGACCCAGACCCGGACCCAGACCCGGACCCAGACCCGGACCCAGACCCTGCCCCGCTCCGCCGGCGGGGAACGGAGCCACGGGAAGGGGGCCAAGGGCAAGGAACGGGAGCAGGGTGCTCAGGGAGAGGCCTTCTCCATCCTCTGCCAGGAATGCTCACCCTGCACATCAGGGCCCTGCCTCATTACCAGTTACAAGCCCAGTTCAGGACTGGGAGCCAAGAGCACAGCACCTTCATGGCTGAGTTTATTGCAGTAAGAGAGAGGTCTTGATGGTTTAATCATCTCTAATATTAAAGTACACCTGCCCATGCAGGCAGTGCCCATGGCCCCTCTGGAAGGCAGAAGGTGCTCTGGCTCCCACTCTACAAATACAATGTCCCAAATAAAAGACCAGGTCCCCAGTGACATACAGAAAACCTGAACTGCTCCTCTTCCTAGCCAGGACCCTCAGGAGACAACTCTCAGGTCCAGTATCCACTGTGACTGGAACTGCCCAGCAGCAATTCCCACTGGAGAGAGTGGAGGTGAAGGAATTCCTGCCTGGGACACCATCAGGGCCAGCACACCACTGACCATGCTGCCAGCAGGCTTTTGACCAAAAAACTTGCCACCAGCTCCCTCCACAACGACTGTCCAGCTCTGATTCCTGGTGGGAGTGAACTGTCACTAGTAAAGGATATCTGTACTGCAGCTTCTTGATGAGCTCTTCAGGGGTAATAAATGTCCTGTATGTGGTCAGAAAGGCTTCACAGTACAGCACCAGATCTGGGGAAAAAGGCAAGAAAGCCTCAGTCAACCTTGCTTTCAGAAAAAGGAGTTTCTTGTAAGGTTGAATCCAGAGGTACAGAGGAGGATATGGACACATTTTGGCATGAATGAACTTCCCAGAAATGCTGTGCTGTTGGTCCTGACCAGCAGATGGACCCTTTGGCACAAGAGCAGCAGTGACAATGCCCTGTCCCCACCAGCCTGGCCCTCGCTCCCACTTGCAGCACTCGGGCTTGTGCCTCATAAAAGGGTCAGTGAAAAACACCCGCTTGTGGGACAGGAGCTATCAATAATGTGCAAAGGAAAAACACAGTTTAGACCTTGGGGATGCTTTAAAGAGAAGATCTGCTGGCAAGGGGTGATGCCTGCTCTGTCTTTGGTGCTCAGGCAGGTCACTCTGCCCTCCCAATGAGGAACACACGTGTTTCAACACATGCTGTGGTGCTGCAAATCTGCCCTTGCTGAGTTCCAGGAAATCTGTCCCAGGACAGTGTAAACAGAAGATTATTCCCAGCCAAAAGAAAAGCAAATTGCACTGCAAAAACTGATGCTGCCACAACTGTGCCCCAACAGAGCCATGGTGCATGCACTCAGCCTGTGTTAATTCATCTGCAGGATGGGGTGCTACAGGGCCTGGGATTGCAAAGGCTTTGGGCATTACCAAGGGCACAGAGGATGGAATTTCAAGAAGCAGGAATTTCAAACAGGAATGCAGATGTCAGGTCAAGACTGCAGAACACTCGCAGTCCCAATGCCTGGCCACTGTGGACAGCAGTGCCAAAATGGGAGCACTAGGCATTAGTCCCAGAATAAAGCAGAGCACGGCAGCAGGGTGTGCAGTGGATGGCACCCTGCCCCTGCCAGCAGCACTGCACCAAGGGCAGACAGGGAGGAAAAGCTCCTGTTGTGCCTGCCCAGGCTCGGCTGCACATGCAGGGCTTGTTCCAGCCAGGACAGGCATCACCCCATACCCACGTGCTGTAACACCCAGCCGCTGCTGTGAGGTGGGAAGGAGCAGGGCACAGAGGGAGAGCTGTGCCTCCCTACCTGCAGTGTTTCTCTTGGCAGGAACCTCACCTTCCTCTTGCTCTTCAACCAGGGAGTGCTGCTGCCTCTTGGTTACAGACAACAGAGGCTGGGTGGTCACATCAGGGGTGAGCCCCAAGCCTTGTCCAGCTCTAATCCTGCACTCACAGCAAGTGTGTGTGGCTGTGAGCACTTAACTGACCATGGATTTTATTCCTGAAGACCTCAGGTCTCTCTTTATTCCTTGTGCCATTTAGCTTTTTCAGAAAACTCAAATGGACAAGAAGCATCATGCAACAGGGCGTGGAGTTACATTTATTCTGGGTTCCCATCTGCCCAAAAGGCAACGTGAGGTAATACAGCTGGTCTGCTCTGGCACTTGAAGCTGCCAAGAAATTCATCTTTAAAGGAAAGCCTCTTAACTCTACCCCTCCGTGCCGTTTGGCTGATTGATTTACAAGCCCCGAATTCTTCTCATTGTAAGCTTAATTCATTAACCCTCTCAGTCACCCAAACAGTGGGTTAGCATAGCACAAATTCCTCTGTGCTCCATTCAGCTCCGTGGCTTGGCAGTGCCTGCGAGGCCGGGCTCAGGCACTGCAACTGTCGCCTGCCCGAGCTCCCTCCGCCCAGCTCTCCACAGCTGCACCACTGGGCAGACAAAACCCTGCTCTAGCTTCTCCCCGTTCTGAAAAGTTCTCTGCAGCTCTCACCCCACTGCTTGCAGAACCCTCAGAGCCCCCTGTTCATGAACTGGAGGTCCAGCATTCCCCCCCTTATCAAGCAGCTGTCTTTCAACAGGAACAGCAGGGAAGTTCTTTGTTGTGATGCTTGTTCCAGAGAACAGCAGGAGTAAAGCAGAGATTCCCTATTCCACTTTCAGCACGTTTATAAGGGATATTTCCACCATCTCATTTAGACTATTTTCTTCAATATACATTTCCAGCCTTGGCACAATCAACCGCCTCCTCCTCTCTGGTGTGTTTCTAACTTTGGTCCTCCCTGCCTGGATTCGGTGCCCAGTGCAAACTGGGAAACAGCTGTCAGGGGAAGGATTTTCTTGCTAGCTGAATGGTGCTGGTAAGTAATTGCAAACATCTTATGCTGCAGTAAAACCCCTGTCATTTAAAAACGTACATGACAGATATTTCCCCTTTAACTATCAACCTCTAAACTATGAGCACTGAGTGATTCAGAGGGTTAGTGTTTTGCCTCCCAGGAGATAAGGAGATCAATCCTGGTTAGGCCATCAGCACAAATGTGTTTGGCAGGTTCAAATAACTCTGGAAACACTGCAAAGGCTGTCTTTGCCACAGGTCTTGGAAAGGAGCTGCTTCATGTGTGTGGTGACTGGGTTTGGACAGATAAAGAGGGATTTTAACAAACCTAGAGCTAAGGGTTGCTAACATCCCCTCTCCTCACCCACGTCTCTTTTGCACTGCGGATTCCTTCTCTGAACTGCTCTGGGTGGCTACCAGGACACAAGGGGTACAGAGTGGCACTAGGAGGTGGCACGGTAAATTGAACATATGGGGTGCCAGCAGAGCAGCACCTGAACAGACACCTGATGCCCACGGGTACTGCATTAGACCCACACCAACATCCCTTCTTTCCCACTTTGATGCAACAACCATTCCAGTAACTCCTACATCACCACTGCCCTGACATTCAAAGGACAAGGAGCACCACTGGAAACAGCATCCATGCACCACTGGAAACAACATCCATGCATTCACAGAAGGCAGTGGCCCAGCTCAGCAGGTACAGGGACACCAACATAGCACTGTCACTGGAGTGCCTCATCTTCCAGATCCAGGCAAGGGCTGGGAGGAGTTAATCCCATCCCTGCTGCTTAATGGAACCACCAGGCGCTTATCCAGCTTACCTCCATCTCCCACAGATAAACACAACCCCCCAAGCTCAGAGGATCCCTGCAGACTCTCCCCAGCCCAGCTGCCTGCAGGCACGGGGCAGAGGACAGGCAGCCACAGCCGTGCCAGGCTGTGCCCCCAGCTCTGCCCTGCTGCTCCACGTACCTTTCCTGTCGGTCTCTGTGGCGTGCACCAGCAGAATGTCTCCAGATCCACCACGGACATCTGGCCCGTCATCCCCCTGCAGCGGGAACACAGCCACGTTAGGCACAGCCCAAGCTCCCTTAGGCCTGGTTTAACATCGCTGGGGTTCCAGCTCAGCAACAACTGGCAGCACACACACTGTTCCTGGCACTGCTCACAGCACGAGCTGGGACATGGTCTTCAGTGCTGGGATAATCCTGGAATTTGAACAAAGCATTTGGTGTCCCAGATGAGGAATAAGGCTGATCCTTACTCGGGGTCTCTGACTCCTTAAGGCCAGGTTGTGAAGCTCAGTGAAAGCCGAACCTTCTGCCCACAGAAGAATGAGCAGAAATGCCACAAATACTCCCAGAAGACCTTTAACAGGGCAGCAGCACTGTGTGAACTGTCTCAAAGTGCAGGATCACGTACCACAGTGGCTGTGGGGTGGGAGGTCATGCATTCAACTTGCATGTTCCTGGAACATCAAAACCTCGCCACTTAATTCCCTAATCTGGAACTATTTGGCTGGAGGTCACCTGAAACGATCCAATAACTGGAAGAAGAAAACAGCCCTGCTAATTGCTTGACCCCTGCCTTACCACTCTCTAAAACACATCTTTCTTCTAGCTACTGCATTTCACAACTTAAAATACGCAAAACTGATCCACCACTCAGCCAGCAGTTCCCACACTGCAGGAAGCAGCTTGCAGTGACAGTTCTTTGCTGCTTCAAACGTGTAGATCAGAAAGAAAAGAAAGAAAAAAAGACACTAAGACACAGATCTGCTAGTCCCAAATGTTCAGAAATCACTGATTTTTAAATGTTTTTTAAAGGAAACAATCCATCAGAGGAGGCTGGAGTTGTGGCTGGCTTCCCTTAGGAATGTCTTTATCACTTCAATATGCAAAACAGTGAAACAAGCATGGATTACAGCCATGGAGCTGCTCTGTCCAAAACGTGAATTTTTCAGGTGACCCTCTGGCAAGACTCACAAACTACTACTTAGAGAACAAGTAAAAGCTTCTCACTCTCTCCTGCACATCTCAGCTGACCAAAGAAGACTCCTAAAGTGCCAGTAAATGATCCATTCTCTCTGTTTTTCAGCCAAGCCCCCTCACAGTCTGAAAGCTTCAAAAGCCTGCATGTTCCCTCCAGCTGCATGTCAAAGACAGCGTGGTTCAAGAGCACAGTGAGCAAAGCTGGCTGGGAGTGCACCCAAGGCTAGACACAGAGCTATTTCTCAAACACAGAAACAGTTCCTTTGGCTGCTTTTCCACACCAGTAACATCATGTCCTGCTCATTCACCTGCTGAACTTGCCGCCAGTTCAGAGAGAAAGGCCAACACCATCACCCACACCTGGATTTATTGTGCTCAGGCCCTCAGGTGATTCATTTCAGGCTGCTAGGGCTGAAGAGGGAAGGGGCAGGCTGGGAAAAGGGCACAAGATGTGCTGGTTTTAGAGAGCCATCTCACCTTTTGTTAAACCCTCACTCATTGCTCCCTGCCTGTACCAGCAGCTCGTACTTTAGCAGCAGCCTTCACACACACCCCACTTCTGCTGCAACCTACTTTTTCCTATCAAATAAAAGGTGATGCCTTGTTTGTGCACACAGAGAATCAGATTTCAGCTCAGAGTAAACCATGGAGTACAAAAACAAACCCTGAATGCACCTACCTCTTGCTTCAGTGTTAATCTAGACATGATTTCACTGTGGTCAATAAGGGACAGCTCATCTACCTCTTCCTCCAGCTGTGATGACTCCAAAGTATCTGGTGACTGTGGCTGCCTGTGTAAAAAAAAGGGAAATAACCTTCATCAAATGACAGTAAGTACACAGACACTCTGGAGGTAAATCTTTTGCAAACAAGCCCAAATGTCTGGCTCTAACTCTGTTGCTTTGAGCATCTCTTGAAAAAGAGAAAGATAAACCTTTAGGACCCGAACACTTGTCTGTCTGCCTTTCTGGCAGGCAGGATTTTACTGTAAGTACACACTTCCATGTCTCCTTAATCCACCAAATTTTTAGTGCACACAAATCTAAGCCCTTCCTCAAGCGTATAGAGACTGAGCACACTCTACACATCCATATCTTAGTCAGTTCATGACCTGTTGTGCTGAGACAAGGGGAGATGACAGGCTCTTGTTCTGCAGGAAAATAGAGCAGAAAATCATGACCATTTTTTCGGTGTACATCCCCCTCTAGAATTCCTACCCCCAAAGGCTGGTGATCTTGTGCCAGGACATGTCCTCTCTGTGCCTGTGGCTCTAAAAACAAAAAATAAAGTACTGATGTTCCTCACAGCTGTCCCCAGGCACAGGCCAAAACCCCGTGCACCAGTCAGTACTTTGAGCAGATAGATAGTGAGCTCTGCAACTCTTGTGTTGTCTCCTTTGCTGCAGGGATTAAAACCCTCAAGCCAACTGCAGGAAAATGAGGGAGGGAAGTTGACTGTCACACACAAATCAACGCCATTCTCTATTTTTGCTTTAGAAATGCAATTGCAGAGCAATCTCGAGCAGCAGGGAAGCACTCACTCCACTCCTCCTGAAGCCCATCTGTTACAGCTTGCACCTCTTCATTTACATAGGCAAATGATAGCTAAGAGCATTAGAAAGGATATAAAGCCTCCTGCTCCAGGGCCCCAGCCAGCCTCTAACTAGCAGGGTTAGGAAGAAATTTCCCTCTGGGAAGACTATTCCAAACAGCAATACAGACTCTTTTCACACATCTCCCTGAAAGCAGGAGGGAGCAGCCAGTGTCAGTGACAGCACTGCCAGTGAGATGGACTGAGGATGGCTAACACAGGCTGCATGAACCCCCATGGGCTCCTTGAGCTCGCCAGGATCCCAGCACACACTGGCTATGCAATTAAAGTGGGCTTAGAAGTTTAAACAACATGGAGGAGGTTTAGGGCAGAGCAGGCAGCCCCAAGGATGGTTTGGCAGAGGGGATGTTGGGACTCTGCACCCTTTGAACGTGGCAGGAGGACACCAGGGGGTCAGGCTCACCTTTCAGCACCATCTTTGCCCTCCTTCCCCACGGCACTGCTGTTCGAAGCGGAGTCTTTGGAGTGGCCGTCTTTGACAGAGGGAGATTCCTGCCAAGAGAAAGGAGTTTTTCATCATTACACGGGGTCCTTGAGCCCAGCGAGCCTTGCATTTACAGTCTGCCTGCCTCTAAATGGCCCTTTACTGTAAATTCCTACAGAGCAGTTAAAGATTGATGCAAGTTAATGCCAAATGCCAGGAAAACACAGAAGTTAATCAGACAGGAAATTTGGGACCATCTCTGGAGACCAGTGTAATTAGTACTGTTTGCTTTTAACATTGTGAAATGATGCTGAAAGTTACAACACAAGTCAGCTGTTGTCTTGGATTTTAACCCTCTCATGACCTTTTATTTTTCCTCCAGCCCTTCCTGTTGAAATACACTTTGCCTCCTGCTTTAATCCAAACAGACACAGCCAGCTCTAAGCTCTCCAGTTTCAGTTCCCCTCCTGATCACAGCCCCCCTGCCTCAGGGGGTGGATGCTCACTGCTTCCTACCTCCCTTCTCTCCCATCAGAAGAGGTTTTGCAATGATGCAACGTTTCCACTCCACAACTCAGGGCTGTGGAAATGAGGCTAATGCAAAAAAGCAGAACCAGCTGAACCCGCGGCACGGAACAGCAGGTAGAGAGCTCGGAGCAAACATACAGCATTTTAAATTAGCCATTTATTAAGGAGACAAATAGCCATGAACAGCAAATGGGAATATTAATCCAACAGTGTCAGGAGTTCAGAATTATTTAACATCATGCAAAATGAAGCTTGGAAATTCAACCTAGTGAACAGACGGGACTGAAACCACCTCCACGCTATCCACTCGGCATGGAAACACCCTGCTGAGCTTGGGTTTCTTGGTGTCTGCAGGGTTTTTCCAGACTCTATCTGCAAAGCCCTTTGCTTCAAAGTTGAGAACCCGCTCACAGCTGCCCAAAAAGATGGGCCTGCCCAGATGTGTCTCCTGAGGGGAAGTGATGGGAGCACTATCTCTTGGCGTATTTAACACCACCGTGGATAAAGGTCTTGGTGACATCCTGCAGGAGATGTGCCTTCCAAGAGGAGGGCAGGCAAAAGGATCACCACGGACCCCTGCCAGTTTCCTATGACCCAACAGGAAGATGGGACCTCCCTGGAATGGAAAACGCCCTGGCTCCTCTAGGAAATAGCTAAGATACAACGCTTGAGTCGAGGAAGAAACAGCGTGTGAGTACAATGCTAAATCAATCACTTACTTTGCAACCAAACAGTGAAGGAAAAAAGAAATATTTAGAGCAGAAAGCTTTCTGTATTAAAATAGGGAAGGCAAAGCAGTTACAAGAAAAGACGTGGCCCCAGAATGGCCCAGGGTGCAGCTCTCTGGAAGGGAACTTCACGCAGCAGCTCCAAACAGCCAGCGAAGCGCAAAGGCAACAGCGCGGCAGGAGAAGCCGTCCCTGCCTCCTGCCAGGGCTCAGCGTGACCCCAAAAGCATCTCCTGCTCTGCACCTGCACCAAGAGGGCCCCCAAACCTGCAGCCAGGTGTGGGCAAGCAGAGGGATGGCCAGCAAGGGAGCCGGGGCAGCAGAAGGACAGGGAGCTCCAGGGTGTGCGGAGGAGGCTGGTGCCAAGCGCGTGAGCCCCGGCGTGAACTCGGCATGCACCAGGCAGCCCCGCCCGGGGCCCGGCCTCTGCGGGTTGCTACTTACTCCTTCAGAGCGAGGGAGTTCCCCGTTGCTCTGGCCAGAGGAATACAGATTGACATATTCACCCTCACCAGCCTCCTCACTGGCATTTTCACTCTGAGGGAGACAGGATGAAAAGAAATTCGTGATGGTGCTCCCCACCAGCGCTTCGTGGCAGAAAGAACCCGGGAGCAGACCCGCCCTCGGCAGCTGCTGTCACCTCACTCAGAGCTCTGTTCTCTGTCTCCGTGGCCAGCACTGCCCACGGAGGCTGCACCATCCTGGGGGTCATTAAATCTGGCTCTGGAGGACCAGCCCGGAGGCCCTGGGCTGCAGCAGGCACTGCTTTGCAAGAGCTGTGGACTCCGGTGAGACTGCCAAGGTGCAGCGGGCAGATTTCAAGGTCCTGGAAGCGGAACGTTCGGAGCTGGACACAGAGTGCCTGTCCTACCCAGGGCAGTCCTGCTGAGTGCAGACCAGCCCCGCAGCCCCAAGGGCATCAAAGGTACCCCCCAAACAAGGCTACAAGCACAGACTAGACTCATCACGCCAGAATAAACCAAACTCGAGGCCTTCTGGGATATAAGAAGGACCCAGCGCAAGGAAGATGCAAAGCAAGGTCACGTCCAAAGCATGAAAAGCTGCACATTTACTCTGTAATCAGTGACCCTCTTCCAAACTTGGCAGAGAGGCAGCACTAGCATGCCCTGTGCTGACAGCTCTAATCCCATCAACTCTCGTCCTCGCAGCAGACGAAAGAGGAACTGTCTTGCAAATGAGGTGTTCAAAAAAGTATCTGTAATGGACAGACCTGCTCAGTGATCTGCAAAGTGATCTGGGACTTCAAACTAGCAGAGTGGGAACAGCGTTAGCCTAACTTCACCAACGTGTGATGACCTGCCACCAAGCACACAGCTGGGGCTCATGGGAACTGGGAAGAGCAGGAACCTGGAGGGAACAATAGGTTTTATGCACAGGAGAGACAGAGCTGGACTGCACCCACTGCTCCTGGTGACTTAGGCAGGAGCAGGTGGCAACTGCAGGATGTGAACTGCTGTTAGGAGCCTGTGTTTAGTAACTACCAACCTCACAAAACACTCCTTTACCTCCCTCAGCTTTGTACTACAATTGCAGGAAGCTACAGCCAACTCTCCCCTTCACCAGCATTTGACGTTTCGGGTTTCCTACATGTGTCTAACATTTTCTCAAACCTGCTGAGGGACTCCATTTTTTTCTCACCACTGTTTTTACATGAAATCTCCTCTCTGCAATTCACACACCTTTGGAAACCAGACCAGACCACAATTTAGCATGTATTAACACAAGAGACATTTTCTTGAACAAAAACCCAGCAAACAAAGGCAGCCTTGCATTAAGGTGCGTTATCATCCCTTTGGAGAGTCTCACCGAAGGCGTCTGGAGAGAATCAGTGAAAGAGGTTTCAGAAGGAAGGCAGACAGGAGCATTCCCGTTAAAGCTGCTCTCCTGAGAAGAGGAGTTTGGCACATCCACAGTGCTGGGTGACTGGCTGGCTGCAGCGGGCACCGCTAGGTCGGGGCTCTGGGATGGATGCACGGGCGGAAAAGGCGGGGTGGAGCAGGAGGAGGAGGTAGAAGAGAGGAAAGGAGGTATGGAGACTTGGTTGTGAGGCACAAAGTCCTGGGAGTAGGACCTAAACACAGATTTGTACTGCAGGACGCGGAGACACAACACAAAAACAAGGAAGATGGGGAAAGGAAAGAGACAGACAAAAGAAAAAGTAATTAGATTGGCAGCAGTGTAGCAGTGACAGCACAAGGCATTTCTAACACAGGCAGCACTGTTTTACCATCCACACACTAAAGCAGGAATTGCTACTTGGGATACACCAGCCAGGTTTTTCCTGGAGAGGCGTGTTCTTGCACAAACAGCAACCTGGCTGCTCATCTCACAGAGGGAAAGGGAGCAGCAAGGTGTGACCTGCAGGTATCCAGCCTTTGCCAGGCAGGGGAAAACCTGGATATCTCAGTACTGCTAATGCAGTGACCCTGAAAATCACCTGAGTGGAGGAAAGGAGGCAAAGGCACACAGAAACCACAACTCTGAGCATGCTGGAAGTATCTACACAGAGAAAACTGCTTCAAGTGCTTATTGCTTTTCTGGGATTTTCCACAGGATCCAAATTTAAGATGCTTTTTGCTCCAGCCCTGTAATTTAACAGCTACTGTGTCAAGTCTGTTCCAGAACACACAGCTCCCAGGGAGGAGTGGCTGGATACTGCCTTCAAAGTTACACTGAAGGATAAAGGAGATTATGCTGCTACTCCTTCCCATTCGTGAAAAACAGGGAGCAAAAATGGTAATTGCCCTCCGGAGTGATGAATTCCTTATCAAACCAATCCTTTAATGCAGTGCCTTGAAGAGTCAGCTGAAGAGATGAAAAGAGATCATCTGCGTAAAGCTTTATTTCACTATCTCTCCTAATCATCAGATTACTGTTCAGATAATATTAAACAGGGTGCAGTGGGAATATATTGTGCCAAGAAAAACAAGAGCAACCCTCTGTCTTTTAACATCTGGTGCTAGTAAGATTTGCCATCGGGGTAAGTCCAAAACAAAGCTGACAACCATTTAAAAAAAAAAAAAAAAAGAAAAAAGACAATAATGCTAAATCTGCTGGAGAGGAGTTTATTTTAAAACCTGCAAAGCTGGTCATAGTCAAGCGGACTGAAAGAAGAATCACATCCAAAAAACCCCAGGCTGGAACGCAGTTGTGGCACTGCTCCATTGAGGGATCTGCTGCAGAAGGACGGGGCAGTACAGAGCTCTCAAGAAGCACAGACACAACTTGCTCAAACCAGGCTGAAAAGTGACACCACTGTGATGTAAAAAGAAAGGGAGTCAAAGGCAGGAATTGGAGAATTCAGACTACATTTTCTCAGGAGAGCTGAGCAGGTTAAGAAAAAGCAAAGCTTAGTCCATCATCTGAGCCCCAGCAGCAGCACCCAGCTCAGCAGCGGTATTTTTGTTTCTACCTAGGAAAGATGTGGGCTTAAAAATCTTAACTGAGAACAGCCTCAGGCCAGAAGCCTGGTCAAAAAAGCTTTTCCACTACAAAGGAAAGGAAATGTAAAGGTCAATGGCTAGACTTTACCTTCCACCACCTTAATCCTTGAGGGGCTGCGCCTTGTGCCTTGCGTGGAGTCCAGCAGTGCTCTGGGCGTATTCTCAGGCCCCAAAACAAACTGCAGGCCGTAATACAGAGGAGAGGAGGGGGATGCTTTGGAAAGAGAGCTTAAAAGACTACTGAAAAATAATTAAAATGCAAATCCCCACCACATGCCTGTGGCTAAAAGGAGACTGGCTCTAGGACAGGCTCCTCTCTCTTCCTGCCCATTTCTTTCCGGATGAGCAGCGCTGGCTCCAGGGACACTGTCAGCTTTTGGAGCTGCCTCAGTAACAATGACAAGTCTAATCTCTGTATTTACTTTCTGCCTGGATAAATGCTCTACATTTATTCGTTTTCACTTGCATGGCACAAACCACTAAATCCCTCGTAAGACGCCAGGCTCATGACATCATCTTGGCTCAGCAGATTCATTATGCCTGCCTGGTATTTCATGATCTCACTGGATCTAATACGCCAGCCATCACCCCAAGTCCCAGCCCAGACCCCAAACCACTGCTCAATGGCTCAAGAAGGCACTCAAAAAACTGCTGTGCTGATAACAAGATCCTTTGCTCCTGTAGAGGAAATAATTAGCTCCAGCAGAAGCTCCGTGCCAGCTCCCCCATTGCTGGACTTCCTGCACCCGCATGACACAGGCGGCACACGCTGTCCTTCACTTTGTAGTTGATGGACATCTTCCACCCAGGAGTTCCAGGGGGTTTTGTCCCTGACCTGCCGAACCCAGAGGAAAAGCCAGGCTTTTGCAAAGCAGCAGAGGAGCTCACGCAGGGCAGGAGTGAAAGGAAATGACTGTCCTCAGCCAAGTCACTCTGGGACAAGCAGAGCCCTGCGTGAGGCGCTGGCAGGGTTAGCTCAGGGCAGACTCTGCTTCCCCGCCTGCAGCCTGGACCAGCAGCTCAGGGAGATGAGTTATTGCTTCTGGGGCAGGAACATTCACACAGCTCCTGCCTTGTGGAGTTTCACACACATTAATCCTAATTTGAAGGCAATTTAAACCTAAATATAACATAACATTGTAGAAATTGCCAAAGTTTGAATGCAGCTATGTCAGTACTGACAACCACTATGTTTCTCTCTCCTTGGTCTCATAATACACCTTCAGAACAACCTCTTGCAATGAGATATGCTGAAAATGCCAGTTTAAGGCCCAGGTACCCATGAAAATGCATTAATCTTCATTATGTGATCCGTGAACAATCATTTAAGGATGCAGACAGGCTCTCAGCATGCTGTTAACAAAGGGAACAGTCCAGAGAAGCCTTTGGTGTGCTGGCATTAATTAGTCAGGCTGCTCTCAACTTCCAATCTCGTTGTAAAGTTGCATCTTGTAGAAAGGGAGCCAGGGAGCCCCCTCCTTCCTCCGGAGCCTGCAAGCAGCTCTGGAATTCCAGTTATGCAGCCGTGCTGGGACAAGAGCCAAGACTGAAGCATACTTTTCAAAGGGAAAAAAACCCACCCTGCAGTGGAGATGATGTCCATATGGCACTCATTCCTGCTGCTCCCCAGCCTGACCCAGCCCAGCCAGCAGCTGCCCCAGGAATTGCAGCAATGGCTTCCACAGGATCTGGGCGTTGTCCATCTCTTGGAAGCCCTGTCATCCTCTAAAAGACATACTTTTTTGGGGAGGGGACAGTCCATTCAACACAATTGTCACAAGGAAACAAGCCATCCTTTAGTGCTCCCCCCAAGAGGCAACAGTTTATCTTGGAAACAAATCAGTGCTTGTTTTAATCAGCTTCTCAGGGGTTTTCTGTAGGGTCAGTAAGGCCTCGGTTATGGCTTCACGGACACAACCTCCTACTCCATGGCTTTGCTAAGTGAAGTATTTCCAAATAATCCCTGGGAAAGCTAGAAAACAGGGTGCAACAGGAATCTTTGGGAAAGGATGCTCTCCTGTATCCAAACTCAGGCCACGCTGCCAGCTCCCAGCACAGGAGCAGAAGAGGGTCTCCCAGCATGAGTGATCCTCACCTGTGACAGCAAAGGGCCAAGACAGGGAGAAGAGAGAGTTCCCTCTGCTCTCACCAGCACAGTGGTTTTTAAAAAGACCTATCTGCCACTTGGGAAGTGCCTGCACAAAGCAAGCTTTGAGCTGGGAGCGGTCTCGTCTCCTGGGAACAGCAGGAAGCAAACGTGCCTGGCCCTGAACATTTACCACACACTGTGACACACAGAGGTCTCCCAGAGACAGCAGCTTTCAACCTTTTCAATTTGCTGCCTTTGATTTTTTGCAGTGGTGAATATTTCAGAACAGCTTTCCATGATTAGAAGCCGTGTTCCAGGATGTCCCAAAGGTCAGTGACATTCTGGCTGTTTATTTGGATTAGATGGCAGGAGATAAGCACTCTAATAGAAAACTTATTTCAGGAGTGATGCTTCTTCACACTCACTAGGCATGGCTGACCACAGCTAACAGGGACACAGGGATATATATATGCAGAGAGTCAGGGGCTGCAAGTTACAGCAGTCTCCAACCCAAATCCAAAGTTGAATTCAATTATGTGGCTGACAGAGCATTTGCAGCATCAGCAGACACAGTCTTTACCTTTTAAGCACAGCCTTCTCAGTTACCCTGTGGACTCCTGCCAAATGAATCTGCCATCCTGCCAGACACTCCCAGATCAGGTAGAGCATCAGACTCCCAAAACATGAAGCTATCAGAGGAAAGGATCAATCTTTCAGATCTCCTCTGCTAATGCTATTAAGGGAACGACGTGGGCAACGTGCCAGAACTGGATGCCCAAACTGTAACAGTACAGAATTATGTTCACAAAATACTGGGTGTAGCAAAGTCGTTACACCCTAAGAATATAATTGCACAGACAACTATTGGAAAAGACTTCCTATCTCATGACACAATGCTGGGCTTCCAGGTACTTTTGCTAATGAGGAAGGAAATGCTCCCACAATGAATGGCTGGAAACACAAGCTGCCAACAGAATGGCTTCAAGCACTGCCACAGGAAAGGCAGCAACTCCTCAGGCTGGAATGTTTCTCAGCAAGGCCTCTGACCTGGCTGCAGAGCTGACCTCCCTGGTTTTAACTGGTGGTTAGCACAGCACATGGATGGATGGGGCTGCTTGTGTCTCCTGGCTTCTGCATAAGAAAACACAAAATCCAAACTTCTCCTTGTGGGGGAGAGATCCTTGCACACCTTTGCAACAAAACAAATAAGGGGGCAGCAGGGGAAGAAAACATTTGTAAGATTTATGAACCATGCTGTCATGCATCCCTCTTTGGTAAGTATCAGGAGAATTCAACTCAGTTGCACCTACAGCATCAACTTTTTCGCTTGTGGACAAAGCCCCCAGATCAAGACGGCAGATCTGGAAAAGACAAGAGTCTGGAGACCAAGACACGACCTCTAAAAAGTCAGTCACACAAAAACATGGGGTGTGGGGCCTACAAAGTCAACATGGGACTGTTTAGAAAGACCTACAGAGATCTGCAGTGTTCCAAAAGCACAGGAAAGGCAAAACAATACCTAAGACAGAGCAGCTGGTTAAAGGGATGCAAATCTTTTCAATCCCCCTTCCCTCTGCTCCAAATGAAGGAGCCAAAACCTTAGGACAGAAACGAACACACATTATGACTTCCCAGCCGTGGTTTGTTTGAGGCTCCCACCCTATGAATGAAAACAGCTCGGTGTCTGGCGAGGGCCAGAGCCTGGTGTGTGCTGCAGGCTGGAAGTGAGCTCCAGGAATGGGAGCAAGGCAGGGAAAACATGGGAAGCACATGTCTGCGTGGTGCACGCCTTTAATCACTTATCTGACCCTGCTTTTCCTGAACATACGTTAGCACGCACACAAGAAAGAAAAACAGTTGCTGTGAATTTTCTGTGCACTTGCTCAATTTGCTCAAGAATGGTGGGAACAAGTGAGAACAGAAGCGCTGAACTGGAGCTTTCATAAGGAAATCACTTGCACCTTCTGCTGGAATCTGACAGCCAATTGGTTTCTGGAAAATTACTGGAAATGTTTCTTAATTAAAAAGACAACATAAGAAAAACCCAACATTTTGAGAAAGGCAACTTAATTCTCCACAGTGGAGGATGCAGCCAAATTTCCACTAATGGCATGTACATGCCTTGGAGATACAACTCTTCCTTGTTTCAGGGAGGAAAAGCTTCCACAAGACTTTCTGCAGCCCTTGGTGGAAAATGTGTGGATGGGCAGCAGTGGAGCTCGTCACCAGATGATTTCCTCTATCAGTGCAGAGTTCTCCAGCTGCCAGGAAGTAATGAGATTTCAAGATCTGATTATTCCTGCTGCTCGGATACCTGCCCACCCATTTCCAGGCAAGCAGCAAAGGATTGATTAAACCAAGGGACAGCAGCTCTGTGTTCACAAGAAGAAGGGAGGGAGGTGATCGGCTGGAGAGAAACCGCTGCCAGCCGTAACCATGGACGATGCCTTCTTGTTGCACACCTCCTTTCCCACTGCCTAGTGCTTTCAGAAGAGGTGGGAATCCCTTGAATGAGTCTTGACAGTACAATCCAGTTGTCCTCCCAGTGTGGGATTTAATGGCTCAGCTGTCCACGGGATGGGGAACATGATGCAGTTCCTTAAAACACCAGCCCACACTACCAACACAACCCCTGCTGGCACAGAGGCCAGACACGAGTCAGACTTGGTTAAAAAACAGCTCAACTTGCCAAACCTATGAGGTCTGATCCAGTTGCTCAAGATCTGCCTCTATCCAGTAAAAGCTATTACCTCTGACACAATTTCCTGCAAAGGAGGGAAAAGCACAATTAGTGGGCTGACAGAGCAGCGGTGGCAGCTGGGCTGCAACAGCCTCTGCAGTGCTGATTGGTGGGAAAGGAGTCAGGGCTCTAGAAAAATTCATGCATTAAAAATTAAAAGATGCTCTAAACAACTTCACCTCTTTTTTGCTGTCTGAAAACAGTCTTTTAAGGCCATGCAAATCAGTAGTAAGCACTAATCCTTCACCTGGAGCACAGAGCTAAGGGGATAACAAGCAGAATGTGGTGCAGGCTCGGCTTCCCTGCTGCTGGCACGTGAACAGATGGGACAGGGCCAGGTCCTCCCTCTGGGAGTGACTCCTGTGTCCTCCCCAGGCCAGTCTCCAGGGAAGAAAAAAAAGCACAGGGCACTTTCTGTAAACTGGCTACACTTGCAGGGCCTTGCTGACACTGGGTCAGTGGACAGCCATCGTGTTTGGCAGCTCGGACTTCCTGGTATTGATCCAAGGAGGTTTTTGTTTCCTGTGCAGAATGAATAACAATTTAGGTGGGAGACATATAATTTTAGAAGATCTGATAGCCACCACTGCTACCTGGGTACACAAGAGGCCAATTGCTCAGCTGGCAGTGCCTGAAAGGTGTGCTCTCCCTGGCACTGACTCCCTTGGGGCTGGTAGGAGCTAACACTGATTTTTGCCAGGTCTACTGTTCACCAGCACTCCCCTGAGTGGCCTTTCTCTGGGGAGAGAGGAGAAATGAAGGCATGAGAATATGAGGAGCAGAGCAACATCCTAAAGTTACTGGTGCAGCTCGTGGCATCCCTGGGGTGAAACCCCACGGAGCAGAATGCAGGAGGGGCTCTGGTTCGTCCCCTGCTGATGGAGGGTGTCACCCTGGGAGGGATCCAAACCTCCACAGCTGCTTCGCATCTCTGTCTTATTAGGGACAGGGGAAATGGGATAAACCATGGTTATGGTATTACATGGGTCAGCTATGATGCATGTAAGGACATTGGTATTTTGCAGCTCAAAGAGACACTTTCATAGTGAAACTCTCATTTTTGGCTGTGAAAAAATAGATCAGATAGGGTAATGAGAAACTATGAGATTATCCTAATTTAAGGGCACTAATGGAAAAATCACCGTTTTAAATTCAGCTTATTTCCTTTGTGCCTTTGACAGTGCACTGTCTCACTGTTCTCACTGCTCCACATGCTCCAGCCATTTATTTTACCCCTCACCAAATCCTTGCAAAAATGGGTAAGGATTTTTTAAATGAAGTTTTAACATTTCTTAAAATAATACATTCACAGTAATGTAGTCCAAAGTAAGATGAGAACGGGTCAGAGCAATTTAATAGGTAGCAACCATTTAATCCAACAAGGATGCTTTTTTAAATCAAAGTGCCCACATATTTTTAGAACATTATAGAATCATATTTATAGCCTCTCAATTAAATCAAAAATAGTCAAGTACTTTTATCTAGTCCTACAGTTCCATGTTTTGCTTGCAAGGACCATTACCAAGTACGAGAGCTGCACAATTCAGGACTTCTACTTCAAATTTTAGAACTGTTTACCACAAATTTATGCAAGCACTAACCTTGCCACCCCTCATCCTTTTCATCTGTGCAGCAAAGCTGTGATACTGCTCTCTCTCCCACAAGTGGAAGCCAAAAGCTTTCATTCATGGCTTGTGAAGTAGCTCTACTTGTAAAGCACTTGAATACTTTTTTCTTCTTCGGACCAATGATTATCACTAATTTTTAAAGAATGAGTTAAGTGCTGAAATGGGAAGATAGCAGTGCCACAGTGGGAGGATACTGTTTTCAAACATTTAATATTAAACTAATTGAACACTTCTGAATCTTCTCAAGTCTTGTCTGATAATTTCTTCTCCAGAAGAAGCCTAATTTACTAAACATCCAGGTCACTGTCAAAAAATAGCATATTCTCAGTTGTCATCACATGGCAATCAGAGCATAACCACATAGTTTTACATGCAAACGAGCCCCACACTGATGAGCTAGTGGAATCCCATGGTTGCATTTAATTTCATTATATTAACACTTTGTTATTACTACCATTTAATTTAAGCAGCTGATCAGAGATTTAAGCAGGGCTCTAATACTACTTTGATTTAAATGATTTCCAGCTCCTCCTGCCATCCTCTCTTCAGGCTGCTCACAAGTGCTGTAGGAAGAGAAAATGCTGCTCATCCATCAGCAAATCATACAAGCAGACTGAGCTTGTTTGGGACCATGGAGACGTGAAGGGAAACAGACAGGCAAAAATGAGATGGAAGATCTAGCAGAGTTTTCTAGAAAAAAAATTAAGGAGCTGCAGCCCCTGTTCCATGTGTTTGACTAAGTCCATGGATTTCTGGGACAGCATCTTGTTATTTCTCCCAAGGCCAGGCTCACACAGCAGCCTTTAATTGACTCATCCACATCGTTGGCATTATGCAACGGGACAAAAAGACTTTGCAGTTCCAGCGTGCAGCCTGGGGCACACAGAGGTCACAGGAGAGTGCCTGGGCACACAGGCCAGCTCTCCTTCCTCAGCCCCCCGCTACCAATGTCAACATGGACGCGTAATATAAAGGAAGCTACACCTCCCCTGGCTTCACTGAGTGAGATTTACACTGAGGGAGATTTACACACCGTTCTTCCCACCTGGCTGGTTACTACAGGAGTTCAAAAGCCCCCAGAGGAACCTCCACCTTCACCTGAGAGGGCAAGCACAGAGTTTGCACACAAGTGATCAGCAGTAAGACAACACCCACGTGTTCCAGAGCGGAGAGAACTCACCGAGTGCACAGGAAAGGAGCTGTGCCGGCTGAGAAAGGAGTTAGAGACTGACATAGTGAGGCCCTGAGTGGCACCGCAGTCCTCGGGGGTGAAGGGCACTTTAGGTTGCTGGACACAGTAGGAGACAGAAGAGAAAGAAGAGGCAGCATAGGAGGCCTGCTGAGGAGGGGGGAGAAAGCAGGAGACACAAGACACAGAGAAAGAGAGCACAGAAAAGGCGATTAATAAAGGGCAAGAAACGCTAGCTGTAAAACAATGCATATAATGGCTGCTAAACAAACAGCTATTCATACAGCTCATCAGAGCCAGACACACCAATATGCCTTTCTTGAGCTCAAGAGGCACGACAAAAATCACAATTCAAATCTTCTTTGTTTCACAAATCCCTTAAAAAATGAGCTCCTGCCTGCCCCTCCCCGCTCGGCCGTGGACAGCTGCTGCTGGCACAGACAAGCTGTTCCTCGCTGCCCTTTTCTCCCCGAGCCCTGGGGGCAGATGTCCAAAGCAGGAACTGGCTCTGAGCACACGATTCTTGCACACTACTCTTTATTTCTGGCAACCTGCAGTTCGGGAGCTTGGCCTCTCCCGTGTGAGCTGTGGGTTCTCACTGGTACTGCTGGGACACTGGGTGACAGTGATGCCCTGCCATTTCTCTGTCCAGTCCAAGATCGTAATAATTTGCACAGGAGGCAGCTATTACACTGGAAGTGACAAATCCTGGCAGGGAATTTCTCCTGAATCCCACTATAGCAAGGAGACTGAGGGAGGATAAGGTATATTCAGGCTCTGTCAGACTTGCTGAATAAAACATACAATGCAAACATACAATCTTATTTTTGATTAAGATCTGAAGCTGACAAGAAAGGACTTCCTCATTATTATATTATAGAGGAGTCCATCCAGCAAAACTTGCTACTGCTAGAGCAGCTGATGCCCATTTGACTTGCCAAATCAAAAACTCCCAGGGCAGCAGGAGCAGAGGAACAAGAATCTCGTGGCTTTTACAGGGATTGTTGAATACGCCATCACCTGCTTGCACCTCTTTCCCAACAGAGGGATGAAAGGTGGGAGGCTGCACTTGAAGAAACCTTTGCTTCAGGGGAACTGCAAGCAACACCTTGATGGTATCAGCTTGCAAAAGACAAGAAAGGCCAGCAGGCAAAGCAGTGACATCGTGGCTGTCCAGATAATGATTAAAGGGAAGCAAAGAAATGCTTTGCTTCAGCCGACAAATTCAGCACTGGAGCAGAATTTCCCTTCTGCACAAGGGCTGCAGTAAATCTGTGCTTTGCAGACTCTGATCCTGACTGTGCAGCCCAAGTCACCTCTGGGAACATCACTGAAGTGCAGCCACCTCGAGGAGGGGAAGGCAGGCAAGGGACTGCAAGGTACAAGTGACAGTGCAAGGGTCACACTGATGGGGACCACAGACCCTGGAGAACTGCCTGACTCTTCAGAGAGGAATCCTGTAGATTCTTTAGTGTCCCTGCAAAGCAGATGGGACACCAGCATTTAAAGTCTTGTCCCCACAAAGAATTAATCTATAATACCCAGTTTAGCTTAGCCAAAAATGTCACTATCTTTTTACGACTCCTACTTGCATCACAGGAATGTGGTTATGCAAATCCCAAAATGAGAGTTAAAAAGTAACACTCTGGGACAGTCAAACTTTGGCACAGATAACATGAAGAAATATTGCAAGAGTCACCCTCATGATGGTAAGACCATGGCTCTGTTCCCACATTTCCTCTCATTTTGTTAATGCCATGGCCAATTTAGTAAGCTACATCAGCACAAAAGAATTTTTTTTTTAAAAAGAACAAATAAGATCATTAATATAAACAAAGTGCCCTAGGTTGGAGTTGGGGAAGGAAAAAAAAAAAAGAGAAAAGAAACGAAAGGAA
Organism: Machaerirhynchus nigripectus; assembly: GCA_013397975.1. Taxonomy (NCBI): domain Eukaryota; kingdom Metazoa; phylum Chordata; class Aves; order Passeriformes; family Dicruridae; genus Machaerirhynchus; species Machaerirhynchus nigripectus. Next base: position 363,260 of record VZRQ01002911.1, on the reverse strand, counting down.
AACCTTTAAAAGGAAATGGGACAAAATCCCACCTCCACTGAGGTCGGAAACAAAACTGCTGCTGCCATCTCTGAGGCCAGGATTTCATCCCCCACATGGAAAAGGGCCCTTTCTGTGCTATTAAACCCACCACCCACACACACGTGGATGTGCCTTTCTGTGCTGGCAGCCTGGGGGGCCCGTAGAACACTGAGAAAAAGGTAAAATCCTGACTCCCACAAGGGGACTAATGTGGAGGAAACATGCACCAGTGAAGCAGTGGCGATACCAAAGGTCTGTGCATAATAGGATAAAAGCAGTTATTATCTTTAAACAGTTATTATTAGTGGCATCTCTGACAACAGTTTCAAAACAGCAGTGGGAACAACCGTGCAGCAATCTCTTGAAAATCGTGCTGCTTGCTCAGTGTGTCAAAATCTTCCAAGCAGTAGTTGTTACACAAGCCTGGCACAGATTCAGCCCTGCCATGTGGAAGACAAACATTTCATTTTTAGGGCATTTTAGGACTTTCAAAGCTTATGAGGAACAGTCTGAACGTGGGGTTAGAAAGCAGCAAAAATGTCCATGATGCAAAATGCCTAAACCCACGTTCACAAGCTGCCAAGGAGCACGGTGTGGTAACACCAGTGAGACATCCTCCCACCACGGCTGCCTGTCAGAACCAGGAGCAGGAAGAGCAGAGCTGTTCCTGGGAGCCTGGTGGCCCTGCCAGGTGTCCCTGAGGTGTCACTCACCAGCTGCCGCTGCTTCGGTGGGAGAGCAGGAGGAGGTGCCAGATCTTGAGAGGGGTCTAAGCCGGTGAAGGAGTCATTAATCCCGTAGACTTCCCTGAGGTACTTGTTCTTCTTCTGGTAGATGTGCTCGTTCTGAGGGGTCTGGTAGAACATGGACGGCTGTGGCTCTGAGTAGTCTTCCACAAACTGCATGTAGGCCATCACTGCAAGGCAAGGAGAGGTCACACTCACTGGCCCTGGTCTGCAAGCCCCAGCTGAGGGTCAGCAGGCAGGTGCTCGTTCTCAGAAGGGCACCCGTGCTGTGCTCCCAGGGAGCTCACTCAGTCGTCATCCACCCCGCAGGAAAGGATCCAAACATCCCATCCTGTGAGGCAGCACACAACAAACACCACCCCAGCACACAAACACAGCTGGCAGTACTCTGGAACCAGCGAGGTATCCAAACAGGAACTTGAAAAGTCTGACTTACTGATGCTTATCCCAAATCCTCACACAATCCATGGCAATTCTGAGAACACTGCTCGACAGCTGATGTCCAAAGTCACCAAAAAAACCAGGACACATCAGTCTGCTTTTTAGGAGTGTAACAGTGCAACCTTGACAATAAATCTGTAATAACTGTGCCTATAGTAAGTCTCATTTCTGCAGTCAGCAAGGTTTCCAGAACCAGGGGGCGTGCAGTGTTTTTCCACTCTAGCAGACTGGTGAAACTGTTATCAGAGAACACCTACCTGTGAGACTGGGTGTACCTCTTCCTCAGCTCTCTAAATGCCACTGCTGGTACAAAATACCTTCTAAAAGTGCCACTGACCATGTGTTCCTACCTCCTTAGCTCAAATCCAACACCCATTGCTCCCATCCCTTTTAAAGCAACTCACCATCTCCAATTTTCAAATTCAACTGATTCACAAGTTTTTGTGAGATGTGGCTCAACAGAAATGTTAAATGGGATCAAACCTCGTCTAGAAGACCTTTCCATCTGTACAATATCCTTCCAAAATCTATGAAAAAACTCACAGAGGTCAGCCCATGCAGCTCTGACAGAGGATTAGTTACTGCTGCAATATTTGAGTGTTGGAGGGGGAGGATGACATCCAGTGCCATAGAAAGACTACTACAAACCCACCCCCATTATTAAGGATCAGAAGTGTACTGAATAACGTAAAACAAAGAAAGAACCTTCTTCTATACACCAGAGAGCAGGAGAAACATGTATTTAAGTGTCGTGGAAAGGATTAACCAAGGCCTTCTTGTAAACATGCTGTCATGCACAAGGCACTGTGATCATCCCTCCCTTCCTCCTGATAAACAAGCAGTTGTCACTTTTTGTAAATCTGGTCATTTGGTGGCAATTATTCAGCTTCTGCTGGCATTTCAGTTGTACAGCTGAAAGGAGTGGATGACTTCAGTGAAAGCTATAAATACAACAAGCACAATGCAGGATTTGCACATCATGAAGCTGGTTCCCACACTGGCTGCAAGGCAAAGTCCTCTGTTCACCTGCCAACTCAGACCCCCGGGCCAGCCTTTAAACAGGATGCAGCCCTGCAAATGTGTCAGCAGGCACCTGTCTTGGGCACCTTTTTTCAGATTTCCTCTGATATTTTAAACTCCATTTAGAAATGGAGCTAACACAGCTGCCCTCCTCCAAAAAACTGAATAAAGCAAAAAAGAAATAGCGAAAAAAAGAACCAGGTCAAGGCAATGGGAGCACAGGAAATGGAGCTGATGGATTTCAATCCCAACCGGTAACAACTGCTGTCCCCATCCTGTGACCCCACAGTCCTGCCAGTGGACAACCTGTTCGTGTCCCACAGTACAGCCAGTCCTGCACAGCTCTGCCAAAGCTGCTGGAATTCTGACCTCCAACTCTCCCTGCCACCTGAGCCTCTCCTCTCTTCCTCCCTCAGACTCCCTGCTCCTTCCCAGCACCACTTCACAGTGAAAAGAAGCATGCTCTGGAAATATTCTCTTATTTGGAATCATGGTGAAGGTGTAGGAAATACAGAATTACTAAAATAGTCTTTTCAAGTATCAGTGATTCAGTTGGCTAAGGTGCTCCTATTTAATACCTGGGCCCTGGAAAATGCCCTGGTACCATACAACAACTTCAGGGGACAAGATCTAAAGAAGGCTTATGAAAGACATTTCTCTAGCAGCAAAACTGAACCAAGGATCAGGAGTCTCTGCAGAAGTGTAGAGGACAAGAGCTCAAGGGAAAGACCACATTTTGAGAGCTCATCAACTGAGCAGGACAAAAGCCAAGAAGGCAGGCCTGGCAGTGCTGGCACAATGCAGCAGACACTGCTGAATTCAGATCAACCCTTCATGTTGAGTCACCCACAAAACCAGTGCTTCACTGAACACCCAGCTCTGCAGCCACCACTGGGGATCGATAGCTGGGAGCTCCTGGAATGACACCAAACACTGGAATGACACCACAGCTCGGAAGTGCTGGTGAAAAGGGCACCACATTAGACACTTGTGTAAAATTAAATCACTGTTAACTCAAGGCAGTGAAACTGAATGCTGTCGGGAGCCTTAACTCAATCTGCAAGGGAATAATGAAGAGCTCTTTTATCTCAGCTCTTTATGGGGCTAATGCATCCCATCGTCATGGCAGCTCCCCTGCCTGGCTTGTTACAACTGGTCCCGGGCAGGTGAGAGTGTCTGTGCCTCTACTTTGTTATCTTTGTTTTTAGGCAAGGTGAAAAACAGTTGGGGTGATGAAATACAAACCTGGCTCATGTGCAGGCACTGCAAAGTGCAAATCAAAATGGGCATCATCAGAATCCTGCCAGTTCTCAACAGGAGGGTAGGAGAGCAAGACCACTCCCGTGACTGCTGTTTGCAAAGGGTCTTCTCTGCCTGCTCCACTCTGGTTTTTAACAAGGCAGAAATTGAAAAAGCAGATGGGAAATTACATCAGCAGCTCAGCTCAGGCTGCACGCCCTGCAGCAACTGTGCAGAGGGAGGGATGGGGGCTGCAACTCCCCAGTGAGCAGCTGGGGTGGAGTGACAGTCTCAAGGCAGCACCCCGGGAGAGAAGGGAGGCGTGAGAGAGAAACCTCTCCCACCACATGCCCAGCTTATGTCAGTTCTTAACCCAGACAGAAAATACGTGAAGTTAAAAAACCCATGAAATCTCAGACTGAGGCTAGGAACACCTTCCCAGCAATCTGCTTGCAGTGCCTTGGCTGTCATTTCTGAAGGAGCTAAAGCTGCTCAGGGATTTCCAGCACGCACCAGTTCTGCCCATATGGTAGAAAACACAGGTACTGCTCTCCCAGGAGCCAGCTCTCCCTGCAGCCACCTGGAAGCAGCACTCAGCTGCAGGAGAAGACCAGTGCTGCTTGGAGTCTAAAGGGGTTTTTAGGAGATCATCAGCACTAAGGCACACGTGCAGTAGGGTGAGGCATAGCAGCATCCCCCTGGAGGGCTCACTGACAGCCCAGCCTGACCCTGGCACCACTGGCAGCTGGGCTGGGCACAGGTACAACAGATCTGTGTGCGTGGGCACGAGCCAAAATAATGGACATTCTTAAGCTATACCACACAGCAACTCAGTGGAGAAGTCAAGGTCAATGAGCCAGTCGCTGCTGTCACCTCTGGGAGGAGAGCTGCTCTTCACAGAGCTCGCATTATCCGCTGGCTAAGCCCAGCCTGCCCTCAGCGTGGTTCCTGCAGTTAAACACCAGCTGCTCACTGGGCACCAGGCTGCGTTTTGTTCCCACTGACAGGGAGGGAAACATGAATAAGTGCCTCACCAGTAGTTTCCAAGCTGTTTGGGGAAAGGATCTTGTTATTTCTGACTCTGGGCTCTTAATGGCAGAAGCTGTTCCGTGTCTGTGTCTTGTTCAGCAGGAGCACGATGCTGCACTCAAGCAGAAGTCTGGAGTAATTTGACCTTAGCACAGTAACATGTACTCTTACAGCACAGTAAAATAACCATAACTCATGCCAGACTAAAAGCCCTATCACTCCTCTGTTTAAATTATACAGAAGTCAACTCTTGGAGGTCCCTCTGAGCACAGCTCACAGCAATACACAAGGATAACTCAAGCAGATCTTCTGTATATTACCAATAAAAAGACCATCAGAGTCTCTGCTGCAACATTTCCTGCCAGCTACCAAAAGATGACCCACAACAAAGGCACTACAACCAAGTCCCATCTGTGTGAGCTCTGGAACTTTTTAGAAAATCCATGCACCCCCTCTGGGTCTTTTTAGCAAATCCATGCATCCCCTCCAGACCCCAGGAGCTTGCTGGGGTTGTGGAAGCAGCCCTGTGTGATTACACAAAAATATCCACACGCATCAGCCTCTGGGCAAAAAATATCCTGGGTGTCACCACAGAGCCTGAGTAATGTTTGACCGGCTTTTTAAATGCTGAAAATAAAAGTAAAACTAGCAACCACAAATCCGTGGTGTGATATACTGTGGAGCAAAGACAATCTAAAACAAGTTCTCAGTGTGACACGAATGCAAGTGAAAAATCTGCAGCAGTCAGGTACCAGCCCCAAGACTACCAACAAGTTCTGCAGCAGGGATGCTTTATCAAATCATCAGTTGACAACTTATTAGGTAACAGCTCCTACCTCTCTTAACAATGCAATCTGATCAATACTCCCCAAATTTCTGATAGTGCCAGATTACAATTAACTCTAATCCAACATCAAAGAGCATTCACACAAGGCCTCAGTACCAAGGTTAAAGCTGGGCTCAGGCATTAATGCAGACTGCTTTTAAAGTTGTTTTCAAGTAACTCTGTGACATCTCGTGTGATACCAGAAAACAAAGACATGGGGCTTAAAGACAAGCAAACAGCCCAGATCTCTCTTTCAAATGTCAAAATGCCTCTTACCCAAGATTCGGCCAGGAATCTCCCCTCCACTGAAGCTGCCTACGTGCACAGACATGCATTTCCCTGCATCCATCCCAGCCTGAGCGGTGTAACAGCCATTCCTCATTACTAACAGCAGATCCATGAGGATCTGATCCTGCAGTAACGTGCTCTGTACCACAGCCCCTGGCAGCTCATACTGCAGGTGAGGATTTTGAACAGCACAAGCCATAACAACCAGCCTTGGCTGTGCCCCGTGCCACCATTTACTTCCTTTCTGCTCTCCACCACCAACCATCTCAGCTCCTTTTTAGCTGATTTTGGTGTCTTTAATTGCTTGATTACCAGAGAGGAACTAAAGAGATTTCCTGCATATGGGGACACTGGATGACCCTCACTTTCAGGTGGGTCAAGCCTTGTGCTCTGAGTAAAATCCCTGAGGGCTACTAATGTGGACTGGTCACTTAGGGGTAATGGAAATGCTTTTAGACAAGGCATATTTTTAAAGAAGTGACTGGCAGAGTGCACTACATAGGAATGGAGAGAATACACTGACACCACATCTCACACCCACCTTATCCACAGAACCACAGAATCTTAGACTGGTTTGGGTTGGAAGGGACCTTTAAGAATCCAGTTTCAACCCCCTGCCATGGGCAGGGACACCTTCCACTAGGCCAGGTTGCTCAGAGTCCCACCCAGCCTGTCTTGGAACACCTCCAGGGACAGGGAGTCCACAACCTCTCTGGGCAAAAATTCTTCTCAGTGAGAAGCCTATAAACTGCAGAAAGGAGCCAGAAGGCCAACTCAGCACTTTGAATCAGCTCTTCTCTCGGGCTGCCAGCCATGCAATGTAATGCTCTTCATCCAGATCTTGTATACATTACCACCTCATGCAACACACACTGCAGAGCCAGCCAGAGACCAGTAAACCAATATCTGCTGGATCTCACTGTGTAGTCCACAGCCTTCCCTGGCAGAGCACTGTAGCTGCCTGTTTGGCAAGAGGTTTCACATTTTTCAGCCATGAACATTAAGGAAATCAGAAGAAGGTTGTGAGCTTGAGATGTGGTCAGCCCTGGTGTGCCAGGAGTCTGGCTGGGGACAGGAGCCTTTGCTTTTAGAGGCTGCTTGTTTTAATGATGTGGGAAATTCTCAGGCATCCAAAGGAAACGAGATCCCGTAGCAAAACAGCAGCACTGGACTCTAGTTAATGGTGGTGTCCTGCACAGCTATATGGGTGACTGTGCTCCTATTGCCAAGGAACTGCTCTGGCAAGCCTGGGTTTTGGACAGAGAATTAGCCCTTTCTGCGAGCTCTTGGAGAGCACCCAACTCTTCTCTGCAGTGGGAAAACAAAATTGGGGAAGGGGGGAGGGAAGGGACTTAAAAAAGGAGAATAGACCAGATAGATCTGCGAGGTAGAGTGCCTCAAAGATTCACATTCAGGTAAATAGAGAAGTAAAATGGTCTCACTACAGCAACGAAGATGCTGTGTGATTCCAGATCCCTTGGGCCTGGATCGATCCTGGCCCCATAGATCATTCCCTGCCCACCACAGGACTGACATCTCCCTTCCATGTGTTTGACATTCACTGACTGCTTCTGACACGCAGACTCACCTAAGCAAGAGCATTACCATGATCACCACCACTCAGTGATGATCAGCACAACAACAACAAGGTAAAAGTAAAACCCAAACACAGGAACTTGCTTACTGTGTTTGTTTTTCTTCTCTGGCAGAGGTGGCGGCTTTTCTGGGTCACTGTTCGAATCTGGAGCAGCAAAATCAGCAATGAATTCCACTGGTGCTGAAGAGTTTCCTTGCTGGAAAGGCAGAACAGCAGCAAAGGGCGTGAAGGGTATTGATGGGACAACCACGGCATTCTGCAGGTCATCCTCGGAGATGTTGTCGTACTGGGAAGGGTGCCTCTCGTAGGACACCCTGCAGCCCGAGTTATCCAGAGTCTGGGAGGCTGCACTCCTCCTCTTCTTCTCTGGTAAAGCTGGAGGAGTCTCCGTTGGCTGCGCTGCTCCCGAGAGGCTGCAGAATTCCAGTGGAGGCGAGCTGCCCTGCGGGAGCTGGAAAGTATGTCCATGGAAAGGGGAGCCAGACTCACCCGAGGACTCTGGCAATGGGCTGAGCACACTTGGCCCCTGCTGAGGTATCTGATCAGCGTTGGAGAGGTCCTGCTGCAGGAATTCATAGTCCGGATCATAGTGATCCGATTGATCTGGGCAAACAGAGAACAATGGATTAGTTTCTCTCTTTTACTCTTCAGCCCTTCTCAGTTCTGTCCCTCCCATTCCATCAGTTAATTAACCGGTTCATTTTAACCAGAGTGGAACTTCCTTGCAGCTGGGACCATCTTTTTACACCTTCTGTAACATTCAGACCTCATATAACTCATAATTAATGCTTTACACTAGCAAACAAATAACCAAAAGTCACCAGGTAGATGACTGAAGACATAATTTGTGTCATATTTGTATTTTTCTTTCCTAGCATGTAGAAACAACACTGCTTTAGTCTACCATGACTGTCATTTCTGCAGACAGGGCTGAAATGAAGAAAACATTCCACCTGAGAGCTGAATTGAGTTTGAGCTCAATCACCTACAGCAAGGAAAACACATTCCCCCGGGCTTTTTCCTCTCCGACAGAACAGCTCTGCACTGAACTGCCTGCAGCAACTCCAAGGCAACAGCTGCAAGTGCAGTGCATTTTCACCTGAACTTCTGCAGTGGTTCACCTGCACCTCAGCTGTGGCAGCTCCCCGATGAGAGGCACAGGGCCCCAGCAGCCCCTCTTACCCAAGGTTTCACAGCTTGTGTTGCGGGAGCACTGGCCGCTGTCGCGGTCCAGGGAGGAGAGCTGCTCGTCAGACTTGCTCAGTTTGCCGATGCTGCTGCACGGAGAGAGGCGAGGAGACTCCCCCCCGTAGGAGTGGCTTCCACCTGACAATCTCCTCTGGGCATAGCAGTCAACATCAAAATCCTTCAGGATTAAAAAAAAAAAAAATCAACTCACCATCACTCTTGGCAGCTCGCTAGTGAGGAAGGTGCAGCTCTCTGAGCAATGACCTCACAGGAGGGGACAGGATCAGTGCTGCTGGCCCTTACTAAGCTCGTGGAGAACACAGAAACCCTCTGGCTGGTAAACAGCCCATGCCAGGGAGCACTGTGTGCTCCTGATTTCAAGCAGAGTTTGCTGTGGCCCACACATGCTGAGATGATTACCAAGCTCTTCACAGCCACATCTGTCTGATGACTGCTTGTCATGACACTGGGACAAGGGAATGACACTGCAAGATCTCTTATGACATACCTGGGGCTTTAGCAAATACTTGGTTAGCTCAGGTGCATGCAAAGGGAAAATAAACTGTAGTGAGATACAACTTTCTGTGCCTATGGCTGTAGTCCCATTTCAGAAATCACCTCAAGCTTATTAACCTGCAAGTGAACCCCTCAACTATTCCCACTCCATCAGAACAACCTTAGTGTGACTGTAGGTTTAACTGAAGAGTGGCCACAGCTCTATCTGGGTCAGCCAACTGACTGTAGAGGCTTCCTAAGCCAGAGCTGAGGCTTAGGGGACGAGGGCAATATTTGATTTTTGTGCAATTTAATATGATTCAGGTCCTCACTGCTGAGCTAGTAAGTTCCTGAATGTGTAAAGCAAACCTAGCCATTTACAACCTCATAAACCCCACAGCAGCACAAGAAATGGAATGTGATTCACACACACACAACTTTTCCATTTTTCTACCAGAAAATGTACGAATTTCCCCAAAGCACCAGCAGCAGTCAGAGCAGTAGCTCAAACTACTGCTTGAGTTAGAAGATGCTTTAAATTGTGACTGGATGAAGACAAATTTCTGATCTCACTCAGCCACATGCTCCCTTGGCCTGTGAGTAAACCCTGGTGAGATCTCAGGGAGCTCAGCCAGCTGCTGATCTACTGGACATGGCAAGGCTCAACCACTCCCATCCTCACACTCTGCTACCGCTCAAGGCAACAAAGTTCGTAGCAATTTGTTAATTAAATCCAACAACACTGTAAAAAAATTAAGCTGTTCACATTATTTATGATACTGCTGCTCCTGCCACTGCCCCTCCCACTGCAGGCTGCCTGCGCTGGGCGGCTCGGGAGGAGCAGAGACGTGCAGGGATCTGTGTGGCTGCAGGTCACAGCATCTCCCCGAGCTCTTCCTCCAGCTCACAGCACGTTTCCCTTGGCTCTCACAAAGGGGTTATGCCATTACCTGTCTGTTGATCCCAACAGGTAAACTGGACCCACTGGTAGCTCGACTCATGGGGGCCACGACAGCCACTCTGGTTGGGGAAGGCGCCGACTGACGTTTTTTAGGGGGCAATGCTGGTGGAGGGCTGCAAGACACAACGGGAATTGATGCTTCTGTTACTCTTCCAGCAAGAAGGCTTGCAGAGGCCTCACAAGTTCTTTTCCAGAAAGCTTTTGTCAGCCAGGAGCTATTCAGCAAAATGTATCCACTGACAAACACCAACCTAAGAATGCTCGCACAGGTAAGGTCCCGTTAAGCGATTTATTTTTAAAGGTTTGAAAGGAGTTGGTATTTCTAAAACAAAAACAAATGCTGATCTAAAATGTATTTTTAATCGAGCTAATTAGCATGGTAATTATTTCCTAATAAAAGCAGTGAAAATCCAAATTAAATGTTTTGGTTGACCCAAATATTGTTTCCATTCACAGAAGTCCCTCCCCCTCCCCAAACCTTCCAGGTTTGAAAAACACTTTAAGTTTCACAAATTTAGAGGACAGGAAAATTCTTTTTTTTGGCCTTTGCTTTCTTAGTGAACTTCAGGGAACAAAAGGGTCAGAGCTGCTCTCACCAGGTGCACTGTGAGGGCCCCGTGTTTTGGCATGAATCTGTGTCAGACCCACACATTTGCAGTAACTTGTGAGACTTTAACCCTTTGACTTTTAGGTTTTGCTTCTAATGACACATAATTCTGGTAGTCGTCAAGCCTGAGAAGTTCCCAAGGCCACACACGCTCTGTTCTCGGAACATACCAGGAAACTTTTATATGACCTTTGAGAATTCATAAAATACACAGAAATGTGATTCTTTTTGTCAGCCACAGCCCTTGATGCCACATTTTCAAATTAACACCACACGTATTTTTCACACGAGCCACTAGCACCAGTACTAGAGAAGAAAAACAACACACACACACACACGAAAGCCTGCAAATTGGGGGTTTTCTCTTCCTTCTCAAAATAGAACATAGAAACTTTCATGTGGTTACTTGTAGAACAGGGTTAAGAACAACCAAGCACAAGGTTTTTTTCACACACTGTCGGCTTTCACTCTTAAGCTGATAGGCAAAGCAGAACAACCTGGCTGTGCAGGACAGGTTGGTAACTGCCCCCGAGGTTAAAGGCACATTTCCCATCGGATACAGCAGCCCAAGACACTTCTAAGAGTAGAATTCACACAGTTTTATATAAGGTTATTAGGGATTTATGTGATGCCTCTCATGCATGGACGTCAGGGCATGGCACCATCCTCACATAAAAGGAAGGAGGAAAACACAAAAAATAGTTAAGAGAGGCAGGAGACAAAGCTAAGTCCAGAAGCAGGGAAGAATTACTCTGGAGGACGGGAAATTCAGAAGCAACACTAACCCTCCTCTCTTGGGCACATTTTGCAAGATTGTTTAAAAACCAACAGGCTGGTAAGAGGCACTGGTGTTCTTCAGTCAGCTGGCTGCTCAGCATTACCTGTTCTCTGCCACACGAATGCTGGGCAGAGGGGGTTTAGGAGGTGCAACTTCTTCATCCATGGAGTCAGTCAGTAGCTCGTTGGATTGAGTCATATTAGTTGTTTTGTTGAGGATTTCCATTTCTCGGTCGGTAAGGGGAAGTTCTGATGGGCTGCAACATGCAAAGCACAGATTGTAGATCATAAACCACAGCTGGAACACAGCCTGCTGACAGATTCAAACCTATTTTAAATCATGTGCTATCACACAGACACCTAGAGCAGAAGGCAGAATTTGCATCTGCAGGTGGAATTCCATGTGTATGCAGAGCACAGCGTGCACGTGACACAAGGGATGTTTCACTGCCAGGTTTTGGTGCCTTTCCTACCATAGCATATTCTCTTTTGGTGATCCTGCTGAGATGGATTGGGATTGGGCTACATAAAGAACACCACACCACCCTCTGTAAAGAATAGCTGAATAATTTAACTCAACTTTCAGCAGTCAGAAATTATCCCTTCTATATCAGTCCTACACACAGAAGAAATGAGTGACCCACCTGTCAGATTTACATGCTGGTAAACTGGGTTTAACTGGGCTTGTGGGAGAGGGATGCTCCTGCTTTTCAATAGTGAGTCTGACCAGCTCCTGATGGATGGAGAGAAGAAAAAGAGAATAATCACTATTTGCTGAATGCTGCGCTTAAACATCCTAGAACACAAAGGGATGCTACTGCAGTAAACTCTTGGTTATGGCTTAATGATGGTGTGGACAGAGAGAGCTGGGCTGGGTTTAAGTCTGGTACAGAGCCACAGAAATGATGCAGAACAGCTGCTAAGGAGCAGCCTGCACCCAGAGGAAGTTTGGCACTATTTGAGTGAAATTCATTACCCACGACTGTATGGGGATTCTGCACAAACCCACGTGTGTGTCTTTTTGCTGTGCTTCCTCTTCCCTCTGTCTCACAAATGTGTTCCAGTCCACGCAACACCCTAGATAATGGTACACTGGCTTTACATACATAAATGTAAGTACAAAACAGTCTTACCCAGTGGAGTACTTCACCTAGCCAAAAACAACATTAAATAATTGCTTTGTATTTTATAAATAAGAATGTATTTGTTTCAAAAAGCAAGTTTTCTGTAAAATGCCCGACCGAAAATTAAACAGTGAACACCTTTATTAAAAGGCCTGCTTCCCCTGAAGCCACTTTTTAACATGCTAGCAGTGGAAGACTTAAGCATTCAAGGAGCTACTGCAGTGTATCTGTTATAGGCAGATAAGGCTCTGGATAAAGAGATAAGGGCATGATAATCCTGAACTCTAAGCTGCCAGCAGTCAAAGCAACAATCATTCACGCCAGAAAGATGGAGAGAACATTTTATGGATGTCTGAGGCTGACAAATAGATCTCCTGCTCACAGATACAAACACATGCCACTCTTACAGGCAGGCTGGAAAACTGGCAATGCTTCCTGACACTATTGGCTTTCCAGCACATTACGCAAAGGAAACTATAAGGGATCAATTTTAATTTTGTTTTTTTTTAAAGCAGCATGAAGTACAGTGTCATCATTCCAGTATCATCTTCGTGTCCCTGTCTATGGAGCTCGGAAACAACTGGCATTGCTCTCTCAATTCAGTAGCTGCAACTGGAATGCAATTGCCATCCAAGGAAGGAAAATACTCCAGCTCTGGTAGTTTTACATAAGGCTCTACTGAAAGCTGAAATTCCATGGGTTAACACACACACAACATGAGGAATAAGGTGCAAACACTGTCCAAGTGTCCACCACAGCTGACTTTGATCTCCACGCTCTACTTACACTCTTGGTGTGAGCCGGTGCTCCTGCAGAACGTACACTGTGTTACCCAAAACCAGGACAAACACTCAGCATTCCAGAAGCTGTCCTGGAACATCCCACACAGGGGGAAGGAAGAGGGAGCACAAACAGATGTCCATGGGGACTAAGGCTGTGAAGAGGTCCCTGCTGGGACAGAGAGCCCTGGCAAGGAACAGCATGTTCTGAGAAGTGCCCCGATGAGTAACATCACTTGACTCTTTCGGCTGCATTTGGCATCATGGGGTTGAGTGATGACACAATGGATTGCCACCTTTCTGCCCTCTGGACAAAGTTCCACTGCTGAAGAGGTTTTTGGAGACCCTCACACACTTTAACAGACTCAGGGTTGGACCCTGTGGGCCTTTTGGGTAGTGGCAGCAAGGACTGCAAATACGCAGGAGCACAAGAAGGGAAATAGAACGTATTTTGGCATTCAAACCAAAAGCCAAAATACTCCTTAAACATCCCTCTGAGAAGGCTATGGAGGGGAAAGTGTAGTGTCTCCTTTTCCTGACCTTTCTTCACCACCTTAAACCAACGCCAGGCCAACGCTGCAGCCTGTGGTGGTGGCTGTGCCACAGCAGTGCTCAGGAACCCCAGACACTCAGGGCTAAAGCGCTCAGTTTTCCTATTTTGCCAGTCAAAACGGACACACAGTTGTCCACCATATGGGAATGTAGGTTAAAATGGGAGAAAACCAATCCAATTTGGCTCAAAAGTACCTTCAGAATTATTCAAACCATTGGGACTGGGGGAGAAAAACCCAAAGCACCTTCCAGCAGAGGCACCAAGGCAACGCATGATTGCCATTACCTGAGAGGATCACTTTCCCTTCAAACTTTGACAAATATCACCAGACCCTGAATGTTTCTCCTCTCTGCTATCCCCAAATGAGAACTAGCATTTGGAAATCAAGCCAGAATCTTTAGCATATACACAGAGGTAATCAGCACACAACTGAGCCAGATGCACATTATGCTATTCCTTATCAGCAAGGAAAGAGATTCCTGCAGCAGTAATTAGAGATAATTAAAGCCTCTCTACAAACTCTGCTACTTCAGCAAGCTGGAAATTCCACAACGAGATGGATTTTTGAGAAATTATGTAATCAAACCAAGGATTTTTTTTCCCTGCCTAGTAAGGCCCTAAAACCTGAGATCAAAATATCAAGTAACAGAGGTGAACAAGAGACCCCTTTATGCTCAATTCTGAAAATAAAGGAGAAGTAAGCACTGAAATGTGGAAGTGGATCTTGTGTGATCTGCCAGAAAAACAAAATAAGCTCTGCTGTGGAGAGAAGTGTCCATCTTCTCAGTTCTGCTTCCAGATCTGAAATGTAGCTTGGCCTTTCTAAAATAAACCTTGTTCCTTGCTGCTGTGCAGGAGGTGAGAGCACACTGCTTCCAACTGCTGACCTCCTGATGGGCAAACACTCTCCCATCTCCCCAGACAGCCACACACGTGCTCTGAGGCTGACCAGACATGAGCCAGCTCCAACCCAAAGGCCAAAATAACTTTCAGTCTAAAAACAAAGCAGAGACTGCCGTGGCCGTGCTGCTGAGCGGGGCTCCACAGCTCAGCCTCAGCTCTGCATGGACATGCCCATGTTGCCCCCAGCCTGGGCTGGCCCATGAACAGACATCCAGGACCTTCCCCAACCTGAGAGCTTCCCCCAATCCACCCAGGACACAGCTCTGGCTGAAAGGCAACAGGTACCAAGGGTTTAACTACTGCTTGAAGTCAAAGGACAGCGTGTGTCCAAGTCTCCTGCAGTAAGGCCACACAACTCTGTTCCAGATCTGGGGATAACACATCTCTCCATGGGACTGTGCAGATTCAGTCAGTGAGAACTCACCACTTGCTGGGAAGTTACAGTTCAGACACCACAGCACAGATTTCCATGTATTACAAATTGCTGCTGAATTCCAGCACTAACAGCAGCTGAGATTTTAGGCTAAACTCTTTTCCTCTCTCCCGCTGTGCTAATTTAAGACCAGCTTTACTTTTAAAATGTGTGGCTTAAAGAGCATATTGTGCAAAATAATCCTGGAAAATCCATCTTCTTTAGGTGATGGAAATGATTTGTTTCAAAGATATTTCTTTAAAAGGCTCATAAAGTAATAGTAGATTTCAGTATCTGTGTTTGAGTAACATTAAAGATATCCAGCTGATGCAGACACCAAACCAAGAGGCCTGAAAATGGGACAGTCAAAGCTTGAGAGATCCACTTCATTTTTGCATTTGGCTCCATTTAATAAAACTGAGTCTGTGTACAGTGAAAGATGCCTGTTCCTGATACATAATTCCAGGTGAAAGACCTGCTGCAGTTCTTAAAACTCTATCCCAACTTTCCCTGTGTAGTTGATTTAAGCATTCCCCATTAGGTTCAGCCCTGCTCTTGAAAGAGCTTTAACTTCCTCTACAGTTTCCAAAAGAAGATTCCCAGGAGATGTGACAGTCTAGTGCCCTAAGCCCAGGTCAACCAAACTTGTACCTGCAGTGCTAAGACAGGTGAGTGGTCAGCCCAGAGACAAGCCTGGGACACAAATAATGGGTACAAGAACCTTACCAGGAGGTAGAAGGAAAGCCAGCAGCTTTCCTAGGGTGGAACAGGGAGGGAATGCTACCAGCAGGTCTGACAATGGATACAAAGGTTTCTGTTAAACGTTTCCATTAGTAATGTAAAACTAATCTCCAGAAAACTGAGTTTAGCTCATCACCTGTTCCACACCCTAATCCAGCTGCTTAGAGTGGTGATGTATCACGGACAAATCCCTTGAAATTTCTCTTAAAAGATGGAGCTGGAGTCTTTCATTCTCTGTAGGCATTGACAGGGAACATTTTCATTTTATTTTGCAGAGACAGAAAACGTGCAAACCGTGTCTTGTAATCTGCATGGGAGACTGGGAATGACTCACTGAAAATTTAATACAATGCTGAATAAAGACTCATTGCTTCTTCCAATTCATCAAATTCAAATTCAATTCTTCAAATGCCAGGGTGAGCATGCCAGAAGTTCACATTCAGAGCCAAACTGTGATAGTCTTTAAACAGCACTCCAAGGAACATTTAACTTATGGAACAGTTGATTTAAGGGGTAGTTTACTGAAGGCAGAAATACGACCTTCATATTCTACCTGCACTTGGAAATCTAGTTTACATAGAGCTCTTCTGAAATACATTATTATATGCTCTTTACAATAAAATTTACAGTATTTGTCTCATGTACCTTGACTCCATCCAGAACAGCTTTTATGACGTCCTTCACTGTTGTCACCATCTCCTTGTCCTCTGAATTCACCCCCTCCAGCATCACCTGATCAGACCAGCGGATGAGGTTGGCCAGGCTCTGGTACACTCGGCTGTAGCAGGATGAGATGGCAGAACTGCACAGCAGGAGGGGGAACAGTCGAGAGAAAAGAACAAAAAGAAATTTTGGAGATGTCATCGAATGTTACGAGAGTGAGTTTCACACTGTGCATTTCACTCCTCTGCTCTCTGACACTCAGAATTTGTGTTGAGCTGGTGACAAAGCTGAGGCTTCTCCTCCACTGCAGCTGCTCTCCTGTTCTCTAGCACCAAACGATGACAGTTTGAAGGTACAAACCACCAACAGCTCATTTCCAGGTGTCAGAAGGAATTATCTGGGATGCAGGTTAACACACCAATGCTAAAAATAACATTCTTTCCATCTTAATTTACAGCTCCATCCTATGCTTTAACTTTAAAGATAAGTATTTAAGCCCTACATTTAAGTTTAAGCTATGTTATTTCAGTATTATCCTTCTTCCTTATTAGCTCTCCCCAAAACCACCTTGGATCATTGAGAGCTGACTCTACTCATTCCTTTACAAACCACTGCCTCAGTGTTTATATTGCCTGAAAACATGTAATTAAAATTATTTCTTTAGAGAAACTGAACTGAATGAATTTCAGGTTTGAAAGAGGAAGGGTGTTGCTTTGTTTTGTTTTTAATGAGAAACAGAATTGAAGCTATTGTTCTGAAGGGCAAAAAAAAAAAAAAAAAAAGGCGTTTTGGAAGGATGACAACTCTAAATAAAAGTTAACTGTAACAACAGTGCTCCCAGGCATTTTCCTGGCCATTCTGAAAACACTGACTTCATTACTAAACAAGGTGTGTTAACAGCACTGCTGATGGCAATGCTTCAGCAATTCTCTGTCACGTTAAATCAATTTCAAACTGCATCAAAACCATACACAGATAAGAGAAGGTGTAATCTTGCAATCATTACTGATACAAGTTGTTCCAAATCTTCCCATTTCTCTCTGGTATCCATTTTACATTGGCTTAACTCCAGTAACTTCATTATCTGTGAGAAAAGAATCAAGCCCACGAGCTCCAGTGAGTTTATTTAGGTGAATGAGGTTTGCAGGACTGGGGAAAGAACTACTGTCAAGTTACAACCAGGAGATACAAACAATGGCAAGGACTCGATTGTTTGGTTGTTGTTTGGGGTTTTTTTAAAAGCTTGCTGCTTGCCATTTGTTCTCATTTCAAATGAAATTAGCTTGGTAGGAGATATTTTCTTAACAGGGCCCTCCCCCATCTCTTTCTAAGGCTTTGATTTCTTTGCCATTAATCTCCAGTCTGCTTCCTTCTAAGGAGGCAGTAATTGAAAGCCCATTTTGTGCAAGATTTAATTACTTTTTTCCTTGATGCAAATGCTTCCCCTTAAGTAAAAAGAAGTCAAACAATAATTTCAAGGCTTTCTTCACCACTGACACAAGTCTTGCTCACTTTTCTTGAGGGGGATTTGCCATCAGAATCACCCCTTTGTGTCCTGCCACTGAAGTACACAGGCAGGGAGAGAAGGACAGGGCTTTTTTGAGAAAGCCAGATCCCCTTTTGGGTTTTTTGGGAGGCTAAGCAAGGCAGGGCATGCACATGGGACCTGTGCTTTAATGCACCCTGTTTCCAGAAAGAGAGGCTTAGCGCTGTGGAGAGGACATTCCCATTCTACCAGATTTGCTCATTATGGTTCGACAGATCCAACCTGAACTGAAGCTTACCTGTCCCAGCCACAGCTGTGACACTCACCCATTTCCTCCTTCCTTTTGCCTGGAGCAGGCCTGGCCTGAGCACTGCGGCCAAACAAAACTGAGCATCTCTGTTTGCAAAGTGTTTGGCACCCCAGTGCTGCCTCAACTACATCATAAACCTTCCCTGTGCCAGCACTGAAATAAGCATCTTGAGAGAAAAAAATTTGGAGATATTTAATGGGAAAACAAATAGAAAGAGCACAAAAACTCGCAGGATTTCAGGAACCAAACACCTGCATTTCTCTGCTTAGTTCTGTGCTTTTCTCTGTGTTAACTTTGCTCTTTCAGCATTATTCAACAATGTTTGTTTGTTTTCTGTAAATCAATTGCTCCAGCATCCATGGGATGAAGACCAACAAGATCTCCATGGCTTGGCAACACCACAAATTGTTATAATCCATGCTGAGCTTGGCTTTGGCAAATTTCTACTTCTTTCCTGGCTTCAAACCCACTGCCTAACTGGTAAAAACATAATGCACATAATCTGTTAAAACATAAAACAATAATCTGTTGAGTGCGGCAGGAATGAACTTGGACTGGTTAATCTGCTGAAGTACATCTATTTACTTCTGCATCTGATCCAGTAAAATCCAAAAAATCAGTTAAGAGTGCAGGCTCAGACTTCTGTAATATCAGGGTGGATAAACTGAGCACAAAAAAGGATTACTCTGAAGATAAACTCCTTTTCCAGGTGAAGCTATTGGATTTGTCAGCTTTTAGGATACCACCGTGGACTGCAGAAACAGGAATAGCATCTGAGGAGAATCTGCCTCTAGAAAACAATGAATTTCCAAGTTTATGCTAAGAACCATCCCTTCCTCCACTCTGAAAGCAGCCTGATTTGCTTTATCTTTCCATGGCATGAGCTTCTTCACAGCAGGGAATCTGCTTTGAAATGATGTTTGAAAACCACCACGTAATTAGTAAAAACAGCAGTCACTTCATCAGCACCTCCTGCGTGATGCAGTTCTTCAGATAAAGAAGGAGCCTGTTGGTCCGTCACGGTCCCAAAATCCAAGAAGGAAACTCACCTTTGCTGGATGCGTGGGTCAGTTTGCACCAAGGGCAGGATGGCTTCCAGCACTTTACTTGCTGAGCCTGGCAGCATCTCTAATACTTTGTTATCAATTGCCATTTTGTCCACAATAGTCTTAAAGTAGCGCAATGCACTGACAACCTCCTTCTCCTTTTCCTCTAGCCATGAGACATTCTGAACAGGAGGGGAAAAAAAAAGGAGATATATGTTAAAACTTCAGGATTTTTAAGGGCAGGGTTCCTTTAACACACCCAAAATATGGTGACACTGAGGTATGTTCCAGAAGGAGTGAGAAAAAACCCCTTTTACCACAAACACTTCTAAATTGAATTACTACTCTTTCAAAGGAATAGTCAGTGCAAGATTACACCCACACTTTAACTTTCAGAATTACCTGCATTCCAAACTGAAGGCTGATCTTGATCAGTTTTAGGCTAAGATTAACACCACTGATGACATCAAGGGCACTGCTTTGAAACCTACACCCTAAACTGGGAGGGTGAAAGAAAAAACACTTCACAGAATGGTTTGGGTTGGAAGGGACCTTAAAGCCCATCTCCACCCCCTGCCATGGGCAGGGACACCTTCCACTATCCCAGGCTGCTCCAAGCCACGTCCAACCTGGCCTTGGACACTTCCAGGGCTGGGGCAGCCACAGCTTCTCTGGGCACCCTGTGCCAGGGCCTCACCCCCCTCACAGGGAGGAATTTCTTCCCAATATCTAATCTAAACCTGCCCTCTGTTAGTTTAAAGGCAACACCCCTTGTCCAATTACTGTATGTCATTGTAAAATACATGAAAACATCCAAACAAACTCCACTCTGATCAGCCTCCAACCTAAATAATTTTGTGATGCTGCTGGAACAAGAGAACTCACACAATTTCCATGAGGACAAACTGTAAAAGCTCAGTTTTGGCATTGGTGAATGAATGTTGCAGAAGGGAACAATTCATTGGAATAAAGCTGAGCTGTGGTCACCAATTTCCGTGCCACCACCAACACTAGAAGAGGAAATTCAGAAGCTATACACGATACCTCAGTGGCATTTTGGGCAGGGGTATTTGTTAAAAGTTTACAACAGTATGCCTGGAGGACTTTTAATGCCACAAGTAGTTCCTAAGTGAGATTTAAATTAACTACTGAACACTGCTAGGAAAGGAGCAGAGAGCTTAGCAGAGTCAGATTTCATCCATTATCTCCTCAGTAAATTCAGCTTCAAGAATTAATGACCTATGGGCATTGTGTGCTCCCCATACTCTTGTCAGCTGTTAAACTGCTGCTTTTCTGCAAAACCAGGCCAGCAGCCCAAAAGGTTTTAGGAAGAACAATTTATAGGCAGCACTGGTTAGTAATTTGGGGCCAGTTGCATAAAAGGATTAGAGTCCCAAGTTCCATCTAGCTCCAGCTTCAGAGGTCTAAGTCCCAATCCAAGAACTGCAAACCACCCTGTCATTTTCCATCTCATCTGGGAAGTGCCCAAACTTGGCTGCTGCTTTCCCTTTGGACAACACCTCTTGTCAGGAACCTCAAGTTCTGATCTGCAGCCCACAGTGCCCTGAACTCCCTTGCTGAGGAGCATCCTGGCAACTCACTGGGATAAAAAATGACATCTCCCATTTTGCAGGGATGTGCCCTCACCACTGCACAGTTCATTCCAGGATGTAGAATCATAAAAACACTGAGGTTGGAAACGACCTCTAAGATCATTGAGTCCAACTATTAATCTATGGAGAGCCCTGGCCTCTCCCAAGAAGGTTTTGCACTTCATATGAAATGATCACACATTTTAGGGATCAGAGAGTCTGTAAACTCCCTGGGTAAGGACGACCATGGTCCAGCAGCCAAAGCTCTCAAACAGAAGTGAAAAAACGCAGACTGCAGTTCCTGCTCCGATGGCTGTTTGTGGGTTTCATTCAACAACTGTTTCCTGCAGGAAGGCTTGTGACTTAATAGCTTAAACACTCTGCTGGTGCACAGGAGGGATGGGCCTGACTGAGAGTTCAGGGCTGAGAATGACAGCTGGGAACACAAATCCTTCCGCTGAGCACACCAAGGATGCGAATCCAGCCACTGGACACTGCCCTTTTTTCTCTTTTGTTTTTTTTTTCCCTGCTAGTTCTTTGGGTGACATTCCACAGGAGTGCTTCCTAATGAATCCCCTTCCAAGCTCCAAAGCTATCCCACATAGGTCTGTGTAGGGGTGCACAGAACCATGGAATGGTTTGGATTGGAAGGGACCTTAAATCTCATCTCATTCCCTCTCATCCCTGCCACACCTTCCCCTAGACCAGGTTGCCCCAAGCCCTGTCCAACCAGGCCTGGAACACTTCTGGGGATGGGACAGCCACCTATTTCTCTTTTGGGCATTAAATGAGAAAAAGTTAAAATTCAGGCAAAACAGCATCTCCTCTCCACTCCCTGCCTCGCACATATAGATATTTTTGGATGATTTCTGAAATTTTTCCTTAATAATCAAATTGCAAATACATTATGTATGAGACACAGCTGACCCAGAAAGGGTCACAGTGAGCTGTACAGAATACACCCAATTACAAAAGCTGGAATCATCCTTTTTTTCCTTACATTTTGGCACTGTAAAACCTATCATAAGTCTGTATATAGTATTGAAGGACACTCCTGTTCCTACAATATGCCCTAGGATAAGAATCACAGACAGGGTTCAGGGGACAAAAGGAGGTTCTGAAAACAACTCCCCCAGTGCTGCCCCTACCCAGGCATAAAGGGAAAGAGGAGAAGATGATGTTTGCACGAGCTGAGCATATCCTTCAGCTTACACATCGTGATTTTACATTAATTTTTAGTATTGCTATTTCTGCTCTACAGTGATTATCTACTTCAAGAGCACAAAAATAGCATCTTAAGTACTTAAGAGGGAGAAAAGGATGATATTTGGTTTATCAAGAGAGCCTTCCGACAGAAGATCTCCCGTTTGTCAACTGATGTCTGTATTCCACTAAGAAAACCTGGCGACAATCCAGGCACATCCCCACTCCCTCCACACAAAGCTAATGAGCTGACTACATCCAACTAATTGATTAGTTGGACAGTAGCTATTAAAACAGATAAGAAAAGAGCCAGAAATCAACCATATTTCACAGCATAAAAATGAATGCAGCTTAAACAATCATGTACAGTAATAAAAATTATGGCAAGTGTTTTGTTTTCCAATTTAAAAAATCCCAGTCTGTACATAAAAAATGGTTTTAATGTCCAGCATGGCTTATTAGTAAATCCTCTTGCACTGTTTTTAGGGGAAAAATAGAAAAGCAAAAACTTCATCTATTATTAACATGCATTTGCTATAGACCACATTTTGAAAAGGACTCTTCATTTTCTAATGTATTTAATGTGGTCACATATCAGTTTAAAGGAATACCTCTAAATTATCTCAAAATACCATCCTTAAACATCATTGGAATTAAAAGCTTTAATGGAGTACACTCACTGGGGTTATTTAATTTTTTAAATAGCACTCAGCAATCCAAGGTGTTTGGCTCCCTAGAAAGCATATCCACAGGCTCCAGGGGAAAAACCTACAGTCTGGGGGAAAAAGCCTCATCATCTTCCACCTGATGGTGCAGAGTAGGGTGAGGAAGCGCTGCAGACTTCTCTGGGTGTTAAGCAAGTCACACAGCCTAAGAAAACTTTATCTTGCTGGCTGCTCTCAGCAACACTGCAACAACTCTCAGCAGAGATAATCTGAAGAATTCTGCGTGTCTGGCACTGCACACTGGATGAGACTTTTAACAGCTGAGAATGATGTTTAATTATCATAAACAACCTCGACTGTTCTTAACTTGTGGCTTCGATTTGTACTTGAAAACTGCAGCAGTGTTGTCACAGAGATGGTCTCCAGCTACATAATCAGGTCACAACAGGAGAGGAGATAACACAGATCAGTTTGTGACCTCATTTCTTAGAGGACCTGGAGTACATTTGGTCTGAGGAACATTGTGCTGGATCAGCAGCTGCCTGAACACATCTGTGTGACTCTCCCCGCTGGTGTCATCACAGATTGAGCACATCTTTGGGCCAGCTTCAAGGATGTGCTCTCGCCTGGGTCTGGGGTTTTTAAAAGGATCACACCCCAAAACCAGGCAGCTATTTGGAAGCTGTAAGCATAACCCACAGGGTGTGCATGTGGGGAGGATGTGTCAGGCCATACACCATGTTCCATAATGAGATATTTAAATGCTTATGGAAAGAGGTCTCATCATGCTCTCCAAAGGGAAGCATATGCCTTGATTTAATACTACACAGTGCTGTTTATAGGTAACCATGAAGTAACCCTGAGGATCCCTGAGCTGCAGAATTATGCAGACGACAAAGTCACACACCAGAGTATGATAAACTGAGTACCAGGAAGCAAGAAACCCTCAGGACAACAGAACATGGCCTTTGCTTACTTTGTTCACTGACTTCTCTGGTGTTTTCACTGTCAGGTCAGCTTGCTTTCCTTTCTTTGAGGGTGTTCTCTTTATTTTTGGTGAATGAAACTTGCCCTTCAACTTCATCGTGAACGAGGAGAGATGGGAACGCTCAGAATCTAGAAAGACACAGAAAAGCATTACTGGATTAGGGCAAACATGCTGAAACCAGGGGCTCTGTGTTACAGCATTATCTGGGAGAGACTTGCTCTACGCAAATTTACTGAGTGGAACACAATAAAGAAAATTAATAAACTGTGGCTCTATATTATGTTTCAAACCACAATGCCACCATCATTTCCTGCTTTCCTCAACCACAGTATCACCATCATTTCCTGCTTTCCCTCGGAGGCAGGAACGCTGCAAAGGACAAGCAGGGACAGCAGGATTGCACTGCTCTGTGCCTTGGAAAGAAGAGGAAAACCACCTCTCTTCGAAGCACTTATCTCCAGCAGGTCCCAAAGTACTTTACAAAGGAGGCAATCATCGTGCCTCTTTGGCAGATGAGCAACTGAGTCAAGGGGATGAAGTGACTCGTTCACAGACCTCTGGCAGAGCAGAGCCCTTGGCTGTGGGTCAGTGCAGGCAGGGCTCTGCCTGGTACCCACGGCCTGGCTGCTTCGGGGTTGGAGAACACAACCCCAGGTAATGCCCTTCCCAGGATGCTGATCTCTACCCACTCAGCAGCATCTATTTTGAATGTGGCTCCACGCATAATCTGATCAAAAATGCCAGCCCTTGTCATCTGCACTGGATTTCACCTCCAGAAATGTACCAGAAAAACCAGAGAACAGAGGAACCGGGGCATCCTTCAAGGAGCTGAACTGCAGAACTGCTCAGCTCTTTTAAAAATTGTGTTTTCATTGTTCTTCAATACCTAAAAGCAGAAGTCTCAAAGGTTTGCAATCATGCCATATGCAGACTTACTGTTGAAATACATTTTTATCTGTTTAACCATGAAACTAAATAAAAACTGCCTTGTAGAAAGCAATTCAGGAAGTATTTTGAGCAAAGAGCACTTTAATAAATGAAGGTCTGAATTGCTCTCTAGTGACCCAGATAACTCAGAAGAAGTTAACCCAACTTGTCTGTAACTACATTATCAAGAAAAGTAAGCAGTTTTGCTCTATGTTTAGTTTTTCTTTTAGGTTATTTGGGCATTACCTGCACTGGCTGTAATGAGTCCAGAGGACAGCCCCATGCATGCAGCACTGCAGCACCTCGTTAGCATGCAGACCACAAACTGCAAAGGCTGCTGAGTCAAATTAGCACCCAGCAGCTAAATACCACAGAGCAGTGCAAACCCCGTTCCTCGTACTCAGGAACCACCTGACCACAGCTCAAGGAAAGGAACCCTGCTTGTCTTCTTTTAAACTTGGTTTCCTGGTAGCGTGTTATGACCCTGCTGTGAGCACACTCACCAATACTTGGGTGAGGTATGTCCCCCTAGCCCAAGATTTTGCAGGCATCCTATGAATGGAAGCTACATGAGCACCGACCCTAATCTAGCCTGGCTGCAGACCTGATCTCCACTTACAGAAGTAAATGTTTTCCTAGGTCTTCTTTGTATCATAAAGTCCTGTTTAGCACACTGAGGAGGGAGGCACTAAAAACCTTGGCCACTGCAGATAAATCCAGGCGTATCAGTTGGCCTCTGAAGAATCACTTACAGCAGCTGGCACCCCAACTTAGCAACAATTTACGTCAGTGCTTTACATCCACAAGAGGATCTCCAAACCTTTAAAACCTCTCTGTCTCCACAGGGTGCTGAAGGTCACCACTGAAGAGAGTTCCTGGCTGCCGTGATAACACTCTTGAACTCCTCCCCAAAAAATCATTTGCATTTATTCCACACACCATATGAGAACTGCCATATTCGCACGCATATGCACGCTTGCCATGAGAAGTCACGGCTCTGAATTAATTTTTCAAGAACTGGCAAACAATTACAATAATTAATCTACAGGGAAGTAATGGTGACAGCAACAAATTGTGTCTGGCTCCTCCACGGGCTGCAGTGCGATCCAAACTGCTGGTCTCAGTAAGAAAACACTCAGTGCCTACAAAACCCTTCATTACCTATGGTGATATTTTGGCTTTGTAGGGACAAGATATTTGGAAGTGAGAAAGATTTCAAAAGATTACCATTCCCTTTTCTCCTTGCCACCAGACATCTCTACCCACCTTCATGGGGCAAGCACACGAATGGCTGAACCAATGCGTGTGCATCGTCAGGAACCTCCAAAAGGAGATGTCATCAGAGAAAGTTCCTTTTCTGCTGCCAGCAGATCCTCTTCACCACCACCACTGGCCAACCACTGCCCCTTTGTTCTTTTTACCCTTTGGTCACACCAAACACCAAATCATTTGTGTGCCACACTCTGAGGGAAGACAGACACACAGCGCCAAGGACAGAAGCAAGTGGCTGGAGCAGAATAGGAACTGCTTAAAATAGTACTGGTGAAGTAAACCAGCTGACATGTGCAAAAATAATAAATGTTATTGTTTGAACAGCCCTGCTAAGTCCTGCTTTGAAGATCACAAATTAATGCAGCTTTTTACTGCCATGGCTTTCCATCTACACCAAGCACTTTCCAGCTCTCATCTGCTCACAAGTTTCTGATGCATTTGCAGTTAAACAAATGAGTCACAAACCAATATTCTCTCACACTCAATTACACTTAGCACTTAAAATAGCACTTTTCTTGTTCCAAGCACATTACAAACACATCGTTCTCATCTTTAAACAGTCTGGCCTTAACCTTACTCTGCAGATGGGAAGCAGGCACAGAGGTGAAGCAACCTGTCTAAACAGAGCAGAGGGTGAGTCAGTGACTCTGGTACAGCATCTCCATCACTCTGCAGGCCCTCGGCCCTCTCCCCCTATTCATGGAGCAAGCTGTGGAGCTCCTGTGATTATGTTCAGTGAATGCCAACAGAATTATTCGGCACACTGGGCTTTACAGTTTGCAAGCTGATACATCATTCAAGCATTATAAACAGAATTTGCTTTGTAGTCAATCTGGATGAAGTGGTATAAAAGAGAAGTGACACTTGCGTAAGAAAGGATTCTAGCTCACAGGTGTAAGGGACTTAAGCTTTTACAGATGAAGCCTGAAACTCTCCTCTGAAGAGCACAGCTGAGAAAAACTTCCTAGACTGGTTACCACAGCACTGGTCTGCTTTGAAAAAGTCACTTTCTTTATACTACATCAAAATTTAAATATATTCCATGTCCTGTGTGTCTGTCTAGTTAAAAAGTTCAAACAGCACAGCATGCCTTTACAGATTAAATAATTCAGTAACATACACAGAGGCAGAAAACAGAGCCATGGCAGTGCTCAAACCACTTCTGTTCCTCTGCTCCTTCCTGCCTATCTACAGTAACCAAATCCCTTAATGCAGCATTGAGGTTGTTCTGAGCTTGGGAGTTTGCCCACTGGAAATTATTCTATCATATTACCCTCGCCTCTTGTTGATGAATAGCCAGCAGTGTTTAGCTGGAGTCTCAGCACTGGTTTTCTCCTCTTTGCTGTAGAGGAGGAAGGTACCCTGCATGCACTTCTATGCAGTGTCCAAATATTTGTGAGATGAATGGGAAAAGTCAGGGTAATAAACTCAATGGAGTGATTTCAACTGGAAGGGGGGGAAAAAAAAAGTTGTATCAAAGTGTTTCTGTCTCAAAGGAACCACTGACTTTCCATCCCCTCATATTTCATCTGTCTGGATGCTCTGCTGCTGCCCACAACTGGAAAAAAAAGCCCTTCAAAATGACTTTATTACGGATCTGAGTTTCTCGATTTCTGACTGGAAGCTTTACCACGTCACTCGTTTCACAGCTAATTCCATCCCCTGTCAGTGAGGCTCCCGCTCCGCCGTGCTTGAACGTGCTCCAGCTGTTGAGTCACAGCCCTGCTCAGCTCCCAGGCTCGTCTCCCCCGGCACGTGTCTGGGGTCTGACCACACACACAAGGCCAGAGAGCTCGCCTGACACGCCTGCTCCAACCAGCCCCACTGTCAGGTGTGGCCAGAGGGGCTTTTCAGTCTCCCTCAAGGCCCCGGACCAGGCAGACCGTGGCTAAGGAGACCAACCAGGAGCCACTCGATTCCCCATCAGCTCCCCAAGCTCCAGCAATCGGTGCTGCTGCTGCCAGTTTGCCAGCAGAAAGCTAAATCTGGTGAGGAAAGAACTGCAGGTTTAAAACAACAGTGGATTAAAAGGGAAGGCAGATAAATCAGCTTATGTGCTTGTGGGTGAAGAAACTAAGGCTGCTTAGGAGAAAGCTGGCAAGTCAAAGCTCAACATCCACCTCTGCCATAGTCAAATGGTCACTCCCCACTTGGGTTCAAATGAAGGCCAGAAAATAACACAAAACACACAAGCTGGTGAATTCCACCAATCTAAGCCAGCAGAAAATTATTTGGTTTCAAGTCAAAGTGAAAGTTCAGCCTTTTACAGAGCTCAGTCACAGCAGAGTTTCCATCTGTTGGGTCCCACTCACCGGCCTCGTGTAACCAGCACATGGGAGGCTCCAGAAATGGGAAATAATCCCCTGCCTGCTTCTGCCTCCTGGTCCTGTTTGGGTCACTACTGCTCAACGGCAGGGAGGTTCCAGCACCTGGGATGGGCAATTTAACTGCTCAACTTGTCTAGTGCTTGGATCATATAAAACTAATTGAAAATAGACTTATTTTTAATTAAAACCTCACAACCTTTAGAATACAGTCCCTTTTCTTTCCTTCACCTGAAAATCTAAACCCTATATCTTCTCTCACTCTCTATGTGTTCAGACACCAAAACCCTGCAGCTTTAGAGGAGACACAACCTTAAAAAAGGGTTATAGTTCATTTTCCAGCTTGTCCTGACTCTTGCAGCTTGTTAGAAAGAACGAAGTGGAGTCTAAAAATCTTATTCCACAAATGTTTCCTTTTTCAAAGGCCATTTGGGTCTCTGCTGGATGCACATATTTAAAAGCTATCAGATTAAAAATAACAGCGGACATCTCTCCCCATGTCATAATGAAGCTATTGTGCACATTTTTAATCAACTGCTCCTGCCACTTTTGCCACGAGTCCTTTGAAGGCAGCAGTGACTTACGTAATGAGTTACACAACGATGCCCATTAAAATGGCATTTGTTCCCTTGGGCTCAGCTCCATCATTTGAGAAGACAAAAGGCAAGTTGCAAGGCTTCAGCTAAACCCTAGCTGACAGGGACTTTAAGGGTTCTGAAGCAAAAGGCAAAAATAACGAGCTAGAGTTCAAAACGACCTTTCTGCTGAGGATGTGTGCTGTGATGCAGCACCCAGCGAGAGGCTCTGGGGCTGGGGCTACTCCAGATGCAATTCTGCTCTCAGAAACACAGGAAAACAGGTGATCCAGGACGGGCAGACAGGCACATGAGAGCTTACCATGATAATCGTGAAACATACTGCAAAGCACAGGTCTTCCCAGATTTTATATGAATGTTACTAGAATTCCCAACATCCTCCTTCCACCCTTAGGGCACAGGCTGTATCTGTTACATACCTGTAAGCACACAGATCTGGGGGACTCTGTCCTGGCTAAAGCTTTTGGGCTCTCTTGTAATGTAAATATTAACATCAGTGACTGACAGAAAATCCAAGCCTTTGAGCTTTGCAGGAAACAGCCGAGTGGCTCTGCAGAAGAGCTGGCACAGGAGGAATAGTGTGATGCTCACCAGTGAGCTGCGGGCAACAGAAAACTACTGCAGGGGCACTTGTAAAAGTAGATTTTAATAATTCTGTCTTGAGATTGAATGTTCAAGCCTGCCAAAGTGTAGCTATGAAGGTGGAGAGAAAGCACGAGGTTTTAAGGAAGGTTGAAGAAACAGATGAGGAGAAGCCCAGATACTTTCTCCACCCTTTCACACCTGCAATGTGTCGCTGTCTCTCCCATCACACAGCAAACAGCCTTCAGCTACTTTTCACACCCTCTTTCTCCAGAAGTCCTGAGGATGTTTAGAAGCCTAAAAATGCTGATATGCAGCACTTGTGCGATGCTGCATGTTCCCAAAAGGATGAACTGGGATCCTGAGTACAGAAAAGACAGAATGTGACAGAATTAAAATATCCCTTATAATGTATCAGCATTATCACTGCTGCATCACGGGTGCTCAAAAGCCTCAGACCTACTACTCCCAGCTCTGTGAGTTTACTTTTCTCAACTCTGTCATTATCCCAAGAGACTGAAGCAAAGAGAATTTATGCAGAAACAAAAAAAGATGTGGTAGGAGACCTGGAAAGGAAAAAAAAAGGGAGGGCCCGGTGTCAATCAGGAAGTTTGCCCACCCTAACCTTTGTACCTTAGGTGGAGTTGTTTGTAAGCTGCTCCAAGTCCTTCTCCAGGGAATCCAATTGCTAGGAGAGCCGCCAGGTTTTAGAGGAAAACGATGGAGGAAGGGCAGCTGAGAATCAAACAATCGTTCTCGAGTGCTAAAGAAACTTTTCCTCTAACATCACGTCACCTTGGAAGCAGCCAGCTTTTGGGAGCGGAAAGACCAACTGCCCTTTTTCTTTTCTGGCAGCATTACAGTGAATGAGCATAAACCAGTGAGCATTAATGATGTGCAATGACAGCACACAAACTTCTCTGGAAAAGGGAGGCTCAGTTCTCTCTCAGCTGGCCAGGCAATGCTCACTGACTCACAGGCTTCATTATTTTTATGCCGCCCTCTGGGGCCTCCAGAGGAAGCAAAACATTTTTATTTGTCGGAGAGCACATTTTTATTTTGATTTTTTTTTTCTTTCTAAGCAACCATGAATGAGGCATCTCCAGCTGCAGCAACCTCATGTGGAAAGAGCTCGCAGTGTTTGCACAGGAATTGGAAGGCAGAGAGGGCAGCTTATCAATTCAGCCACGTCTCCCAACTGCAGTGAAAAGGACCGGGTTAGTTAACAACATTAATTTTATGGTGCATTAACATTACAGCTCTTCTTCCTTCCAGTATCATATCTGGAAGCAAATCTTCAGGTTGCAAGGAAGAGAAGATGCACACGATCAAGTAGCAAGTTCAGAGCAGCTGACCAGATTCCCTTCTACTCCTCTTTTTGCCTGGTATTTCAGAACAGAGAAATCTCCTTGTGTGCAGATACATAAACCAGGAATCCTTTACCTGCTGAGAACTGCAGCAGTATCACTCAACCGATTTATGGGGGGAAAGAAAAGAAAAAGGCAAAAAGCTAAAATTAATCAAACAAGGAGGGATTTAAGGAAGTAAAACTGCTACCCAAGCTCAGTTTCCTCCAGCACACCAAAGCTAGCTTTGAGATTTCTTTTTGAACAAGATACCGTAATTTATTGATAAGCAGCAGACAGGACTTTTGCTGTGGTTTATCAAAAGCTGCTCCAGCAGACCTGGTGCCATATCAACCCCCAAGCAGAAACACCAGCAATCACCAGCAAACCTTTGTGCAGCATCTGGCCAGTCTCTGGTAATTTCCCATCTAAGTACTGATTTTGTACAGCCCTGCAAGCCCCAGAGAACTGATGGGATAACAACACTGGTAACATGACTCGTACCTCCCCCAGTGCCAACAGCACTAGAACAACAAGAGCCTCAAGTAGCCTCCAACACCAACATGAACAATGTGGTCCTTGCTCACCCTGTTCTACTCATGAAAGCTACCAAGGATGTTAACTAAACATTTAATTTTAAATGGAAAAAAATAATCCAGCTACAAGGCATAACATCTGCATTACTTCAGCAAACAGCCCCGAACACAGAAATTGCAACGCTTGAGAGGCGATCTGCTGAATTTCTCTGTTCACCAAACATGACTTAATATGGGGTCCGTGGGCATCCCCACTTGTCTAGCAGCTTTTGGAGGATATGGTCATGACAGTGATTCAGACATCTAAAAATAAAGCCCTGCAGGCACAGGCGTGCGTGCGCACCACCTGAGTCACTCCGGGCTGCGGGGAGCCCGTGAGCCAAAGCTCATCTGTTTCATTGACACCACTGCCATGGCCGAGCAAAAAGCCTCGTCACCGAGCTCTGCTTCAACTCCTTCTCCCCCCCTCTCATTTTCTCAAGCACATTGAGGCTCTTTCTACGCTGAAAAACCTTTGCTGGGTTTGTGTTTCAGTCGTACGGCCGACAGCTTTGAAACTCAGACCTGAAAGATTATAACCCAATGTTGCTGAAGCTGTTTATCCATCTCCAAGGTGACAGGATGTCGTCACAGGCACTCGGCAGGACACCAAGCAGAAAGGCATTATTTCAGATGCTTCAGGGAAAAGCCTAATTGCTCACAACCTGGCCCTAGGTTCAACAGCTGACAAACAAGGTTGTAAATGGAGCCTTGGCTTCTTGTCTGCCCCACAGCACCGGCTCTGAATGGGAAAAACTCAGCCCTCTTTCATCCTTGGAGAGTAACCTCCACTCTCATTCATTAGGCAATGGAAAAAAAAAACAGAGAAGCTGGCTCAGATCTGCCTGACACAATTTCCAGTTGCTTTGGACATTACTAATTATAGTCATCTTTATTTTTGACCTCTGATTACAGACTCTTTGCACATTCAGTCTGAATGGCAAAGATAACCCCTCTTTTCTAGTAGGCTTGGGAGGAACCTTATACCCTGCCCAAAAGCCACCGCCCACACTCAGCCGAGCTGAGCACAAGAAGCAAGATGAAAACATGGAAAGCATTTGCTTAAACATGCTCGGTTTTACTTCCTTCTTTAGGAAGTGCCCCAGATCAAGGGCAGCAGCCCAGGTGAGAGTGATGTAAGCTCTGTTCCATGCGTGCTCCGAGATGAGCTAACTGCTCCGCGCGGGAGCCTCATTTCTCACTGTTCTGACTAGCACAGTATCCTCGGGGCTCTGATGCTGAGAAGCAGATATTCAGTTCAGTAAGATTAAACATGTCTGCACAACTCCAGCGCACCATGCTGGGGGCTCACATCTCTGCACGAGAGAGAAAAATGGATTTCAGGAACCAGGCCAGCACTATCTCCTAGAGGCACCGCAGTACCAGTGTAAACTTCCCTAATATTGCTTACTCAATAAAACAAGGCATCACAGGAGGGCTATGCAAATCCCTCAGCTTTGAAGTACTGCTCTCCTGCTGCCCCAAAGGACCAGCTCTCTATCTCCACACACCCAGACAAATGTGTGTGCAAAGCGATACAGAGGCACCGCAGGTGTGAAATCTCTGATGTAATCAGGTCAGAAGCTGCTTTGACATTACTGTTGTGCTGCTCCATAAAGGGTTAAGAAGCTGCAGGCCATATCCTCAATTCCATACTCTATTCTATACCTGATAGGATCTGCAACCAAACCACCAGCTTTATTGCCTGCCTACAGGCAGGAGGAAATATTAGTCTTCTATAAGCACAATTTGAAACATCAGTGCCTCCAGCAAGGGGAAACCGAGATGTTAATTGAACTGAACAGCCCAGGAGGGAGCTCCCTCTTCCCTTCCTCAGCTGCAGGATTAGCACATCCCTGCACCACCACGGCAGGAAACATGAGGTACCTTAGGGAGTCTAAGTGGGATGCCTGTCTTTCACTCTGCTGCACATGAACATTAAAGTTACTTCAGCAGTAAACAATTATTTGTGACAACTTTCTATTTTATCCCATCTCCTCAAGCCTGAACCAAAATCTCCTGGTTACATCACTCCTACGACAACAGGTTTCAAGGTAAAGGCATACTGACACCAACACCTGCAGTTCTCCCCACTCTTTCTGGCAAATCCTGACTTTGAAAGATACAGAAGACTGAACTTCCACAGCAGCAAACCCCAGCAGATTTGTACAAACATCAGCAACAACACGAAGGGAGTCTGAAGGAATCCATCCCATCTCTAACTCATCTGAGCCTACTGAAGACTTGAGGTTTCAGTAGCAGTGAAACAGTCACTGGAATTTTACTTGTTATTTTAATTTTGAAGAAAAAGCAGCTATTCCCCAGCTACTTCAGAATATTACTCAGCCTAATGCAGTGACAAGTTTATCTTACCCCCACTTAACAAGGGGATACCTGAGCCTGATTTCTTTGGCACATCACTCTTTGCTGGCATGCAATGTTTTATCTTGTATCACCCTATGTGCATTTAACTGTTACTGTCATCTCTAATGGAAATTCCCAAAAGTGGGCCCTACTAAGAATCAGTTTCAATTTTTCGATGAACCTCCAGTTTGCTCACACAGGAAGATGGCCTGAATTTCAAGAATAAACACCTTCAACACTCATACAACAACTCAACAGCTAAAGGGAACCCAGCTCAGGCTGGATTTCACCAAAACCAAAGCAGAACCTTATCTCAGCCTCTCTTTACAATCTTGCTGAAACTATTCTCTTATCACAGAATAAATCTTGGTGCATTAATAGCTACTTGAACGATGTTTTTACCAACAGCCCATTTCCTGATCATATCCCATCCCATGCAGGGCATGGCACTGGGTTTCAAAAGTGAGATCTTGCCCACAAGCCAGGCACACCTGCCAGGAAGACACACGAATGCATTCAAAGACCATGATCCACTTCAAGAAAAAAAGTACGTTTTAAAAGCCAGTGCCCAGATTCTGTGGTAGAGAGACCTTAGGATTCCATAAATAAGAAATATTTTTGTACAGTATTTCTATTTAATTTGGTTTTGACAAAACAGCAAACCCACAGCTGCCAAAGCTATTTAAGTCTCTGCAACACAACGTGCGACTGTGTGGCGATCCTGCCATCAGCCCTGAAAGGTGAATCAATACTAATTTCAGTTTGTGGTCCGTTGAGCAATACTTTGGAGCTTTAGGAGGTCTGTTTGGAAAACAGCAGCCAGTTTGTAACAGGAAACTTCAGCTCCACGAGGCCTCGAGCCATGTGGTGCAGGGTCAGGCCAGGCTGTGCTCCATCGCCTCCGGAGAGCACGGCCCTTGGGTCAGGCTGAGCCTGGTGCCTTGTCAAAGCTTCGCTGTGATTAACTCTGTGCTCCTTCACTGTGAAAAACAGGCGGTAACCCACTGATTTCTGCAGTGCATTCAGTATGCCACACAGCTGGGCTCAGAGAGGCATCGAGAGATGTTTATAAAAATACCCGTGGTGCTGTTGCTAGAAGGGTAAACACCTCCCAGACCTTCTGGGCTCAATATTATCAACTGGTAATGCACAACCCACATGCAAAACCTTCACCCCAACTGGACTTTGAGTCTTCTCCTGGATCCAGCCAATGAGTACAAAAAACTACACTGCAATAAAGCAGCAAGAAACATTATAAACCATCTTTCAACTAAAAAACAACCACCTATAATGTTGCAAGCACAGAATTGACTTAGCATATATGATCCACGTTTATTAATACCACTTTGCAATATAAGAACAATCTAGTACCAAGCTTCGTGTCAGTGCAGTAAAAAAGCATCACCTTTTTTCTCCTGCTCAGCAGAAACAACCTTGTGTTGTGGGGAAGGGGCTGAGGGGAGTCAAACACTGCAGCCACGGACGGCAGGACTTCCACAAACATCTGCTCCACACAAGGACGACTCTCCCACGACACTCTGCATGACTTCACAAGATTTGCAACCTGAGCTTGGACTTCATTTATTTTAGCACATTGTTTTCAGGAAATTTCCCTTTCCTTTCTACCCTGTTTACAAATTTACACAGCAAACTCACTTTGCCTCCCTCCCCAAACAAACACATAAATTTTGCCTTTTTTCTCCTCTGTTGTACTCACGAACTCTGAAGCTCAGCAAATAAACTCTCAGCTACATCCACTTCTAAGCTACTGATTTCTGTAGAGGAATGACAGATGGAAGAGAGCTCTCCTGCTTCATTTTTGGCAACTCTGCAGCCAGAAGCCTGAATACGCTCAATGTGCCCTCATTCCTCATTAACCTGAGAGCCACTTATGCATCTACTGCAAAGAGTGCAGAACTGGAAGATGGCTCAAACAAATCTTGGACAAGGCAGTTGGTTTGGGAAAAGCTGCTTCATTAAAATGTGTTAAAACTCCTAAGTCCCTCTGCAAAAGGATCCTACAGCTTTGTAAGACTTTAACCAGCACCATTTCCATGTCTATCCTGATATGACACACCAGCCATAGGTACAAAACACCCCTCAAGGCTTGATTGTTGCTATTTGATAAAAAAACCAACACTATATATAGCAGTCACAATCCTAATTATGAAACTGAACCCATATGGGAACTTTTGAAAGATGCCCCTGACAGAAGATACTTTCAACAGGGATTCAAATTACTTATAAAGGAGAATTTAAAAATATACAAAAAATACTTGAAGTACAGTCAAGTTAATTTGCTATTTGTTGGCAGAAAACAGAGCAGGTGAAGAGCTGAGCCGGTTTCTGGCAATTGTACAAGTCTACTTTTAGGGAAATCACTTCAAACTGTAACACACCAGAATTTATCATGATAAAACAGGCAACATTCAAAACCACAAGAACCCTGTAGCTCAGACTTTATAGTGAGAGGGCTTCTCCATCCTGGAAAGTTAGCTCAAATCAAGATTCAAGTTGGAAACTCACACATATTATTCCCAACGAACTCCCTACACAGTTTTACTTTGGAATATGACTGTCCACTTGCAGAACGGATTTAGCTAATTGGAAGGCAAAAGGGCAATATTTAGAGCTAGTTCTCATATATATATGGGAAGTTGTTTCTCAAAGATAAAGTCTAGCTTTGTTGAACAGAAGTAGATAACAAACCTCAAAGGAAGAGATTTTTCTTGTATGAACTGTCATTTTTTTTAAATTTAAAGGACACTCCTGTGTTATTATAAGGAATCAGGACAACATAACTCCAACATTTTCCACTGTAAAGCAGAAATCCCTGTTTTCTGCTCTCCTGTTAAGAATTGGGTCCGCATTTGCAAAACAACCCAACAAAGAAGTGCCAGCTCCACTCAAATACTTTGTCATTCAGGAACTCAGGGCAGGGAAAGGCAGCTCCAGGCCTAGCAGCAAAGCTCTAAGCTTACATTTGATCAATAGTCTAAACAAAGCCTGACCTAGCACCAAACAGGCAGCTGGATTGCACACAGAGATTTGCAGAATGTTTCTTTTGCCCCTTGAATGACGAAACTGCCATCTCTGTGCCTCCAAAATGACCGTGTGGTGGTTTTTCAGTTTACAAGCCAGAAATTCATGGCACAAATTGATAGGGTGGGGATTCAGAGCAGGTGACACCATCAGTCACACGAAAAGCTCAAGGGAACAGACGCAGAACCACGTCACCGCTGGCAGATGACCCACCTGGGTGATGGCAGCTCAACTCCTGAAGCCACCAGGAGTGGCTTTAAAGGACAAACCGACTAAGCATGATCCTGAAGCCACATAATATTCCTAGAATGGGCTTGAAACATGCTGCCAGTCACAGGCAGCACACAGCAAACAGCTTGGCAAAGATGCCCAAGCAATACTCAGGTTACCGTGAAAGAACCAACCAATCCTCACAGCAAATGACCCAGCAGAACCAATCTCACCATCCCTAAAAAGCTCTCCAGATGTAACAGGTCGAATGCTTACAGTCATTTTCAGTATTTCAAACCAAGAAACCGCTCCCTCATATCCTTAATTACCTCCCACAGCAAGACAGACAGGGATTTGGAGCCCCCGTAAATTCTTAGTAGTAGAGAAATCAACCCATTAATTTTCTAACATTAAGGTTGCTAGGTTTATTTTATAGAATTACTAGCCAAACCAGAGTCCAATAATGAGATGATCTATTTGGAAATAATATTTTGCTTGGAGGAAGAAAAGAAATGCTGTTTTCATCTCTAATACCCATAAATCACCGTATTTACAGACTACAGCTTGGGGACTCAGGGCCAATCTACTGATGGGATTTCTCTTCTATTTGCACCGTGTCAGCATCTGCTCTCTTCATGTGAAAACAAAAAGCTGCCCAAAGAGATTATGGCATTTTCACACCCTGGATCACCCAGGTCCCAAAGAGTCTGCCTAGTTCAGCTCGTTAAGAGCACACCACACTTTGCACTTCCTACTATTTTAATATTCTAAGTGTTTAGTGGATATAGGATAACACTGGTAAAGCAGCTCTTGTTCAACTTCAAACAAATATAAGACACTTCTTTGTTACAAAAGCTGCAATCAGATGCTCCAAGGCTCCTTTCACAAAGTGATCATGGGCATAACAAGGTGAACACCAGTAAGTACAATCAAACACACACATCCTCCTTTCCCTAGACATCTTCCTACTGTTCAGTTACACTGTGGTAGACATGGTTTATTAAAGGATTTTCACACACCTAAGGAGCCATGTCTGGCAGAGATTTCTTTCTTTATTTAAATAAACATTTTATACCTGTATATACCTAGTGCTTTTAAAGAGAACCTCCAAAAAACATCAACAACCATTCAGCTTCAGGGTAAAAGGTAACAGCCAAACATGGGAAAAATCACAAGGAAGAGAGAAATTAAATTCCAGAGAAAAGAGCAAATGACATGGATTTGAAAGCATGCTAGGGGCTATGCAGGGCTATATAGAGCCCACTTATCACAGATAAGAATTGAGATTGAATTTCAGAGGTCTAATCTGAAATACAGAGAGTCATAATATTCCTGGGGGTAAACAGCTCCAGAGAGCATCAGCATTGCAGGAGGAGGCTTCTTCTGCCAAATTACCACCACTCTTACTCGAATTCACACCTTCTGGTTGTGTATTAACACAACAATCTCGTATTATATTAACCTCAGTCAATCATTTTACCTCCACAGAGGCACAGGCCAGAAAGGGAATTTCAGAGTTCAAGCCCATTCTCTTGCTGGATCATAAAAATCACAGCATTACTGTATTACACAAAAGGTCACCCACTGGGACTTGATGCAAAGCAAGGAAAACCAAAACAAGGAAACAAAGCAAACACGGAAAAATCCATAAACAAAGAAAGAAAATCTTTGAAATCATTGGTCCATCCACTTAAGTGCTGTTAATTCATAATGACCTTGATTCCTATAGCTAGTTCTAAATTTTCAATATAGTATGTGTCATTTTATTTAGAAAACACGACCTACATTTGAATTTCTGAGTAAGAGTGCAGACAAACACAACGCTTTGCATGCTAAAGATGGGGCTTTATAGTGGCTCGGATTTCACACGTGCCCATCTTTTGAACGGCAAATCTGCCCTGACGCTGCTCATTGTTCCGGGATTTTTTAGATCCAGAGACACGGAGAGCACCTGACCTGGGAGCTCTGATGGCAACCAGGCTATTGCAGAGAGACAGCAGGAGAAAAGAGGCCGCTCAGTCGTCAGTCAGACTCTCTTTAATCAGGCTGAAACGCTTCGCCGTGGACAGGGGGGTTCAATCTCTCCAATCCATGTTCCCATCGCTCATGCTGCTTTCTTAATTAGCAGCAAGTGGACAACAGCTGTCAGTAGCCTGGAGGCCAGAAAGTTATCAGCAGAAAGGGGGATGTGTTAAGAGAGAGACACAGAACGGGGTTGTTAAATGCACCGGTGGTCAACACAGGCAAGAGATCCATCCACAGCCAACATGGAATGCCTTGGGTTGGAAGGGACCTTAAAGATCACCTCATTTCTAACCCCCTGCCATGGGCAGGGACATGACCTCGGCCACTGACACCGAGAGGATGCTCTTCCTGCTGGCTTCAGTCTGGTTATTTTAACATATGACTAACTGTAATTCAGTTTTTTAGTTTTTTTTGTTTTTTTTTTCAGGATTCCTGTAACAGGAAAATTTAAACTGAGAATAGGAGGAAATGGGAAGGCCATCCTAATGTCTTGATGAAAATACATGGGGGTCAATTCAAAGGCACAGCAGAATAAAGTCTTCAAGATGGTTCCAGAGATTTTAAGCATAAAAGTTGAAGCACAGGAGGGAGGGGGGAGACAGGATGTTTTACTTAAACAGTAGAGAGAAACTTTAGCAGAAGACACAAACTTCATCTAGAAGCCCTAACCTCAAATAGCACAACAGAAAAAGACTCTACTCAGTCATTACTGTCTGTGTATTAAATCCCATGAGCCCAAGTCATTGGTCTTGACCTTACTGTACCACATATTAGACTAAAGTGGGTCAAAAAGAAATTTCATTCCCAAAAGAGGTGACACCCTCTGGTCAAACCATGTGCTTATCTCGTAACACAACTCGCTGACTGTCTGGATGATCAAGAAATAAAGTAATTGCTTCCCTGTTGGATGTCCTGATTACTGTCATTTGTGGCAATAGGGAACTCAATGCAATTGCAAGCAATAAAATGTATTATTAAAATTCCCCACTGCCCATTTGTTACTGATAAATTGTCATCAGCCCAACTTCTTCAGAAAATCCAGGCTTCTTTTGAATTTGGCTTTAACCTACCCAGAAAGCAGAGATTTGGAGCAGTTTTCTGAAGCCTGGCTGGCAGTTCTGCCAGTTCTAAATATATCCCAGCTTTCTGAGCTTGAACCTGTGCAAGGGAAGCTGGGAGGAAAATGGAAGTATTTCCCCAAGCTGCCAGTAGACTAGCAAGACGTTTAAAAGCCCTCATCAAATTAAGTGCTTAATTACAATTCAGACTTTGAGACTCTGGAAATTAGGATAATCTTCTGGGAAATTTAACAGTCTCCCACAAAAGAAATTGCAACATACAAGCCAAAAAAAGCACCGAGCTTGGAGAATGTTATCCCATCCAATCACACCTT
Organism: Machaerirhynchus nigripectus; assembly: GCA_013397975.1. Taxonomy (NCBI): domain Eukaryota; kingdom Metazoa; phylum Chordata; class Aves; order Passeriformes; family Dicruridae; genus Machaerirhynchus; species Machaerirhynchus nigripectus. Next base: position 322,904 of record VZRQ01002911.1, on the reverse strand, counting down.
GTACTAGATTCCTCACCCTAATTCCTGAAGAATACGAGGTGAGATCCACAACTTAATTTCAGGCCCTTGAGCCATTGGGAAAGATGAGGATCAACATTTAGGAGGCAAAATCAGGAAAAGCAGTCTGATGTAAAAAGCTGAGAAACGTTTGTTGAGTTGATGGAGGGCTGCCTGTGAAGGGACCTTCTCACACTTGACTTCATGACGGACTGTGAGGCGAGGCCACAAAGGGCACGGCTCGGAGAAAGTCTTGACACAGCCACTGGCACGACCACCGAAATTCTGGCAGCAAAGCATGGCTGCAGCCTTGCCAGCTCCATTCCTCTAGGTGGCATGAGCTGTGCACGCATCACCTGGATCTTCCCACGCGGAGAGATGGCACCACTACACAGCACTACGTCTGCCACTCTCACTGCCTCATGACATCCCTAAAAGCATGAACAACCCACTCACAGGCTACACAGCTCCAGTGATGATTGAAAAGCCCACAGAAGCTCGTGTAGAAGGAGAGATCATGTGACCACAGCACCAAGTAAAACCACAGCAGTAAATGAAAGAAGGGCAGAAGTTGTACTCGCTGTCCTTACATCATTACGGACAGCACTTCCCACCACCACCCATCACGAAGGCAGAAGTACAGCAGAAATGTTTGCCCAATGCTCTAAAAATGTAAAGCTCTAGGTGAACACTCAAGCATTGCACATTTTCCTTTGTGATTAATGAAATTATCGCCAGGGAAATGAAATCTTCATCTCCGAATAAGCCAGAACGTCCCACACTTCCCACTGTTACCACTCTCATGAGCCATGACCCCACAATCACATTCAGCAGCAAGAGCAGCACTCTGCTGCTCGGGCAAGACGTGCAAGGATGTTCTTTTGCTGTGACACACGTACCACTGCTCGCTGGCACATCCCTGTACATCTCCAGGACAACGCTGCAGAGGCAAAACCTCGTGACACAGAGGATGCACTACAAGCAACGCGAGGGTTCACATCCAAAAACACTGCAAACTAAGAGAAACAAGGGGCAGGGAGAGCTGACAGAGAAGAAATCCTACCCTGGTTTCAAAGACACCAAGGGACAACACAAAATGAAAAGCAATTCAAACCCAGAGCTCAAATGGAGAACGAAGGAAGCGACTGAACTTGGGTTGGAGGTATCTCAGAAGCTGAGCTGTGACACTGGTTCACCTGGATAATGCAGAAGCTGTAGGTGAGGGGGTATTTCCCATCAGCAGCTTATCTCTGCACACTCAGCTCCCAGACAGGTTCACAGCCGGAGCACTGCACTCCTTGCTCATTGTTTTTTCCGTGAGCCAAAGGTCAGCAGTGCTGCTACAGCCTCTCATACCCTGGATGAGCCCACTGGAGCCTGCTGCTCACACCTGGCACGGATCAGAGGGGTCTGGACCAAAATAATAATTTATTTTTCCAGAAAATGTCAACTACAGAAAGTCACAAAAATGTTCATTAATTCAAAACAAATCTTTTGGCAGAAAGCTATGGAAATCTATATATAATCTCATCAGAAGTCGGCTCTGTGATTAAAAACAGAGAGAATGTAAGAAAAAAAGTCCCAACTTGCTCATTAGGAAACTCAGGACAGGGAGCTGACTGCATTTCCAGTGTGTGCCCTGGCTAACACAGGTCCCAGTAGAAACCCAGGCTAGGTAAGAGGGTGCTACAATGCCAGAAAATGCTCAAAGCCATGCAGCCAGCAGAGATGCCTACTTGCAGAAACAGAAACTGCTGCATTAACTCAACATGGAATAAATCAATTAAATTTGTACCCTGGAGCAAGAGTCTGGGGAGTGTCCAGACAAGCCTTAACAAATATTAACTAGCCTGAAGTTAAATACCTCTCTGTAAACTATCCTACAGACTTTGATACCCTAAGAACCAGAATTCTTTTTCCCCAATATAAAATTCCAAGCAAGTGAAAATATGAAAGCAGTTCTTCACACAGCTTAACCAGACTTTGGTACTGATCATTTAAGCTCGTGCTGCTTCCTAGTGATATTAAGGCTTTCACAAGATTTTTTTTCTATGGCTTACTCACAAGGAACAGCTGCTCTGGCAACTGCTGGAGTCAGCAGGTACTTCCTGCCCTGAAAAACAGTAATCAATGTACCTCAGTACAGAAAATCATACTCTCTTTAAAACAACTCATGATAGGGTTTAGATATCAACTGGCTCCATGCCACCAACACTCCCTTAAACAATGGTTACACCCTCTATACAGCTAAAAATGTAACAGCTGAAAAGGAAGACGTTTTACACAAGTTCCCAGGGTAAAACATCTGAGAAGCACTGGTCTGGGACTGACATTGTTCTACTGAAAGAATAAATATCTGAGTCCAAATCTTATTTCCTTCACCACCTTCCCTGACTTGCACAAGGAGAAAATCCCTCTGAGCTTTCCTTTTATACTTCTGGTGCTCTCTAACAGAATGAAAACCCAGCGTTTTGTAAGAATGTAAATAAATTAGAAGTGCTGCAGATTATGATTTGCCCTTTTGTTAACATCGCTGGTAGCACCAGTGAGCCTGTCTGCCAGCCTAGCAGAGGTCTGAAACTCTGTCAGTGTTGACTTTAAGCTGAATACAAATATTGAGTGATCTGCCTGTACATGGAGTCCTCAACCACAGCGATCTCCTCGCGTAGCAGTGCTGCTTACAATGCTGCCAGTGAGCCAGGGTGCCAAAACAAACATCACTGTATTAATTGCATCTGTTGATGAACCAGCCCAAGAACAGCCTTGTTTCAATCACAGGCTTTATAAGACAGCACTGAAATGTTACTGTGAGTGTTGAGATGGATGAGTCAACAGACAAAATACAAAAGCATTTGTGAAGAGAGTCTTGCTGGAGTAATTTGAAAAGCTGCACAGCTACACAAAATGATGGCCTTAATTGACACAGCTTGCTCATAATAGTCCTTAACCTGGTTTTAGGTTTCAGTTTTGTTTTCTGCAGGTTTTCCTGTCAAGGACAGGCAAACACACAAGTACTGTTACCTTTGCAAAGGTAAAAGATCGACACGTAACCAACCTGAAAATAGCTCAAGAAGTCATGTCAGATAATCCTCACTTGGGGAGTTACAAATGGCTCTTCCCTGTATTTTGGAAGCTTTCCTTGACCTTGTGGGGTGAAAGACCTCTCTAACTAGCACGTAAATATAACACTGGGGCTCGGGGTCAGACCAAGGCAGGAAGCACTGGCCACAACACCCCCAGCCAGCCTCTCCTCCTGGTCTTACTCGGCTGAAATAATCTCTGCGGTGTCACATAAGGTCAGGAGATTCAGGTTACTGAAAGAATGACATTTTAAACCTGATCTCTCTCCCTCTCTCATCCAAAACCATCTGCAACTCATCTTTTAAGGCAGAGATTATTAATTCTGGGGGAATTATCCACTAATCAGTTTTTATCTCCAAACTAGGTCCTCAGGCTTGCAGCTAGGTCTGGCAGAGGTTTTGGTTCCTTCCACTCTCAGAGCAGTCTCCCACTGGACAGACTTTAAAATGCAGCTGATGGCAGCTCCATGTGCTAGGGAAACTGGCCCCAATTTAGCAGCCAACACATCATGTGCCAACGCAGGTACAGAGGCACAAAGCAAGGCTCCAGTTATGAGTCGCCTTTACAGGGCTGGGCCTTAGTTCTTTACATCTTCATGCCCAGGGAACTGCTGTGTGAGGTTTTACACCACCCTGATTTTCTGAAGTACGATAAAAGTAAGCAAAACCAGCTTTTGTACAACAGGAAAAGGAGGCAAGGACTCTGGTATTTCCCCAAAAAACCACAGGCACATGGAGAGGTCAGCACAGACCCCTGGCTCTCAGCACACTTGCTCACTAGCCTGGCTGCTATTCTGTTTGATGTGTGTCACAGTCAAGTGTGAAACTCAAGAGAAGCACGTGGTCAAGTGAATCAGACCCCTGCGTTCTGCAAGTGCTTCTCCCCTACTTATTATAGCTCATCCTCTAGCTGCAGCTCTGCCCTGTGACACCACAGCATTTTCTATCCACTGCTCAATCACAACAGCAGTTCCTCCAGGTCCTTCCACTCACCAGCACAAAATTCGTGTCCATCACCTCCCAGAGATGTGACATCCCTGTTCTGTAGGGCCTTTCCAATACGATATGATGTGCTCTTCATCTGCAATTATCACGCAAAAAAAACCCCTCAAACACCCAGGCAGATAAGCTTCCTCCTGCATTTCACCCAGTGGCCAAGGCAATTACTGCAGAACTTGTAGTTTGCATCAGTAAACACAGCAACGTAATCGTTCTGGGTTATCTGATTTTCAGTTTTGAGGACTATGTTAAAACAAAACCAAAACCAAACCAAACTCACCTGGATTTCCCCTGACAAGCAATTTGTTAAACTGGCCCAAAATCATATTTTACCAACTGCAAAAGAGAAATTCTGGAGATTCTTCAGCTGGTATGAATCAGGATAAAAGGCATTTCACTGCTATAGAAGTGAGACTATTTGGGGGAAAAGAGATGTTTTTAATTCCCTCTAGTTCATTTAATAAATTCTAAACATCATAGCTTAAAATAATCCTGACAGACAAAGCAGGCCAGACCTTCCTGTTCCATACAGTACAACTATGCACTGCATCAGAACTATTCTCTGCCCTCTCCTTGGGTAAAATAGCAGGGATGGAGGGAAAGAAACTATTTAAACTGAAGAGGAGAAACCTCTACTCAGACCCATTTGTTTTACTCTGCAAGTATTGACAGATGAGTAATGAAAACTTTGCTGCAGACACAGGCCGTTCTTCAAGGCAGCATCAGTTAATAAACCACAACCACAGCTGCAAAAATATTAAGGAATTTAACTAAACGGCTCCTTCAAGGGCAAAGGATTGCAGGAGGAGCCAGTTTTTGTGCTTTGTTATCATCCCAAAGGTTAAGATCAGAGCATGCAGCATCAACAGAAACCAGTGTTACTGTTTTGGACATAAAAGCTTTGAATAACACTTCCATTAAATGTACACAACTGGGTACTAATATTTCTAGCACAACTCTTTCCCATTATGATAATATTTGAACCTTAGTATACTATGTTGCCAAAGCTTTTAGATGTGAATTATCTCATCTGAAAAGAATTAAATGGTAAAAACAAATTAACAGTAATAATAAAACTTACAGCCTGTTAGCTCTCAGAACCACAGAATCATCAAGGCTGGAACAGACCTTCAAGATGATCTGGTCCAACAGTCAGCCATAATCACCCCAAAGCCATATTCCCAGGAGCCACATCCAGACATCTCTTGAACACTTCCAGAGACAGTGACTCCACCACTCCTCTGGGTGACTTACTCCAAGGCCTGGCTTCTCTTCCAGTGAAAAATCTGAGCCTTCTCACAGGACAAGGCACAGTGCTGGCCTGGCACCACGGCTGAGAGGGGTGTTCTGCAGGCATTGCAGACTTGGATCAGGATCCTGATCCACAGCCACGATAACAGCTCATGCACGCTGGGAATGATCTCAGAATCAGTCATGCCCACAGCTGATGGGGGAATTTTTGGGTGACATTTCCAGTGGAGCCCCAACAGTGGATGACCAATGGCTCTAACCTTAGGCACTATTATTTATACCAGTCCCAAGTCCTTACAGAACTGGAGAAGTACCAAAACAATGACATGGGCAATCAACAACCTTCCAACATCCTTTTCATCATTACTAACACTCTTACACATCTTGTTGCCAAAAGACCCTCAGGACTCACAGATAAATTCCTCTGCCCAGAGCAAAGGAGGGTTTGGATCCCTTGGAGCTTGGCACTCACCAGGCTGCCAGCCAAATGGAAGCTCAGGGAAGTTCTCCTGGGTATCACTTGTGGTGCACCTGATGTCTCCAGGGAGCCCTCCGAGTGTTACAGTGAAACACACACCTCACTCTTGAGGTCTACTGAACCAGGTTGTATTTCAGGATAAAATCTAAGAGTAAGAGCTGCCAATGAATATTTAGGGAATTTATACAAATGCTTTCACCTGAGACAGGAACAAAACCATCTTTGTTTAAAGCCTACCCGGAAATAGGCACAGAGAGTAACAAGACCCAAATTCTCTCTTGGCATGGTTTTTAAGTGTTTCTTTGCCCTGCAATTTTTACCAGGCTTTTATCGGCAACCCACCCTTCACTGCTCCCAAACGGCTCCTCTGAACTGTCTCCAAAACACACATATTTCCTTTTTTCCTCAAAGATTTTGCTTTTCCTTGGCATTCCCCATCCCAGGCCGTTCACAAGTTACGTTTGCCAAATGGCTACAAACATGGAACAGCTACATTTTCAATTTTGCCATAATGAAGGCCCTATTTGCAGCCTCTCTGATCTCCTCAGCCTTCTTCAGAAAACCTGCAGACATTTAAATAAATTTTAATATCCATTCCTCTGCGAAGTTTGACAGAAATTGGCCAGTAAGTCCAAGAGCTGTAACAGAGGATGGATGAGCTATCACGACTGCCTCATGTAAGGATGTTACAGATTAAAGAAGAGAGGTGCAGACAAGGAGCAAACTTGATGTGCCAAGTTATGCATGAAGACTCAGCGGTTCTTCTTTAAGGGGATTTTATGCACCTGAATATCCCAGAACTGGCCAGAGCTGAGAGCGCCAGCTCCTGTACTTTAAATACCATTCCTTAAATTCACTCCATCACTTAACAGAGTTTTTCTACAATGTTCCAAAGTGTTTCTTCTGTAAAACAACATCCCAGAGCAGGGGACAGAAGTGCCACCGATTTCAGTGACAAAGAGCAAACAGCTACACACAGAAAAAACCAGAAAAACTAAGCTGAAAACAGAGAAACTTCCCACCTAAGTTTCTATCAGTTATGTTCTAGGTATTGCTCATAAAGATACAAGATTGTGGGTTTTTTGGAGTCACATGACTTTCGGATGCACAAAGGTTTTGGGTACTGCAAACTTTTCCCACACAGCAGCCCTGGAGAAGCAATTCCAAGCAGCAGAAGTTAAACTCAGCCCCTGCACTGCTCTTACCAGGCTCTGTCAAAAATCTGGCATCAGCCTTAACACCTGATTTCATGTGACCTTTCAAGGATATTTATACGGACAAACCACCTCCCGCACAAACCAGTGCTCTACATTTTCTGCAAATCCCTGTAAATTCATAGATGAGTTCTAACTAAACCTTTTGGCAGAATTGCCTAGTTCCTCACATGTATTATCCCTGTATATAATTCAGTTTAAAGCTTCTTCTACTAAGAAAAGTAGAAAACATAGGCTTAAAAAAAAATTAACATGGAAAATATATATCCAAAGAGGAATATTTAATTTTCTTACATATGAAAGTTGCAGCACACATCACTTTCAACTGTGAAATGCAAGGCTGCAATAAGCAATAAAAAGGAAAAAAAAAATGCCAAAATGCTCAAATTGAAAAAGTTAATATAGTAAGAGCACAACTGAAAAGATCATAAAACACTCAAGAAAAACTGTGTCTGAACAGTATTGTCCTGCTAACTGAACCCATTGTCAGATGGATTCACTGAGCTCTGCTCTCCAGAATTGACTGGAATGTACTCTACAACCAGAACTGCAATATTGATCTCCCTGTGATGTTTGGTTCGTAAAGGAAACTTTCTAAATATGGAATTAATTCCTGAGGCTACTTCAGCACCTCTTGAAGAGCACAGACAGGACAGATTGGTAGACAGAACCCAAACAAACCCATCAAAAGGTAAGGGATAAAGCAGTGTGTGCTGTACATTGGGAACACACTTGTTTTGGTTCCCATTTCAATTATTAAAGACTCCCTGCAAACTACAGCTGAACAGATACAGAACCATATATTCAGTCTCCCAGTAAAATTCTATCAAGGTTTAATCAACCAACCAAGCTGCAGTATCTGCTTCCTCCAACCTCACCTGCTGTGAGTAACTGTTCTTTGATTTTAACCTCCACTGATTTTTTTCCCTTTCTTTCCAGAAGCCTAAAAAAGAAAATTCTCATGGATTTTCTTTCAAACCCCAAGATTTTGTACACGTCAGGGATGAAATTAAAGATCTTGTTTAGAATATAAATGGGACTGGTTCAGTGAATATGTTAAGTACTCAACAAAGGGCATCCCCCCATGCAGCCTTCAGAGAGAAAGAATGAGAGCATGAGAGTGCAAGCAAGCTTTAACCTCTCTCCCTGGGCACAATAATGGATTAGGAGTTCCTCAGAGGCACTGAAGGCCATGCCAAGATGTTAACTTACATCACAAAACGCACAGGATTGTCGTGGCACCAGAAAAACTTTACCCAAAGCAGCAGAAAGTGTCACCCAGGTAAAGTAAGATCATGCAAAACATGTGTTTTTTTCAATTCAAAAAGCCTCAGTTCTATACTTAAGAAATCTCTTCTTCAGTGCCACCCATGTTCATTCAACCCTCAGAGTGGTTATAAAACGGGAACCAAGAAATTATTTAGAATATAGCTCTTATCAATTCTCAGATCTTTTAGATACCTTCCTAAATCTGACACAACAGAAAGCAAGCGCAGGAGAACCAGTCCTCCCAAACACTGGGAATACTGGACCTCCCACAACACCAAGTGAACGCTCTGATACAGACCATCGTTCTTCCTATCACTTCTCCCTTGCTCCCACAAGGAAACATTTTCTTACAAACTCCAGAGGAAGGTGAGCTCTGGCAGCAGCTCAAACAGCGCAGAGATTTAACATGAAGAGACTGTTTCAAAGCTGGAGAGCTTTCACTGAAATATGCAACCCAAATAAAAGTAGATCAATAATGTGATCCATCAGCCTTCTCAGGCTGCCTCACAGAACATGTGAGGACATCATTTCTCCCTCACACAGATGAAATTGTTTGCTCTGTCAGTGCCCATGTCAGACACCTTAAGAAGAGACTGGAAATGTATTTTTGAGAGTGGATGCTGTGGGTCGGGGAATAGAGCTGTAATTTGTCAGGCTGCAGTAACACGAACAGCACAACTGCAGAACATTCCTTTGGCAGCACGTCCCAACCTGCAGGATTCCTGCAGCTTTTCCGGATTGCTGAAATTCATCTTCTGTCTCTCTGCCTTGGAACAGGCTCCCATGAAAGCTGTCGGGAACGTCCTCCTTGCCCGATTTCCCCCTCTGCCATCCGTCTTGTCTCTGCCTCTCTGCTCTCCTCGCACGCAACTCAGCCCCCTGCTCCCTCCTCTTCCACCACCGGTGGGTTGGGCACCCTCTCACTTCTCTTCTGGTCTTTCCAGCCATTCCATCAACATGTGATGCCCCTTTTTCCTTCCCTGGCCACTGTTTTATACACCTTGGAGTTCTGGAGCTGCCAATTCAAACTTGCAAAGATAATAAATCTAGTTTTCCTTCAACCTGTTCTCCCTTTTCCTCTGATTTCAAGCCCTGAGAATGACACACTGTTCTCCTTTACCATCCTCTCATCCCATTACGTTCTACAATATTTCTCAACTGTAGACCACGCAAGCCAAACTTCAGTTACTTAGAAAAAAATTACAAATAACAAAGCTAATATCCTTGAAATAGCTGTGTGATTTTAATACTCCTTCCATGACACTGGCTGAGTCCCATACTCATATGCTAATAAAGAAAAAGGAAAGATGTAACTCCAAAGCAAAATTTCCCAAGTATTCAGGCACTTCCAGCATAGTAAATTTTCAGTTCTTTTCAGAGAGAAGAGCTTATTCTGTCACAAATCTGAGAAGCTGAAGGACCCCTCTCCATGCATAGGATTTTTCTCCAGATAACGTAAAGTCGCTACAGGCAGAATACAAGCTAGAAGAATTCATTTCATGCTAAGCAACAGTACACAGAGGACAAGAGCTTCCCAAACTACCAAAAGATCCCAAATCTCGAGTTCCAGCAGAAAAATGTTGTGATTATATGCTTTGGAAAACTGAACAAGTTACATCCACTACATGTATTCAAACTATGCAAAATGATGGGTGTGGTGAGGAGGGGGAGAGGAAGGAGGCTATTAAATCACCCTACCTGTAGTTCTGACATGTAATTTGTTATTTTTAATATGCAACATAGTTTCTGGTGTTTTATCTGGCACAAAGACAGAAGATGTTCTTTATCATCTGAATTTACTGGGGTACAAGGGATCTTCCAAACTGGGTGCTACGGCAACAAACAATTCCAGCTCCCACTAGCTCAACTGAGAGCTACCTACAGTACCCATAAATGACTGAGTGATTGAATTAAACCTGATTAGCCATCAAGTGCCTCTGCCAAGGAAGGTACAACATCTCTCTAGCTTCTTTAAAATGAAGTCTAGAAAGTTAACTCTTCATGTTCCTCCACCTGCAGTTCAAATGCTGTAAGATTCTGGATGGAAAGCTCTCCTTCCAAAGGATTTGTAAGTCAACAGCAAAGCTCATTTTGCCAATTCTACCCTCAGGCTTTCAGTTTTGGAATAAATAAGGTCTTATTGTATATTTCTTTTAAAAAAAAGACCCACACCTTTGGCATCAGAGTCTACCTGGACCTACAATAGAGCTACTAGAATCAGCTGAAGCATCAACTGCAATTAAAAACTTCCAAAAACATGAACAAAACCCCAAGGAAACCTGAAAGAGGAGTGACAGATTGACTCCCCTACAAACACACACCCAGGTTTCTTCCACTCAGCCAATCCACTGCAGCAAGCAAAGCCATGCAAGTGAATCAAGAGATCTAAATGAGGGATATTTGTTTTACGATCTTGACTGACAGTGAACTTCCACTCCTCCCCCTGCCTGCCAGGAGGTTAGCAAAAGCCAGTGACTTACCACCACATAAAAATCACAACCAAGAGATATATTTAGTCACTGTGGTTCAAGGAAAACGACTGCTTACACTGAAAATAAATTTAGCAATTGTTTCCAGTTTCTGATTTTCACTGACTAAGGCACAACCCAGCTGCTTCACATTCCAGTGGCCTTCAGCTGTCTTCTTTCTCCACTCTTTGCCCACTTCCTTCTTACAACTGCTAAGACCATCTCAATCTTGCAGCAGTTATCCCACAGGCCACATTTCAGACCACACCACCTGTCAACCTACAATGGCTGACAAAAGATGCCAAATTCTGCTCTTTGTGCCATTTTGTAGGAAAAAAACCCCACTAAGCCGTGATCATCTCGTACCCGTATTTTAGCCCTACACAAAACTGGCCTGAATGGCTGATGCTGTTTAACCAATTTTCAGTGGAACACACCTGAGGTGTCACTATGGGAGCAGCACACAGGAGGAGGCACTAGGTGCTAAAAGCCTGACTAGGGAAGGATTGGAACTGAACTGCCTTTGGGGGTGAGAGGTAAGTTTTTTGAAGGGTTTGATTTTCAGATTTGCAGGTAAACTCTTACTTTGCTTCAAAACCACCAGCAGAGAAGCACTTAAACTGGTCAAGTGCAAAATTTTCTAACCTGAAAGCCCTCACTTACACTGAGGAACGTGGTACAGCTGTGAATGCCCAACAGAACTGAGAAAGAATCCTGCCTAGTAACTCACCTAAGCACGACAGACAAAGAGAAACTGCATAGAACTGTACAGGTATATAAAACAGGCAGGCTAGTTTCCATAAAATGATCCAAGACACGATGACAGTTCAAAATATACCCTCAGCAAAAACAAAATCCCCGGGAAACTTCATATTAATACAAAAACATTCGCCGATGAACAATTCAGAATCACATAAATCAGCAGGAAGGACTCCAGATAAACACTACATTCCTACAAAGATGGGAATAATGTGACCTCCTGAATTCTCTCTTCAATTTTGCCATTTTCTTAACAACATTTCTCCTGGGATTACCCCTAGATGTTTATCCTGCCAATACTACAGGGTGAGAATTGAGGTGAATTTGCTTATCAGGTAAGTGCTTATGAGTAAAAGGTGAAGCCAACAGCATTTCTGGTCTACTGGGAATAAACACATCCCATTGAGTCCTGAGCAGAACAGAGATGCCTGCCTGCACTCCAGGTAGCTAACACTTGAAACAGTTCTCTCAAACAACCTTTAGCAGGCAGCTGTTGGAAAAGCAAGTTCACAAGGGATATGAAAACCCTGAAAGAAATTACAAGACTAAGAGTGAAAACACCAAGTAGAATAAACCTTTAAAATATGGCACCCATATGTTCTTTGGTTTTAATAAAAGGGCATTTTTGAACGGACTTGTTTCACAACAAGCTTTTGGTTTAGAGCTGAGGGTGTCCAATTCCTCCCTTACTCTCCCTGAATGATGCAGAGTAGCTGAATTCCCTGGAGCACGTAATCCATCAGGTAAATAAAAACAGGAATTCATGCATTGCCATGGTAACAGGAAACCCAAGCAGAATCTGTGACCTTCTCTGCTCTTTCTTGGCATCCCTATCTTGGATTTCACATCAAAAGGGGGAAAGCAAATATTTCCCAAAAGTGAAGACAAAAAGTCACAGTTCTGGAGCAAAGAGAAGCCAGTGGCCATTCCTTCTCTTCCAAGCCAAGGAGGGTTCTGCTTTGGAAAAGTGTCTGGAAGTCTCCTGGCTGGAGCCAAACAAAACAGGGCCTCTAACACCAGCAAACCCCAAATATACCATCTTATTCTACGTTACCAGATGGCTGCCCTTCACTCCAGAGCAGAGCTCTGAATTGCTCTACAGTGACCCTTCTGTTGATTAAACCGCAGCACTGAGAGGCTCCAGAGGGAGCTTTGTCTGCTCTTCCTTCATGGACAGGATGGAAGCTGTTATCTCTAATCATTTATTATTGTTTTTTATTGAGTGCCAACAAGGTGTTCCAGTTAAGGACCCAGGGAACAGATGTACGAGGGTCTCTGGGGGTCTAACCCTGTAAGGGGTAACGCATTTTTTCCAGCAGCCTGTCTAGATAGACACGTGAGTCAAACCAAAGCCCACTCCAAAGTCTGTTACCATGGCTTGTGACCAGGCACTAGTCTATTTTATTTATAACACAATGCATGAATTTCTGTCCCCATAAGAAAAATAAACTCGAATGTACACAAATGCACAGACCTTGGACCTCACAGCATTTGTTTCATGAGCCTGTATCCTTTGTTCTGCTACTGTACACGTTTTGACAAACATTACCCCCGAAAGGCTGTGGTATCACAGGCTGTGTTTATTCGGTGACGCTATTAACCAAACTGTTTGTGTCAATCAGAAGTTCAAACACTCAGAAACAGCCATGGAGATGGTCCTGCTCTGGAACAGCTGGCTCCCAGCCTTCCTTCCCTGTCTCTTCTCCTCCCATTTATGTTTGGACTGGATTTCTTTTACATATCCTTCCTAAAGAAACGAAAGTACAAGCAGTTGAAAGAGCACAGACTCCCAGATTTACAGTTTCCCTTGTTCAGCAAATCATCACTGTGATAGACTTTCACTAGAACAAATGTGTCTGCATCAGGGCTTCTCCCACTGCATCTTCCAACTGCACACTCGCAGCACCGACCTGGGGATGGATCCTGCACGATCCTTGAGTTCTTCAGTGGGAGCTCAGTGTGTCTGGTCTCTAGGCTGTGCAGGGTATGTTTTTTATACAGTATTTTACTGCTGTTATATGGCATTTTATATGGTATTTGTATTTATATGGTATTTTTTGGCCTCTCTGTTCCGTTGTTTATGGAACCGTGCTGAGTTCGTGTGTTGTCTCCAGAGTCATCTTCCTGTGCTTGAACTCCTCACACTGCCTCTCTGGTGTGGAGCTCTATTTACTATTCTCCCAGGGTTATTTACTGCACGCGAATAAACAAAACGTGATCACTTATTTATACGTCTGTAATTACTGTCTACAGTTACTAAATCCCAAGCCAAATTCACCTCTAGCATAAACAAGTGGCAATTATTCCAGAGCTGGCCCGAGGTCTGTGTACTCTGCTAACACCTTCCTTGCTCGCTGGAGTAAGGGACAAGCACAGAAAAGCTCGGCAGGATCCCAGAGCAAAGGAACATCGCGGTGCCGCGAACGGGATCGTGCGGCGGATTAACCTGTGATATTTCTGGAGTCACATTTGTCCCCTGATGCGGCGCACACTTGTTAGACAGTCACTCAGCGCGAAGAGCTGGAAGCACGCCGAGGTGCTGCACGGAGGAGCCGGCTGCCAGGCGGGCGGGCTGCTCATCCCCCGGGGCCGCTCCAGAACCCGCAGCACCGCGGAGAACACGCTCGGCACACGGTGCGGCGCAGCAGCCCGAGCACACCGGGCTGGGATGCTCACAGCCGACTTCACTCCTCGGACACGGGGATCCTTCCCGCACCCGTGGCTGCTGTCCTGGGAAGCCTGGATGCTCCGCACATCCCTGCTCGGGCTGCTGCCCTGCGTTCCCCAGAAGGAGACAGCCTAGCTATTCCTCACAATAAAACATACAAAACAGCATTGATTTTTCTCTGCTAATTAAATGCAACATAATTAAACTACGTAACTTCACTGCCTGATTTGCACAACACTAATTGAATCTTTGGGCGTACTACTCCCACTACAGAGAAAAACAGGGTCATTCAACCATCTAAAGTGACAACTGAGAACCAGGCACGACTCCAGAAGCACAGAGAGACAATATGATCCGTGCTTGAGCGTTTCCTTGTGAGAGCAGGAGGAATCTCAACAGCCTCCCCTGGCTCTGGCTCTCATGAGCACCCCAGGCAGAGGGGAAGAGGGAGGAAAAAACGTGCAAGTTCCCTCTGACATTTGCCCACGGACTGATCTTTTCTCATCCTGCACAAACACCGGGAGAGGAAAGTTGGGAGAAGTTGAAATTAATCACTGCGTGTAGGCCCCAAAGCGCTGCAGCGCCCGGCTGTGCCGATGCCTGGCTGCACGGCAAGGACGGAATGGGTGCAGGAACGTAAAAATTAAAATAAAAGAATTAGGGGGGAAAAGAGGAAAACAGCGAGAAAAAAGGAAAACGCGGCGGAGACACAAAGACCCAAACAGCGCCCGGGCAGCGCAGGACCAGCCCCCGGGGGGACGGGCAGAGCATCTCCTGCGGCCCCCCGGGCCCGGCCCCGGCCCGGGCCCCGCTCGCCGCCCGCGCTGTCAGGAG
>VZRQ01002911.1:112943-307529 GCA_013397975.1 Machaerirhynchus nigripectus | reverse complement strand
ATCCCGGGATAGGCATCAGGATCCCGGGATGGGCATCGGGATCCCGGGATGGGATTGGAATCCCGGGATGGGCATCGGCATCCCGGGATGGGCTCAGAATCCCGGGATAGGCATCGGGAACCCGCGATGGGCATTGGAATCCCGGGATAGGCATCGGGATCCCGGGATGGGCATTGGAATCCCGGGATAGGCATCGGGATCCCGTGATGGGCATCGGGATCCCGGGATGGGCATCGGGATCCCAGGATGGGCATCAGAATCCCGGGATGGGCATCAGGATCCTGGGATGAGGATCAAAATTCCGGAATGTGGATCAGAATCCCGGGATGGGCATCAGAATCCCAGGATCAGGATCAGAATTGCAGGATGGACATCAGGATCTCGGGATGGGATCAGAATCACAGGATGAGGATCAGAATCCCGGAATAGGATTGGAATCCCAGAATGGGCATCGGGTTCCCGGGATGGGTCTGGCTTGGAGGGACCACAGCCGGGCAGCTGGTCCGACCTCCTGCTCAAGGAGGGTCATCTCAGAGCACACGACACAGGGTTGTGTCCAGATGGGTCTGGAATATCTCCGGTGAGGGACACTCCACTCCCTTTCTTGTCTCTGTTCCAGTGCGGGGTCATGGCACAGGAAAGAAGTTCTTCCTCGTGTCCAGGTGGAACTTGGCGTGCATCAGTTTCTGCCTGGTGCCTCATGTCCGAGTGGTTGGCACCACTGGGAAGAGCCTGGCTGTACCTTCTTGGCATCACCCTTTAAATACTTACACACATTAGTGTGGTCTCTTGTCGAGGCTGAACAGCCCCAGGGCCCTCAGTCTTTTCCTAGGAACCCAGGTGGTTTTCCCCCCAAAATGCAATCCTTTGAATGCAGGGTTGGAAGGAGCAGGGACCCCCATCCTGAGCTGCCCGGGGATGTCCTGCTGATGCTCCTGACCCTTCAGAATCTCCTCAGGCCTCAAAGGTTCTGCCTTTTTCCAAATTTGCTGCCATGGCAGAATCTTTCTTTTGGAGCAGTCAGCAGCAAAATGAAAATTAATCAATTACAATTAACTCTCTACAACTTCTGAAAGGACGTTGTGGCAAGGTGAGGCTCAGCCTCTTCTCCCAGGCAACCAGCAACAGAACAAGGCTTCAAGTTATGCCAGAAGGTTCAGATTGAATGTTGGGAAAAATTTCTTCATGGAAAGAGTGCTAAGCATTGGAACAGGATGCCCAGGGTAGTGGTGGGGTCACTGTCCCCGAAAGTGTTAAAAAAATGAATAGAAATGGCTTAATGGGCATGGTGGTACTCACTAGAAGGTTGGACTTGATGATATTGGAGGTGTTTTCCAACCTTAATGATTCTGTGATTCTATGGAAAGGGAGCAAAGGTGGGGTTTGTGCAAAGCTGACTGCAGCAGGACACCAGTGCTGCTGTTTCAGAGCACCCTCACAGCATCTGCAGACACCCCAAATCCACACTCGGGGCAGCCGTGGCAAGTGTGACCCCGGGTTGCCCAGCACGGCCGCTGGAAGCCCCACAGCAGCCGCAGACAAACGCTGTGATCCCATTCCTGCTCCTGCTCCTGCTCCTGCTCCCAGCTGCCTGACACTCTCAGCTCTGTGTTTGCCGTCCCAACCTACGCACTCGCTTTAATCTGAGCCCAGGGAGCAGTGGCAGCTCCCTGGGGACAAGTGGGTTCACTCCAGAGGGAAGTGACAGCAGAGCCCGGGGGGAGGGCTCCAGGCAATAATAAAATAATTATAGTCCTATTTGAAAATTAACTCATTTCTACAACTTAATTAGGGACAAACATCACAACAATGACTTGCAGGTAGCCCTGTGCTCTGGGCCAATAAATCTGAAGCCTGGTGAGCTGTCAGAGGCTGTTTACTTCCCTTATCAAATAAATCATTCACGAGGTTGCTATTTGTGTAAGCCTTACACACAACTTTGAAAGTGACTTCATGAGCCTGTTTAAACATCTCACACACCCGGGGCTCGGCAGAAGGTATAGGAGGAAATGTCTAAGAGGCAGAGTATGCATTTTTCTCTCATTAATTTTCTTTTCGTTGAGAGGCTTGTGGAGAGTCCCTGAGTGCATCTGCTTAATAAATCTAACAAAAAAAGAAATATTTAGGTAGAAGTTTTCCTCTGGCTCGCACAGATGTAAATGGTGGCTGTTGTAGCCACGGTGAGCTGTGCTGACTCACTCGGATTAGTGAGCAGTAGTAACGAGGAGCTGCGGCGGGTGATGCTAATGAGAGCAGACCCGACTGGGAGTACACACAGGAAGCAGACAGATGAAGTAACAAGCTGCTATTCTTACACCCTCCTGTTTTCAGACTTGGGCAAGGGAGAAGGAGCGTGTTTGCAATAACGTGAGATATGAACAGAACAGCTACTAAATTGGAAGGTCTTTTCATAGCCTCTGATATAAAAAGTCCCGTTGTGCCCATGATGTGTTGCCTTCCGGGGGATGCTGGAGTTTTTCTTGTGGTCTCTGCATTAAGATGTAACTCAGAACGCTGGGAAAACCTGATGCTTCTAAATATCCCCTGGAGTCAGCTGGGGAAAACCACCTCAGAGCTGATTGTGTCCATCCGAGCATGTTGTTAAGGACAGAGCTGTGGCCAGGAGAGCAGGAGGGGATCTGGGAAGAGAGATGTCACTTCTCAGGCTGTTACAGAGCGGTATGAGATCCCACAGGGATGGTTCTTGCAGCACATTTGGATAGAGGGAAAGGGATGGCAGTAGCTGGTTACCTTCAAGAGGGAGCAATACTGGAACACGCTACAAAGAGCCAATTTTTCAGGTGCTGATGCTACATCAGGAAGAAGAAATGAAGAATATGTTGGGTACCTGCTTTGCTATCGGATGAGAGGCAGTGCTAAAGTTCACCTCACAGCCAGACACATGCAAGATGCGGGGGCAACATCTGGAGCCTCCTTCCCCAAATGTTTCTTCGCTGGGAGAAACTCCCTGGCAGCAAAGCCTGCCAGGAACACTCAGCAGACGGTGAAACCCCTCGATGGAGGCTGCCCCAGACGGGCTGACAGCACCTAGGGAAGGCCAGCAGACATAAACTGCGGCCCCACACGGTCATTTCCTGCAGTGAGTCACTGAACTGAACAACTGACCCACCGAACAGGGGAAATTGTGCAAGAAACGCCGGCAGGACTCGAGCTGCGCAGTCAGAGAAGAGCGCTCCTGCCCTCTAGTGAGTGCTCTGCCCGCATCCCGCCCCAGCCCTGCTCTCCTGTTCCCCTCGAGTTTGTGGGGCCGAGGCTCAGGTCCTGCTGTGTCTGTCCCTGCAGAAATCCCAGGACGTGGCGGCCATTCACCCCAAACAAAGCTGTCCAAGCGGGCTTTAGCAGCAGGGGATAACTGGGATTACTTAGGGAAACCCAATTTAGCCAACTGCCCAAGACTCCAAGAGCTCACTGAAAAACCTTCTCCAGTGTGCTCGAGGACCCCCAGGTGACCAACACACCACAGTGGCTCCATGTGCCCCTGCACCACCCCTGCTCAGCCCGCGGGGTGGAAAGTTTTGCCACTGGGAAGAGGTGAAAAAAAAAGTTTATTGGAAGCAGCTAAAGATGAAGGGAAAGATTCTCACCTCCCGTTAATGGCTGCAACTCCTCTGGGGTCTTCAGGAGTGGAAAAAGTAGGAGTGGGATGCCAGTATATGGTAGAGGAGAGGAATTGTTCAGGGAAGAAGTCAGCACCATGATGGGGGATGCTCTGGGTGAGAGACTCAGAGGAGCAATGCAGAGAGGGACAGAGCTCTGTGTCAGTCCCCTGGAAAATATTCGTGATGTGAGCTGCATCAAAGTTCATATGAGCAAAAAAAAAAAAGGCAAATGGGAGACACTGATTTTGGGCACATCCCCACTTTCACCTCCTCGAGGAAGGGTCAGTGTTCAGGTTTTCTCGGTGCAGCAGCTGATGGTACCTGGCTGGTGGTCTCAGCTGTGTGACAGACCCCTGTGCTCTGCGTGCTGGAGTGAGAGACGAGCTGTTATTATTATTATTAGGTGAGCTGTTGGTCTGGACAGCTGGTCAGGGTTCCCCCGTGCATCCCCCGAGGCCGTGGGGCTGGTCCCCCTGAGGGCTCTCACCTGCCGAGCCCCGGAGGAGTTACTACTGGTTCTCCCATTCTGACCCGTGATTGTCAGGACTTGCTTTCTCCCAGCTTTTTCCTTTAAAAAAGGCGAGGTTTGGGTGCTGGCTCTAGAGGGCAGCATATGCCGGCACATGGGGCTGGGGGCCACCGCTGGCTCCCCCTGCGCAAGCCTGAGCCAAGAGAAGCGAGGAAGAGGAGGGAATCCCGGCAGTGGTTATCCCGAGGAAGAGGAGAGAATCCCGGCAGTGGTTATCCCGAGGAAGAGGAGGGAATCCCGGCAGTGGTTCTCCCGAGGAAGCAGCTGCGAGGATGCTCCCCAAAGGTGCACGCTGTCCTCTGTCTGCAGGTGGGACAGGGAGTGACAGAACCATAGAATGGTTTGGGTTGGAAGGGACCTTTAAAGGTCGTTTCGTTCCAAACTCCCTGAAACGAGTAGGGACACCTTCCACTATCCCAGGGTGCTCCAAGCCCTGTTCAACCTGGCCTTGAACACTTCAGGGTTGGGGCAGCCACAGCTTCTCTGGGCACCCTGTGCCAGGGCCTCCCCACTCCCACTGTAAAGATTTCCTTCCTTGTATGTAATCTAAACTGACCCTCTTTCAGTTTAAAACCATTACCCCTTGTCCTATTGCAACATCCCAGCCTTGAAACACCTTGGTCCCTTCCCTGCTTGGTCACAGACCTTTGGTTTGTTGCTTTGTTTTGTTCCCAGGACAAATCTCCAGTCCAGGACCAACAAACCCATTGGATGTCTGGGGTGTGTCACTCACTGCTTCAGGGCTCCCCATCTCTAAAACACCAACAGCCAGGTAGGCAGGAGGGTAGAGACTCAGGTCACTGGGGCTAGGGGATTAGTCAAAAAGTAAATAAATTGCATTTTCACATATATCTGTTAAAGTGACAGCTTAAAGCAAAGCTTTTTGATGTCTTTCTCTTAGTCCCTTGTGAAAAGAAGTAAATAGGGAAAAACTTGTTGGCCTCACACTGCCACAGGAGGATGAGGTGGATCTGAGGAGGGACACTGACAAGAACCCCAGGCCCTGGGATTATTAAAAAGAAAAACTGAGAGAGAGAGATTAAACAGTTTATGACAAACCCTCTGTACATTTAAAGTAATTAGGATGGTGAGGGTGGAAGGAAAAAGGGTGGAAGGCTGTAAAGGTTCTTTCTCTGGTTTAATCTTCTCCCTCTACTGGGGACTGTATTTCACAGTGGAAACATAAGCATGTGAACCACCAGCACAATACATACTGGCTAACAAGGTGTCTGGCACTCCAAGGTGTTTCTGTCAGCACTTCCTCAGTGGTCAGACGTCTGGCTGTCCTTTCACCTCCCCACACGTGGAGGTTCACATCGATGGCTAATCCTCCTGGGGTTTATTGGCATTGTGGCAGGTAATTGAATAAAGATCTCTGCTGTGCATGGCTGGAGCTCGGCTGCTGACTTTGCTGACCACATCATGGTCCATCTGATACCTTAGGTTTTAGCTTTTGTATTTTTCAAATCCTGCACTGCCCGGTGTGTAACTCTGAAGTTCTGTGTGGCCTGTTAGCTGCTGTTCTCTCGTGCTGGTCAGACACAACAAGCCTCTCCAGGTTTGCTCTTCAAGGACACCAGGCCCCAAAATGTGTAAGCTGAAGCCTAGGGGGGGGGCAAACTTGGGGTAATTACATCATTAACTGAGGTTATAAT
This sequence comes from Machaerirhynchus nigripectus, assembly GCA_013397975.1. Classification (NCBI taxonomy): domain Eukaryota; kingdom Metazoa; phylum Chordata; class Aves; order Passeriformes; family Dicruridae; genus Machaerirhynchus; species Machaerirhynchus nigripectus. The sequence goes on along the minus strand of VZRQ01002911.1, from coordinate 301,725 downwards.
TGGAGAATTAACCCTGATATGCAAATGGACCAAACTTATAAAAGTGTGAAAAACCTGGGACCCAGGGTCCATCTTCGGTGGAGCCTTTTGACTGCCCAGGGTGTGCCTTTGAAGGCCCTTCAATAAATACCTACTTGGATTCTCTTAATCTTGTCTAGCCTCTGTGTTTCAGGTGGCCACCTCAAGGCATCACATCTGTGCTGTCCCTGAAGAGTAAAAGCAGCTCTGAGCAGGGTCTCTGAAGACCTGACCCCTCTGGCTCTGGCATCTGTGCTGCTGAGGACAGGAATGGTGGGAAGACCCTCTTTCCTTCAGAGGAAGGGAACAGGAGATCCTGGGCGGTCCTTTCCACTTGCAGATAATGAGGGCGTCTTCCCAGAGACACAGATGGTCCCAAGCCCACCCCCTCTGGGTGGCTTGAACATCACCTAGTGCTACCCTGCATCACAGACCCTGGGCAACCTCTGTGCCCTGAGCAAGCAGAGGAGAGGGAATTTGTTGTCTCGTGGCCCAGGCTGCTGGATACTCCGGGTCTGTGGGAAATTCACCTGCTGCCACTGAATTCTTCCTTCATCTGAAGCGCCATTACGGGTCACTGCTGAAGGTGGAACACCAGGAGATGGACAGATTTCTGTGGCAAACTCTGCCTTTCAGGCAGAAGATGGTCCTGCTGGTCCTGCTGCCAGCAAAGACTGGGGGAGCTCCACATGCAGGCCTGCTTCATTGCCATGCAGTTCCCATCCACCTCTGGATGAGGGAGACAACTCACCATGAAGCCAAGGGGTGTTCAGGAAGGACAGGATGGAGGGGCCCAATTTAGAGCACCAGAAGCAAGCCCAGCTCATACACAAGCCCTCTTTAAAATCTTGCTTTTCTTCCAGGTCATTTTCCATGGACAAGTGACCCTTCCTGCCTCACACTACAGAGCAAGCAGATGCTGAAGGTGAACAAAGTCACTCCCTGCAGGAAAGAGTGAAATGAAAATGAATCAAAAAAGGAAATCAAAATCAATATTACAAAGTCAAATAATAAAAATTGTGTTATGGAAACAAAGGTCACCCAGGGAAAAATGTAATTGGACGTGACAGCCTAGATTTCCTCTCCCTGCCAATCCCGGGTGGAGAGACCTTGTTCCCAAGCCAAAGTGTCACCTGCCCATGTTGCTGAAGCTCCATACGGTCTGTACAGCTGACAGCAGATGCAGGAGGGGTGGGGGAGAGAAACCTGGGGGAGCTGCAGGCAGTCGTGGTCTGAAATAGCAGAGGTCTTGCAGGGCAGGAATGAGCTGTGTTGGCAAATCCACCTGGGGAGCCCAGCACCGAATAAAGGAGCCTGTGGCAGGTCAGGAGTGAGATGTGCTGAATCCTGAAGGCTGCAGGAGATCCAGGCTCGGGAAAGGCAGCGCTGCCTCTGAACAGAGAGTGGCACCAGCACGGAGGATGTGCACGGCAGAGAGGGAGCACGTGTGCCTTCAGTGCAAACAGATAACTTGGGGCAGACTGTGCCTCAGTTTCCCCTTTTGTAAAATGGCCCTCTCACCTTTGCAATAAGACAAGAAAGGCACAGACACCTCTGGACCTCATTAATGAGCACAACAACCAGCCTGGCAGTCAGAACACGAACCAGTGACTCCCACCCAGCCCCTCCAAGGTCCCTCTCGTGCAGGGTGACAAACTGCAAGTCTTCATTTTGGCCCTCCTAGTCTTGAAGGAGGGACTGGCCGACCCCCATGTTGCTCCCAATACACCACACAAGCCCCCAAACATTTCAGAGAGCATTGTAAATGTGGGGCACGTCCCTGTGATAACAGGGCAAATTTCAAACTATTATTCCTCAGCCCACAGTGCTTCTCTTCATCGTCAGGCTGGTGCTGATGGGTTGTGTGGTGTCGGTTTTTTCTTCCTTCCTTTATTTTTTTTTTTTTAAACTTGACCTCCTGATTCCTCCTGGGAATCTATGCTGGATTCTTTTTATTATTACTTTCTTTCTCTTTTTTTGGTTTTGTTTTGTTTTGCACAAAGTCAGCAGCAGGGAGATAAACTTCCCATGAAGTCCGTTTGCCAACAAAGCTTTCTTTAGCACAACAGACAATAGGAAAGCGAAACCAGTGCTCTGGCTGGACATGACATTTCCAGCACCATGGTGACCACGGCGGCTGCTCTCTGTCCCCCCACAGCTGGCCCAAGGGTGACCTTCAGCTCCATGAAATACTGATTTCCATGTCAGCTGAGAGCCTGCCTACCTGGCCTGGGGGGGTCCCGCTGCAGGAGCTGGAGCTTCGCAGTTCTTTGGCAGCCCCGTACGAGCGCTCGCCTCTCCAATTGCTCTCACCAGCTTTGTTACCTTGCTTTGCTTCTTTTGGCCTTCTGTGCTTCCCTGCAGGCTGTGGTATTTGGGGGCTGTTTCCTGCATGCTGAGGGGTGGCTGGATTTAACCAAGGAATAAGGAGAGAAAAGAAAAAGGTCACTCGGCCTTCAGTACAATTAGCATGGGACCAAATCCTGCTTTCTCCCCAGCTTAAAGGTGGGCAGGGTTTAGCTCAGTTTCTGATAAAATTGACACTGCTGCTGTGGTCTGGATGGCAGAAAACCCAGCATGCAGCACATTTCAGATGGACATCAAGACTCATTTCCTTGTGGCAGGAACAGGAATAAAATAACCCCTCAGCAAGCTGGAAATGCAGTAAAAGCCAAACTCCAACTTGAAGAAAACCCAAGGGATAAAATCAGGGAATCAGCCCAGTTGCCTTCCAATAACAAAAAAAAGAAGTGATTTAACTAATATTAGTAATATTTAACTAATAAGTATCCAGGTGAGCTGGATGGGTGGGGAGAACCCTTTGGCAAAGGGGCTTTGTCCCCCCAAGACCCCCAAGAGCAGGACACAAAGAGAAGGCACTGGGGGGCCCTGCCTGCCGCATCCTGGGCTTTCAAGATCTCCCGAGGACCCAAATAATTTTGTATAAATTGGGCCACCCCCCCAGTTAAAGGAGAGCTGGTGCACTGCCTGCATCAGCCCCTGGTGGGTTTGGATTTGCAAGCACGAGGAGCTGCTGAGGCTGTGGATGTGCTGGGAGTGAGCGGAGGAAGGGGAACACATTTGCTCCCGGTTACACAGGGATGCTGCTAAGGGACCACGGGGAGCAGCAGCATCACCTCTGTGTCTGGGGGGGGTCCAGAGAGGCTCTGGACCGTGCAGCAACAAGGCCTGGAGGGACTCAAAACAGCTCTGTGAGTCCCAGCAGTGGCTGAGCAATGGAGAACTCAAAACAGAGCAGGGGCTGGGAAACGCGACTGCGGATCTCAACTACTGCAACAAAACACACGGAGAAAACCACAGATCCTTCTGCTGGTGGATGGGCTCTTCCTGAGAGATAAACCCGTAGGGAAGCAGCCTGGCACTGCTGCAGGGAGGTTCAGGAGCAGGGAACATGATGGGCAGGAGCTGCCCCTTCCCAAGGCGAGAGGGTTTGGACAGGGCAGGGAGAGGTGGCAAAAATGTTGCTGCTGTGACTTTATAAACTTCACCTTCAGCAGAGCCTGCTCATCACCCCATCATCTCAGCCAGGATAGAGCAGAAATGGAAAAGATCCAAAGAATTGCAACAAATAGTATCAATAATCCATGAGAAGAGATTAAAAAGACTTAGGACTATTTAGTTTTAGAAGAAGAGGGGACGGGATAGAGGTGAAGACACGGAGGGCATGGCAGAGGCATACAAAGCACTGGCTGGGGTACAGGAGGTGGCTGGGAGCACAGATTTGCCCCTGCAGCACCGAAACAGGAGACATTCAATGCAATTTGAGGATGGCACCTTTCAAACCAAGACCAGGCAGAGCTGCAGGGTGCCCTGCCATGAAGGTTCACGGGAACGTGGAGTTCAGCAGGATCTACAACGCCAGTGGGCATAAACTGGAACAACAGCGGTGTTTGCCAGGATTAAATTTAATAAGCTACAAACTGTCTTGCCCAGGATTTTGTACCTCTGGGGTCTCTGGCATGGACTCAGCTGAAGACAGGACAGTGGGGTGGGGAAATAAACCTCTGGGGGTAATTCCTGTACCTTCAATGTTAGATAGCCCGAGGACAGGCCTAGAGGTACTGACGGGGAAACAGGAGCTGGATTTCAGCATCTGCCTGGAATAGATCCCATAAGCGTCCTTGAGGGACTTGGCTGTGAGATGAGAGGAAGACTTTTGAGGACCTATAAAAAAAGCAACAGTGAATAATAATAACCAGCATCCACAAGGTGTCCTTCATCCTGGACCTCAAAGTGGGAGCCTGTGCCTGGAGAAACTGAGGCACAGGTGGGAGCCCACGGCTCCTGGCCACATTGCAACAACAGCTCTCCCTCCCTAGGGCTGCACATCTCCTTGGCAGCAAGGGATGGCAGGAGGGGCACAGCAGAGAAAGGAGAGCAGGTTATAAATACAGGGCCAGGTGGGTACTCGAGGAGGGTCAGGGGGACAGAGGGAAGGATGCTGGGGGGGCTCCAGTAGCACCAGCTGTGTTGGCTTGTCCCCCTGCCCTGCAGCCAACAGGGCTGGGTGGGACAGGGGGGTCTGCCCCCAGCACAGCCCAGCTGTCCCCTGGCTGGCAGGGGGATGGTGGCACCGGCAGGAGTAGGGACAGGCTCCACCTGGCTCAGGGTGATGGGACAACAGGAGCAGCTGAGATCACCTGCTCCACATGGTTTGTTTGAGGGTTTTGCTGGTTTGCTGTAGGAGGCCAAAAGCAGAGGAGCTGTCAGGAGGCCAGTGACATTTATTAAGTATTAATCCCTGCAGTGTGTCTCTCACCAGCCTGTTTGATAGTGGCTCTGTGCTGGCTGCCGTGGTTTCTTGCCTCTCTGCTGCTCAGGACAGGGTTTGATACGCTTCAGGGACTTGCTGGGTATTTTTCCCCCCAGGTCACTTTTTCCACCAGGAATTCCTCCTCCTCCTCCTGTCCCGCAGCCGCTCTCTCCTCCCAGATTTACTGCATGGCTTACTTTGATCATCTTCTCCCTCCCTCTCACCCCAAGCCCCCAACCTCTCCCCAGACACAATCCCCAGTGCAGCCTCTGCCAGCTCAGCCCTATTTCATCTTTAAACGAGGCTTAAAAGACTCTTTACAGGGGAAGAAACAAATATTCCTCCTCCACACGCACCCTGTGGATTCCCTGCCAGCCCAGCCCAGCCCAGCCCAGCCCGGAGGCTCCCGGCCACGCTGGGGCTCAGGGAGCATCACGACACAGTGACACCACCATGACAACTTCTGCTGCTCAGCCGCCCTCGGGGAAGAGAAAATGAGCAACTGTAGCTTTAAAACAAAGATTAGATGCAATTCTTTCCCCTCTCTCCCTCCCTTTCTCTCTCCTTTTTTAAAGGGAACTTGTCAAGGTTTCCATCAATAATAGATAATGGTGCATCACTCTGGCAGGTTACACCCTCCGGCTGTTTTGATATTTTCCAGAGAATTTGTCAGCAATCTTACAGCAAAGGAGGGCTGGGGGAAGGGTGCGGGGGGGAGGGGAGAGGCCTCATTAATTTTTTGTCATTTGCATTCCTGCTGCTAAATAATGTATTGATTGCTCTTTCTCCCTCCCTCTTTAATTCTCTCTCTTCTGCGGCGTCTCGCTGCCCATGGCCCTCACTCAGTGACAGATGAGTTTGTCAGAGGCACCAGACAGCTCCTGCTCCCCAGGACCGGGCTGGGAGAGCTCAATGTGACCCTGGCACCAGCTCCAGCCACGCAAGTCACAGGCCCGGTGACACCAGCTCCTCGCAGGGGGACACCGAGGTCTCCCCCAAACCAGATGCTGAGACATCCCAGCCTGTACCTTGGTGATTCACCTCCACGCCCAGCTCCTGCAGGGCAGGAGGTCGAGGACAGCAGCACACGGGTCCCAGCACGCTTGGATGTCACCAGAGGAGGGACTGCCAAGAAACTGGAGGAATGGCAGCAATGCACAGCCAGGGAAACCCTCGCCCTGCCCTCACCCCCGGCCCCGCTGCCAGCCCGGCTCCACAGGCAGCTGTGGGGATTTGCAGGAAGGAGCCACTGGAAAAGCCAGCACAGGCAGCTCTTACCTTGGGAGAGCAGGAGAATGGAAGTGCTGAGGGGATTTTGGTCTTCTAAAGTTCAGCACAAATCTGCTTCCCTGTCCCTTTGACAGACCTGAGCCCAAGGCCCTGGGAGACACAATCGAGGTCCATTGACTTGGCAGCTGAGCTAAACAATAATTTGCACATGATTTGGGCTTTGCTCAGCTTAATGTGGCTTGGCTTCTTTTCTAATTAATAAATACTTAATTACATAGTTAATATTTTAATATTTCCTTTAAAAAACATCTGATTTAATGGAATTACTGCCAGCTATTTGTTTTGTATGACTTCCATGTTTATTTTCCTCTTTCATTTCTCGTTTCCCCCTCCAACCCACTGCTCTAATCCCTGAAGCTCCCAGCTGATCTTTGCTACTAGGAAATTAGGAGGAAATTTGCTAGAAATTGCTACTGGAAATTTCCAGGCTTTCAGTTGAAATGGAGTCTGGCCCTTGGTGCTGCCACCCACCAGCCCAAGGTGTTAATGTGGGTTATTAGCACTCGGATACCTCTCTGCAAATGTTCCAGCCCCTGGGGAGGGGAGCAGAGGGGAGGGAAGGCAGTGGGGACCCGCCCAGGGAGGGGAGGTGGGAGAACAGGACGACCCCCAAGGTCATCCCCAAAAATGGGGAGAAGCCCGAGCCTGTGCTTGCCTTTCAGACCCTACCTGGCTGCACAGCCTGTGCCAGGAGCAGCACACCTGCACCCAGGCGAGGATGGCAAGAGCTGGATGTGACCTGGAGCAGTGACAGCTCCTCCCTTCCTCCCCTCAGCACTTGGCTCCTCGCTCCAGCTCCTGTTGCTCCAGGGTGCTGCCCACGCCCAGCCCTGCACACGGTGGATGCACCGAGGGAGGCACTGAATTAAAGCTGCTGTTGCTTCCTGCATCCCCTTCCTTCTTCCCTCCCTCCCTGCCCAGGCAGCCCCTGCCTCACAACCAGCACACCTGATCCCCCGAGTCCAGCTCCAAAGCACCATTCCCGCAGCACAGGCGAGCTGTGCCTTCCCTGGGGTGGGATGTCTCCTGCAGCCTCTCTGGGGAGCCCGCGGTGGGGAAAGTGGGTGTTTCCACAGTGATCTCCATGAGCAGCCTGTTGGGATAATAAAACAAATAAACAGAAGAGTTATAGCCAAGGCACTTGGGGCACCATAAAACAGGCTAAAAGCAAATACAGTGCCATTAATCCATCATAAAATAACAGTCTCTTACAATCCAGAATGCATCAAAAATGAACGAGAGACCAGCAGGGTCACAATTCACCCAGGGCTGTGTGGAATGTGAAGTAGGGCTGGAAGCAGCGGGTCGGAAACCAACCCCAGCCTGCCGGGTAGTGGCTGGATCGGGCCCCCAGGAACTCAGACCTTCCTGCCCAGGTGGGTTTAAATCCAGTAACACCAGTCCAGGCCAGGAGAGAGGTGTGCTGGTGACAGACGTGCCCATGCTCCTGCTGCTGGTGAAGCTGGAGGTGGCAGAGCGCCGTGTCAGGAGAGGAGGAGATGAAACAAACCTGGATAGAAACTTAACGGGACTCTTTAGTGCTCCATCTTCCCACTAATGAGGGTTCTGCATGTGAGGGCAAGAGAAAAAAACCCACCACGAGCTAATAAAGCCCCGTGACTTTGCTGACTGGAGGCACTGGCGCTAATGAAGTCACCAGAGAGATGGGATTCCTCTGGCAGCTCTGACATCGCTCTGTAGAACTGTTATTTTAATTCAGTCTGAGGAAACAACAATAAAAATAGAAAAAAGCCACAGACTGGTGTGACATGCCCAGGCAGCAGCCGATCCCTCGGGTTTGCCCGGCGGCTGCGGAGCCCGAGGGGGAGATGGGTTTGGGAATGGGGGTGTTAGGATCTCATCGAGGGATGGGATGCTCAGGTCGCCCATGGGGCTCAGGTCTTCTCAGAGCTGGGCTGTGAGCACCTCCCAGATGCTCACCAGGGAAATCCAAGGCCCATCCCAGAGCAAGGAGACGATCCAGGTCCATTCCAGGAGCCCGGGGTCACAGGTTGTTTCCTGAAAGCAATGGCTTTATACATCCAGACATATATTTAAATGTATTTATACATATTAATATCATAGCACGTTTATATCTTACATATCAATACATTAAATAATACCCCTAAACATTTCCCCCCTTATACATGTGTATGTATATACATATAAAAGCTCAGGGCCGTAGTGTGGCTCTGACAGACCTTGGCAGAGGCTCTTTTTGGAAGCCTCACAATGTCCCCACTTCAGCAGCTTTTATTTGAGCTTTACTCAAGTTAAGGAGGAGTTGCTTCACCGTCCGGGAGCCGGCAGTGCCCGGTGCCCTCATTGTCACCTCCTCGAGCAGGGAGGAGCAGACAGATGCCCCCCGGGGTTCTTCAATGCCTCTTTTTAATTAGAAAACTCGTCTCTGAGTCTTGCATGCCCTTCCACAGGGTTAGTTGCTCTCACCTGCTTAATCCTGGGAGATTTTTTTCTGGTCTCTTTTAAAAAAATAACCCAACCACCCCAAACTCTTCGGTCTCTTTCAATTCTTTTCATTTCTCCTCATTTAATTCCTTGCCAGCTTAATGACTTGGTAGTAATGAGTAAGATGAAAATTAGGGCTTAATAAGTGTTGGGAAAAGACAGTTTTCTTGCTGATGAAGGGAGAGTGGTGGTGGGAAAGTGGAGCCTGGGGAGAGCACAGGGATAACCCCAAAGCTCCTCCCGACCTTGAGAGGGGTGATGCCAACTCCGGCTGCAACTGGTGACAATGACAAGCTGCAGTGAGACCAGGGATGTGCCAGTCCCAGGAGAAGGATGCTGGAGGGAAGCAGGAGGGGATGGACATGAGGAGGGGCTGGCACAGGGGGTGCTGGAGGAGTGATGACTGTGCCCAGCTCAGCACCCCAAACACCCCATTGCTTTCTGGCCAGGACAGGGGCTGAGCTGGGGGTGCAGCTCTGTGCAAAGCTCGGTGGCTGCAGTGACCCCCACGTTTGGGGAACCCCCTGCCCCACCTGGGGGTGGCTTTGGCCTGAAATGCCCTGCAGCTTCTGCTGGGGTGGCACCCACTCAGTCTGTGCTCGGGGACCTCAGAGCCCAGCACGGTAAATCCAGTCCTGGGGTGACCGGGGGACCAAACCTGCCGTACCCTCCCCTGTAACATCACCTGTAACATCCCCTGTCACTGAGCGCCTGCGGGGCCGATTTCTTGTCTGTCCCCTCCGTGCTGGCGCTACACCAGGGTCACTGTCTGGCCACAGACGACATCGGCCTGACGGAAACATCTCACTGCTGCCGCCGCTTCACTTGCCCGAGTTCGTTTGCGGCTGCTCCCCCTCGGATGCAGCGCCCGCTTTCCCACGGGCACAGCCCGGCACCGACGGTGCTTTTGCTGACTCAGCTGGAGCGAGGATCCTGCTGACTCAGCAGCGCTGGCAGCAGCTGCTGTGTCACACCGGCAGGACCCGGAGCAGCCCGTGGTTACCTGAGCCCCGCAGGCACCAGTGTGCCCCGAGGCACTGGGAATGCTGGTGAGGGTGCCGGGATGTGCAGCCGGACCAGCCCGGGATGAGCACAGCTCACGCTGCATTAGCTGACTCTGGACATGTGTTCTAATTAATGATAATATTGGAACTGACAGGTTGATCAGGGGAAAAAAGGTGCAGAATTAATTGACCTGCCAGAAGATGTGTCCAGCAAGACTCACTTCCCCATAACACAAACACCTCCCTGCCATCTCTCCCCAAACTGCGGCAAACGCTGCTGCTGAGCCCCACGCTGGCACCGTGGGCAATACTGGTGACTTCCCAGTGCACCCTGAGAGCCACCTCCATCTCTGTCACCCACCACAAGCAAGCAGCTCCTCCATCATCTTTGCAGGACCTCTGGCCATCCCCTGCTCCCAAGCTCTGTTTGGTGCTGCCAGCGCTTTTCCCTCCCAGGGGTTGGTTTGCTCCTTCCGCCCCCAGCTGCTGTCACTTCAGAGGCACTGGTCAGTTTGGAAGTGCATTTCCTGCTGTTTGGCTCCTTATTTTATTTCCCTGGGAGTAACTGGGCATGACCGAAGGAGAACGTGGGATCCAAGCCCTGGTGAATGCATCTCTGTGGGTCCATGGAGGGCTCTGGGCGCCGCCCGGGTTAATTCAGGGCAGGGCTGTTTTGGAGAGAGGGTTTTGCCCCAAGCAAAAGCAGAAATCCCAACGCCTCTAGTTAACCCAGTGAGCCTGCTGGGTGGCAATGCTGCAGCTCCTGCTGGGGCCAAGGAATGGGTCCGGGTCCGGCCCTGGTGCCATCCTGGTGTCACTTGGCTGAGCGGGGCTGTGCCAGGAGCTGAGCATCACCACCAGTCCAGGGAGGAGCTGTTTGGTTCAGTGTGAGAGTGTTTCTGATGAAATCCACACGCTGGAGGCCTGGGGTGGATGCACATCCCTCCTCCCACGCTGGGACTGTGTGACATTACACACATGCAACTTTAATTCCAACCTTTCCAGCTGCCATGAACCTGAAACCCAAGGAGTGGGAAGCGTGTGCAGGCTTTGCAGAGTCCCCTTCCCAACACCTCCTCCTTTTCCAGCTGCAGAGGGGACGATTCAGGTGACCTTTTCTGGTGCAAGGATTAGAGATGGTTAAATGGGTTTTCCCATGTCATCTGAGCTGCTGAAATTGTCTAAGGGTGGAAAAAAACTGAAGGGGAGAGTGAATGAGGAGCTCAGTGAGATGGGGGCAAACAACACCAGGCTCAGGAAATCCCCTGACCTAAAAATAGTTGACACTAAAATCTATTAGAGGGCTCAGACATATCACAGGGGATCAAAAATCCTGTTCCTGCTCGCTCCTGAGCATCTGCTTGTGGCTACTACAGCAGACAGGAGAACAAAAACCCACCAAACCCCCACTATTTTGTAGCAGGCACCTCCAGCAAAATAGCACTTGAATTCAAATGGATACTCTATTCCCCAAACCTTCTTTTTAATTTTTTTAAATTATTTTTTCATTATAAGCCTTACAATTCTCCTCCAAGTCTGATTCTGCTGTGACAAACGGCTTGAAAGAACCCCTCAGCAATAAAATCAGATGCTGCTCCTTGCACAGCCCAAGATCAGAAGCACCTGCAGTGGGGATCGATTGCCTGATTAGAGGGAATTGATTGCCCCAGCCTCATTAGCATATCGTTAGTACTGACCCCGTGGCTGGCCCCACTCAAGCAGGCCATGACCTGGATGGATTAAAAAACGCAGTGCACTGGGGAGGGATGGGAAATCAGTAAACAGGAGAGGGGGAGGCGAAGATCCTGGTCGATAACATCCACATCATTACCCCGCTGAGGCTTCGGGTGCTCCGCACCCATCGCCCCTGGAGCATCCCAGGGGAGGCTGCTCCCAGGGCACTGCCCCCTGCCCATAGCAGTCCCAGTGGAGCATCCCCCTGGGGACCATGGAGGGTTTCTTCAGGAGCTCCAGCCCTTTTGAACGTTGACTAACAGGTTTTTTATAGTGCCGTGAGTCAGTAGCCCCAGATAGGATTTCCATCTGCGCCGTGCGGGGCCTCGCCAGACTGTGTTTTGGGCCTCCATCCAAATAAAGCTGAAGAACTGGTTGGGTTTGATTTGGTTTTATGGTTGGGGTTTGTTTCTTTCTTTCTTTATCAGTTTTGCACACAAAGGAAGGGGAGAGGAGCCCAGGCTGTTCCAGAGGCTCTGTCCAGCCTGAATTTCTCCGGGACCGACCTTGTGAGTGGCTTACCCAAGGCCAAGGGACAGCCTGCAGCAGGGAGCCTGGTCCAGCCTGGTATCCCACAGGGATGGAGAGCCCCAGCACCCAGCTTTCACAGTGACCTGGGTTTGTCCTGAACACCTGGGCCGTGGCACGTCACAGCTCTGCTGTCGGCATCTGGGGGCACACTGAATATCTCACTTTGATCAGAGGAGCAAGGACCAGCCTCTGGGAGTGGGTGGAAGGAGCAGCTTCTCTCAGAGACCTGGGGTAGCTGCTGCTCACTGCCCCAGGGTGACATTCACCCTGAGCCAAGCTCCAGTCCCATCCCTGGAAGCACTCAGGCCCCTTCTCTGGATTGAGTCACACAGGAGCCCCTGAGCATCCTCTGCTTTTGGGTGGAGAAGCAATTTCCAGGCCCAGGGAGGGCAGGAGCACGACAAATGCAGTCAGACAGGCAGCACCAGCCCAGCGCTGGACTGTGAGCTAATGAGATCCTGGCTCCAGGCAGGAGCAGTCCAGGCTGGGCACTTGTCCAAGGCCCTGAGAAGCACCCAGGGCCCTTCTGGAGGAGTCAGTGCCAGCAGCCAGCCCCAGGTCCCAGCCAGGACAGGAGCCCCAGAGAGGTCATGGCCAGGTGTGCAAGAACAGTTTGTTTACTCCCAGACATCCTTCGAGCATCCAGGACCAGTTCTCTCCTGTTTTTTTTTTTGTTTTAAATATCTGCTGTGCAGTGAGGAGCCGGGATGCTCAAGGACCACGAGTGCAGCACAGGTGACCTTGCACAGGACAGGTGACATTCAGGCATGGACAACCTGTGCCCATCTCTGCTGACCACACCACAAACCAGCATGGCCTGGACAACATCAGGAGGACAGAGGGTCCCCCACAGTCCCCTGCTCGTGTGTGGCGGGATGTGGGGATCCCATCTCCACCACCATTCCTTCCCACCTGCGGGATGGAGGTGTCTGTGTCTGATTGGCAGCTGTGCTGTGGGTGTTGTTCAGGTTTATGAGGCATTTTTGAAGTCAAAGGTGCTAACAGCAAATAAATCCTGGTTTCCCAGATAATCAGCACAGATTTGGCTAAAAAACCCCAGGGGTTTCCTTCCTTCCACACTGCTGTCTGGGACAGTGGAAAGCTTCTGGAGGAGCTCGGACTGCAGCGGGATTCCCACATGGGATGGAGTCCTGCCTGCTGAAGCTGTCCATCAGCTCTCATTATGGTTCATTTTCTCTGCTGGGTGAATTATTGCAGGAGACTCGGCGCCGGCAGCCCTTTGCCAGACCCTGTAACACAGCAAATTAATTAGCAGCGATGTGCTAACTACCCGCGGATCTCATACCCGTAATTGCAGCACGCTCCGGCCGGGAGCATTTGATCTCCTATTGATTACCAGAACAGGCTTCCCCCTCCCACCACAGGCTTGCTCTCCCACTGGTGTTTGTGCCACCATTTCTGAGGAGGAACAACTTGTCCGGGAGGAGCCGGAGCACGGGAATCGCACGGGATGGATGCGGCAGCCGGCGCTCGTCACCCCCGTGCTCGCAGCAGTGGTGGGGAGAGGAGCTCACCCCAGGGCCCTGTGCATCCTGCAGCACCCCTCAGCTCCGACAGGAACCCTGGAAATGTGGGACAGAGCCTGCTCCCTCCTGCTTTTTTTGGCTGTTGAGCCTCTCCGAGGCCTCCCAGTCAGAGCCAGCGTGGTGATGCTGCACCTCCCTCAAGGACACGGCTCCAAGAGAAGGTGCTCACTTCTGCACTGGGGCAGAGCAGGCAGGTGCTCTGCTCTTCAACAAGGACCATGTTTCAAGCAGTGTTTTCCAAGAAAAACCCCTCCTGAGCTTTCCCTGTTTTTCCAACTGCAAGAAATGTGAGTGTCCCACTCGTCCCGCCCAGTGCTGGGCTCCACCATCCCAACACGGAAACGTGTGAGCAGGATCCATCTGAATTACAGTGACCCTTCCCAGCCCGGCTCTTTACGGGGATGATTACACATTTAGCCATGAATAAGTAACGTCTCGCCGCAGATTTCCACCTGTTCCGAGCATCTCCCTGTGATCTCTGTGGCTTTCGGGAAGGGAGCTGGGAACAGAAATCTACTTTGCAGGCAGCAGAGATGTTTGAAGCCTCCTTCATCCCACGTTTCAAGTGTTTATCTCCTCTGCTTGGCACAGCTGCGCCTCCTCCGTGGCAGCCGGGTGGGAATGGGCAGATCAAGCTCTTGACGTCAAGTTTTTGCTGCTGCAGGTCCATCGCCTGGTCCAAAGGAAAAGTTGTCGTGAGCTTCACTGAGCCACCAAAGAGAAGCAAAACCCAGCTGAAATGCACCGGCAGCTGGATCCCGGAGACTGATTAATTAATTGGCTGATTAACCATCTATGTGCCCAACCCAAGAGGCTTCTCTGTCGCTTTTCTCACCAGTGAGGGGAACCCGGGCCTGCAGGAATGTGCTGGGGTGGCAGATGTGCTCACTGAGGTGCAGAGAGCAAGGAGAACAGCCCTTGTGTGCCTGGCATGTTGGAGATAACTTACTGTTGCTGAACTATCTTCCTCCTCTTCTCTGGAACAGGCCAAGAATTAAATAACAAATATTGCTTTACTGTTCCCGAGCTCCTCCACCCACCCAGCAAAAGGCAGGGATATAAAAACTGCTGTGGCCTTCAGGAACAAAAACAACCTCAAACCAAATCGCCCCAAGCTTCCTCTTTCCTCCCCTTGTCAAAATAAGCAAATGAAAAAAAATACTGAGAATGTTTTGCCACCAAACCTAATGCCTCACGCTGTGTAGGTGTTCTCCTTCTTTATGAAATTAGTGTTGGCCAAATTTAGTTATTTTCACATCATTTCAAAACAAAGAGTCGAGACACTCCATCTTTTAAGGATTATGAAGAAACATTTTGACACCAAACCCAACACCCCCCATTCATCAAGTCCTCATCATATTCAGCACAAGTTCATGAATAATTTTCATCAGCCTGAAACTGCTCATGTCTGATGAGACTCAGCCCCAAGTGCCCATCAGGGTGGCACCCTCTCCCCTCTCAGGAGCTGCAGCAGCGAGATGTCCATCAGCTCCCGGGAGCCAAGGACCTGCAGGACTTGCTGGGAATGGTGACTCCAACATCCCTGAACATCTCCTCCCAGGTCCAGACAAATGAAATCCTGGAAGAGTCAGGTGGCGTGGCGAAAACCCTCCACCACACCTTCCTCCCTGGGACACGGCCACATCTCCATAAATGTTTTGCTCCAGTTTTGCTGCTCTGGCCAACAAGAGCTGTTTGGAGGGACAAAGAAAAGCCTATCCCAGAGTGAAATCCACAAAACAGGGCTTGTGGAGCCACTGAGAGCCCAGCCCCAGCCCTTTCCCAGGGCAGGGTGAGGGTCTGTCCTTGCGCCCCTGGAGAAGATCTGAGCCATGCAGAGCATGAAGGACACATGTCCAGCCTCAGCTCTTCTCTTTCCACGGGGCTGCAGAACCCCCCCACCAGCTCAGCTGCAAAACCTGCATTGCAGAAAGGGGCTTTCTGGGCTCAGACAGCAGCACCTGGGGTGGCTCGGGGGGCAGGAAGGCAAAGAGCTCCTGCTTCACCTCCCCTCCACAGCAGGCTGATGGCAGCAGCAGTGCCCGCTGCTCTCAGGGGCTCCCAGGCAGCTTCACTGACCTCCCAGCACTGCAGGGGCTGCCTCTTGTTCTTGTTTTCCTAAATAAACTTCTCTACAGCAAAGATTTTCCACACTGACTCGTGCTGGCATTAGCAGATCCCCCCAGATGTGGTTGCAGCTGCGGCTGCCTCCCTGCACCGCCTGCCTCCGCTGGGAACCCAGCTATAAAACTTCTGGCTGACTTGCAAGAGAATATTTTTATCATTAATTTTTCCTTACGAAATCTTTTGAACCCCATTTTCCCTTCCTGGGATCTCTTGGAGTCAGCCCGTGGGTGTTCAGTGGAATCAGGGGGTTAAGCTGGAAATTCTCCTTCCAACGTTCACATCTTTGCTCAGTCGATTTTTAACTGATGGTAAAGATTTAGGAGGGGTCTCAGCTAACAAATGCTGCCAGATAACCTGGGAAACATTAAATACCATTTAATCACCTGTCTGTTGTCACAGAGGTTGCACCCGGGGCTGGGGGTAGTTTTGGCAACCCAGGCTGTTTTGTCAACCAGCTTTTCTAGCCCTGTGCCCAAACACCCCCAGGGAAAGGTCCTCAGCCTCTCTCCCCTCCACGCTCTGCTCCCACTCTCATTTTCCCAGGCGATCCCTGATGGTGAGACAGGAATCGAGGCATTATCCAACCCCTCCCTGAACTTCAGGGCTTGCAGCACCACGGACTCCGTAGATGGCAGCGGCCAGAGGTGGATCTGAGGTGCACTTGTGAGCAGGGAACACCCTCGGGAAGCATCTCCCTGCAGGCAGAGGTTCCGGATCCACCCAGTGCCCTCGGCTGGTGGAGCCACCCACCCGCGGTGGGACGCTGCCTCTGCCACAGCCGCCTGCTGAGAGCCTCAGGAACAAACCAGCCTCGTGTGGGGGAAAAAACAATGAACAAAAAAATAAAGGAGAAAAAGAGAAAGGAGATTAAAAATTATAAACGGCAACAGACAACAACAACAACAAAAATATACAGCTTTCTCCTCAAACTGTTCTTTTAGTCCCAACAGCGTCTGCTGTGCAGAGCTCACGTCTCAGAATTCACAGCTGCTCAAAAAACCCAAAAAAGCTCATGAATTATTTATCCCTGCTCAGATCAATCCTTCAGCGTGCTGTCAGTGAGGAATCAAAGCCCCAACAAGGCAGGCGGGCGAGGAAGCAGCTTCCAAACTCCCCGAGTGACCAGCAGGTCCCTCAGCTCACCTGCCTCATCCCTGTCCCCTTGTGGCCGTGGTGCCCATCACACACAAACCATTTCTGAGCTCCTTCCATGATCCTGCTTATTAATAATTGATATCAAAGCCTTATTCCGGGGCAAATAAGTCACCTTGCTCTTAGGGAGGCTTCTCCCCCTCGCCCCCAAATGCAGCCACTTCCCCCAGCACAGAACAACTCGAGGGGTTTTTATCCCCAGCTCTGCCTTCCAGAGTCCCAGGGGACTCTGTCTCCTGCCCTCTGAAACTCTTAAAATCCTGGACCTCTCCCCTCCACAGTCTCTTTCCTCCTGTAGACTGGCAGGGAAGTTAAAAAAGAGCAATTGCAGCAGCTGAGGGAAGGAACCATCCACATCCCCGTCCCCATCCCCATCCCTGGCCCCACTGTCCCGTCTCTCCAGGGCTCTGCAGGGTCTGTCACGGAGCTGCATGCGCAGAGGAGAGCAAAGGAAAAACTCTGTGTGCCCACCCCGTCTGGTATGGAACAGGGCGAGGGTGGGTTGGAAACAGAGGAAGAGTTTCAGCTTCTTTTCCTTTTCCTTTCCCTTTCAGGTGAAAAATCCATCCCTGCAAAGAGAGGTGGGCAATGTCCCTGCGCTCAGGGATGCTCCAGGCTTTGAGCTGTGACCGGGAGAGCTCCAGGCCCCTTCCCTGGTCACACCAGTGAGAGCAGCTCCTGCAGGGGGGTGGCCCAGGGCCCTCGGGGCACCTGAACCGCTGCCCCATTGCAGGGTGAGGATCTCTCGGTGAAACCACTGCGTTCGGTCCCTCTTTTCTGCACACCCCGGGTTTTGTGCTGTCAGCTCTGGCTTCAGCCTCGTTCCTCGATCGCCTCTCCTGCTGGAGCATCTCCGTCTCCCTGGGCGAGCGCAACGCTGCCTAATTAGCGCCTGCCCGGCGCCGGCTCCGTCATTAACCCGCCCGCTGCTCCCAGCCCGGTCCCGCAGAGCCCGGGCTCGGCTCGGCTCGGCTCGGCTCGGCGGCAGAGGCGGGAGCACACCCGGACACCCAGAGCCCATCCCCGCCGTGCCTGGGGTCCCGCACGGCTCTGCCTTCGCACGGGCAGCTCCGTGCCAAAACCCAGCCACACTGCGTGCCTCGCTGCTTTAACCTCCCCGGGCAGGGGGCGGCGGGCACGGGGGGCTCAGCTCTGCTCAGCTCTGCTCTGCTCCCCCCACTCCCTGCTGTCCCCATCCAACCCCCCCGTGATGCTCCGGGAGAGCCTCCAGCGCAGCCCCGAATTCCCGCAGCTCCCTCCCTGGTGCAAAGCCATTCATCAAGGCACACAAACAGCTCGGCTGCTAAAGGCCACGCCGTGACAAAATGCCAATAGCTGTATTTACATTCAATATGTCCCGCTAATCTCGCCTTCAGGAAGCGTCTGCTGAACCTGCCCGTTCCTTCCTGGGCATCACCTCTTTAATCAGTCTCTTGTTACTGATCACAGATTGATTTCAGTTCCAGTAGCCAATAGGTTTTCCTTTTAATTTGCAGCATCATGTTTAATTAAAGCAGGGTGGGTCCGACCCCATCAAATCATATCAAAGTCTGTCTAAGCCCCAGGTGAGTGAAAACACCAGCATAAATTATTGATCAATCTTTGTTCAGATTAATCTATCACTGCCTCTCCCCGGGCAGTGCGAGGACAGAGCTTGTGAGGTGTTTGTCTCGTGGCAGCTGTTCTGTGGCAGCTCAGGACACCGTGGTGGCCCAGCCAGGGAGATCAAAACTTGCTCCTCAAAAGCATCGCATCTCCTCATCCTTTGTCCCCAGAAAATCCCAGCCCAGGGACACAGCAGGTGCTGGGAGATGCTGCTAAACTTCCCGAGCTCATTTTCCACTGGGAGGAGGATGCGAACCACAGTGAGAAGCCAGCATTAAAGAAATCCCCATTTCTGCCCAAATGCCAGTCTAAAAGCCCTGGAAGAACAAGTGTTTTTCCTCGGTCTTGGAGGCCCTGGAACCGCAGGGTCAGTGGGAGCGATGCTCAGGGCAGGAAAACCTTTCTCCCCTGCCCTGCTGCAGAATTCCAAGTGATCAATGGAAACACAGCTCATACCTGGAGGCAGCTTTATGCCAGTGTGCAGAGGAGATGAGGAGCAACAGGAGGTGGGTGTGATGGGCAGAGAAAACCAAGCAGACACGATGGGATGTGCTGCTGCCCCTCAGCCCAAGCATTCCCCCCTGTGAGCTCCTCCAGCCCTGAGCTGGGAGGGGTTTCTGCTCCCCTCGGGCTGGGGGAGAGCCTGAGCTCAGAAATGATCCAGAAATGCTAGAAACCAACAGAGCCTTGGAGCACCTGAGAGGTCCTGTGGGGTTCAGCCAGAGCCGGCTGCTCCAGCACTGCAGCAACCCCAGCCCGGAGAGCAAACACGCCTTTGGATTATGAATAAAGATGGAGGCGAGGCATTCCTGCCGCTCCCAAGGCTCTCCTGCCTGAATACTAATTGCTGGTCTGAGCTGAGACTGCTGAAAAGCATGTTCGGGGCCAGGGTCTGGAAGACACTGCAGTGCATTTGCATCATTCGGGGAAAAAACAGGTGGTTTTGCTGGATTCAGAAAACTTCTGTTCTTGGAGTAAACTTCGGATGCTGCCAAAACCCGGGAGGGGTGAAGGGCTGCATAGAAATAGCTGGAGAGTGGGGAAGGAGTGCCAAGAGCATCAGCTCAGCTCGTGAGTCAGCAGCATTAGCTCTCACCTCAAGAAGCAATCTGCAAATTGTGCAAATCTGCTTTTCACAGTTCACCTAACCTGCGAAATGGCCTCAGATTTACAGCCCCGGTGTTCACCCTTAAAAACAACTGAGTTAATGAAGAAGCGGGAGGGAGCAGGGGAATCACACAAAGACAGAGGTTGGGTTTCACCTGGAGCCATGGCTGGTGCCATCCTGCACGAGGGTTTCTGCCACACGATGCTCGGCTGGGCTCCGTTTGAGTCCCATCCCCACGAACACCTGGGGCTGGCTCCTGAACCAGGCACCCCTTTTGCTTCCCAATTTTTCCACCTGCTCGCTGCAGCTGCAGCCCCCATCTGAGGCCCTCGCAGAGCAGGGGGGTTCTTTGATAAGGCAAAGATTTCCAATCCTTTCGGATTAAAACCCTCCCGTCATCAGACGCAAAACGGACAAGGAGATCAGTCTGCGCAAGGAGAAGATGAAAGGGGCCGTGTTTCCCCTCCCTTTGTAAAGTGGGGAGATCAATACCACGTTTCCAGTGGGATAAAAAGAGCCAGCTGGGCTGTGGGGAGATTGCTGGGGAGCAGAGTGAATCGGTGGAATGAGCCACCCCAGGGCTTACCTTTAAAGTATTTTTAGCACCAAGCTCAGAAGGAAAAGCTGCAACCGAATAGTTCAGAGCAGGACGAGTAGAGGACATGGAGGAGTTACCTTTGTGCACAGGTCGTGGGGCAGAGCTGGGAATGGAGAGGGAGCAGAGGAGAGAGGAGGGGAGGTTGGGACAATTCCCCTGCTCCTTGCACTGAGCTTCTGGAAATCGTGTGACAGGAGGGTGGTGGCTTTGAAGCCTCTCTTGGGGCCTCCCCCTTTGGGTTTTAGATCTTTGAAAGAAAACCCATCAGTTCTTCATGCAGGGCAGTGCGTGAGAAGGTACCTTTTAGTCCCATGTGTGTGAAACCCTGGTGTTCAGACACCCTTGGGTGATGCTCTGGGTAATCTCCAGCATCTCATGGAGCTGTGCCACCGCTTGGCTCCTCCAACCCCATCCTGGCCCCAAGGCCGAGCCACCCTGAGCAAAACTTCGCCCACACTTTGCTGCCAACCTGTGCACCGGGGGCTTTTTGGTGGGGACAAGCAGTGACTCACCTTTTCCCACTGAAACTGGGACTGTCAATCCCATTCCAATCCTAATTTCAGATGGTGCTTGCTCTCTCTGTTTCCAGATAATGTCATCTTAATGTTATCCAACGGGCTGCTATTAATCTTGTGCCGCAGACGGACAGATCACTGCAGCCGGGGGGAGTGGGGGACCTGCAGCACAGACTGATCAAGCCTGTTGCAAAAAAGTGATCTGATTTATGTCCATATGTCCTAGGTTACGATGTAAGATGTGACCAAAAGGATGTATTCCATTATCACCTTCACAGGCTGTTAAAGCAGGTGGGGCTGTGCTCGTTATCCCCTCCCATGACTCACCCCTGATAACTCCCTCCGGGAGCTGTCTCTGTTCTATGGGCAATCAAGGACACACCCCATGGCTCATGGAATTACATCAGCCCGTTGTGAGATGCTCCGCCCAGGGGGAGGAACCAAGCATTCCCACCTGGATATAATCTAGGGTTTGGAACAGAGCCAGCACTCCTCCAGCCTGTGCTGGGAGCCTGACACCTCCTTGTCCATAGGACGATGCAAAGGCTGTGGGGTCTCCCCACGAATCACCCCCCATCCCTCTTCTTGAGGGCTGGACCCCTTCTCTCTCTCCCCTCCAGAGCTATCAGGCTTCACTTCCCCTTCCCACACAGTGACTGAGATGAGCATCAAACAGAACCTCCCTTGTCACCCAGCACCCCTTGGAGCACACCCGAGTCCCTGTGCCATCCTCCAGGTCTCCTCTGTCCCTGAACCTCAGTCTTCAGAATGTCCCAAGCTCAGTCAGAGGCCGCAGGGACACCCTTGGAGGGGTCATTAAATCAACAGTGGAATCCAGGCTCTTTGCCCAGACCCATCTCTGACCTCCTGCTGCTTCAGGGGTCAGATCCAACCCACGAGCTTCCTGTGTTTTATTCAGGCTGACAAAGCATCTCCACTTGTTCTACAGCATCACCCCGTGAGGTTTAACAGCTGCTGCATCCCCCCTTGCATTGCTGCACCCTGGGACCTGTCCAAGATCCATGGAAGCCAGTGGAAAACTCCTATTGGCATCAATCAGTCCATGATTAAACAGGGGCTGTAAAGCCTGTGACACCTGAAGGAAGAAAGATATAAATATAAACTCTCTTCCAAAATTTACATTTTAAAGAAATGCAGTTTTCCATGATCAGTAAAAACCCAGCAGTGCCTGTTGTAGTGAAAATCAGAAGATCGTTCTGATTTCAGGAGACACTGAGCACAGAGGGAAAGCTGCTGAAATCTGAGTACAAACCTGGAGGGCAGAGAGGAGCACGTGTGCCAAAAGCACCTCAGAACTCGGGCTGAAGGATGCTACAAGCCAGGAGACTCTTCAGCCCCAATGGCCTTTGAGCGCAATAAACAAAAGCCAGGAAACTCTTTTTTTTTGCTGCTTCCTTGAAATAACGGGGGAGGAGGACAAAATGCCAGGTATCTCAAAGTTATTTCTTTGAAATAGGAGCCTTGAAAAGACCAATTTTATCTAAAGGTGATAAAACAACAGAACTCAAATGGCATCCAAGCAGACCAAAAGCACATTGCTGCGTGCCAGGAGCCTTACAGGAGAAAAGTTCTGGTTGGCAGCACCAATTTAAAGTGCAGCCTAAAGACCAGTGACTTCAAGGTGGATTTTTTGTTTCTGTTTTGTTTCAATTTTTAGAACTTAATTACTTTGCCTTCCGAATGCCCTTCAAAAGCTTTGCTTTCTCTATCCAGCAATTCTCACAGTGCTTGAGCAGAGCCCTGATGGCACCAGACTTGGGAAAAATAAAGTAAATCCAACTTTTAATCTCAAGGGCTGAGGGTGTTAGGTTTTGTTTATATCACCAGTATTTAATGTTGAATATTTTCAGCGCTTCTGATAACCAGGGTGAGGGTGTATTGATTTCTCCACCTCGTGCTATAAGGTGGCTTGTATTAAAAAAGAGATAACTCAGCTCTTTTCTAGTTCAGAGCCTGCCCATGTTGGACGGTTTTTTAAGCAGTGGTGAACGACCCTTTCTCCCCCAAGAAAATCCTTAAAAATATTCATAGATGAAAATTAAACACCAGCCTTTCTGCTGGGTTTTGTAACAGCCCATTAGCAGTAAAACAACCAAAAGGATTTTTTAAGAGGCGCAAATAAACCAGTTTAACTGATCTAACAGGAAACTGAGGTGTCAAATGTGGGACTACACCCGAAGATTAGAGCTAAACTTGCGAGGAAAATGCATGGTTTAAAGCTGCTTGAGCAAGTTTGGGAATTCCTGCCTTGCAGGGGGCAGCAGCCCCTGCACACCTGCGAACTCTCCAGGGGTCAGCTGGGATGGTACTGGAGAGCTCACCTGCATTTCCCCAGCACGATTCACACGGTGGGCAGGTGAGCTTGGCAGGACTTCCTTCCTGATCCCCCACCACGGCTCTAAGGATGGAAGAATGTCCCGTCCCAGCAATTTAAATGTTTCCCAGCCCGGCCTTTCCACCCTCCTACCTCAGCAGTTTGCAGTTTTAATTTCACGGATGTTTGTAATTACAGCGAGGGGCTCAGTGAAAACAAAAAGCACACCGGGAGAGCTCGGCAGCTTCGCTTCCTGGCGGGTTTGGCTGAATACTCTGGGATTCATTTCCTCATGTTTTTCTGTAGGAGAAAAGTACTTAATACAATGAATCTAATTTGGCTGTAACCTTCCAGGGCCCCAGACCCAGGTGGCATCTGAGCTGAGCTGAGGCCAGGAGCACATCCACAGCAGCATCAGTTGCTTCATCCACAGGTCCAGGGGAGAGAAACCACCCAAAGCTCAGGGAACCACGCGGAGCCTGAGCAGAGCAGACCTTGATGTGAAGGACCAGCACAGTTTCTCTCCCTCCCCTTAGCTGGGAGCACATTTCTGTCAGAAAACCAAGGTTTGGGAAGTTCAGCAAGAAGGGTTTAGAAGCGCAGGCATTTCATCAGAGTCACCTCCTGGCTCAGGAGGAATTCATCATGAGAGCAGGATTTATAGGAGAGCTGGATAAAACCTCGGAGAAAGAAAACAGGATCTAATTAAGCCTCCTGTTAAGGTCGTGGTTTAGCAATTTTTGCTCAAATTCAGCATCTCGGGCCATCACCTGGCTTTGGATGCTCCGTCCCCCTCCGGGACCGGCTTTATTCCCTCCCTGGGATGCGGCACCAGCCGGCAAATCTCCCGAGCTGCCATTCTCATCTGACATTTCCCTTCCCCTCAGGTCCCCCAGCGGGTTCCGGCCTCTCCAGCTCCGGGAACCGACGGCTGGCAGAGTTTTTCATCCAGCAGAAAATGAGCAGTGGCCGCAGGTCAGCCCTGCCTGTGGCTGCTCTCCGGATTGTTCCGAACCGAGGGGAACCCACAGCCCATTGTCACCCCCGAGCCCCGGCTGAGGACACTTTAAAAAGGCACTCCTGCTTTCTTTCCAGCATTTTAAAGAGGAATTGTCAACAGCAGCGAGGCTGTAAGGAGAGAAAAAGGGCTAAAAATACCTCAGTAAACCCAAAATGCAGGGAGGAGGTGCAGATGGTGAGAGACAAGGGCAGGGCAGCGCTGCACAGGCACAGGCTGCTGCTCCCCCCCACCGGCTTTATCTTTATAGCAAGGCTACACCCAAATTTGCTGCTCGTAATTCCTCACCTGCGGATGCTGCACGAGCAGCTTGCTGTGAAACTCAGCAGCTGAGGCGGTGGCAGCACGGGTTAATTGTAGCTGGGCACATGAATCCCAGCCTGCAGCACCGTCCCGAGCGCCGCTCCCACAATCACGTTCCCGACGCAAATATTTGTTCTCATGAATTCAAAATGATCTCGCCATTAGTGTTTTTCACGTATTTGTTGTTTTCTGGCAATACTCCTGAGCTGATTTGCAGGAACTGTTGGAGATGCTGAAGACCAGAGCGTGGGGCACCTTTAAACCCAAAATGCTCCATCTCAGCACCTGAATGACAGCACTTCCCTGTCCTTGATCCCGGCCCTCTGGTTTTCAGAGCGACTTTTTAATCAGCACAACCCTGTCTGTTACCAACTACAAAGACTCCCATTTTAAATTAGCCTCCTTATTAACATAAAAATGTAAATAAAATGAGAAATGCTCAGCTGTCCCTGGGTTCTCCCACCTCAAAAGACAATAAAAGCCCATTTACGTTCCTACGCCATACCTAATTTTTTTTAATCCCCCTTTTATTTTTATGACACAAACCTGGTAATCAGGTATTAGTGCTGCTGTTGAACTTTACAGAGGATAACATGCCAGATGATAAAAAATCCTGGTTGCTGCAGGGACTCACCCCTGCCCTTCCAGAGGGTCACTGCTCTCCTTGTGTTAACAAGCAGCACGTCTGGAGATGCCTCTTGTTTTGATCATTTGCTTTTAAAAGGGAAGAAAAAAGACAACCTCACAAATTCTAACAAGTTCATGACACACACATGTCTTTATAGGTACTAATTATCTGATACTGGAATCACTGTCCTTCAAAGCAAGAGAGGAGACACAAACCCCAGCCACTCGGAGCCAGCTTTGTTTTGGGCCTCTTGCTCACAAAACAACCAATTCCCTTCCTACCCTGCTGCTTCCAACCAGGGAATAACCATGGGAAAAACAGCTGATGTCTGATGTGAAGAAACCCAGCTGAAGCCAACCCTTCCTAGGTGCACTTGCAGCAAATCTCCTCCTCTGAAGGACACCAGGTGGGTTTAGAACGGGAGCCCTGCCTTGCAGTGGTGTGTTCCTGGTGCCCCGGGGCATGGGAGCCCTCCCTCGGGCCGTGGGATTCAGCCCCTCTGAGACAGCTCCTGCTCGGTGCTGGGGGAGGGAGTGCAGGACATGGACTGAAGGGCCAAACTCACTGATGAAACCTGTGCTGAGAGTCAGCTTGAGGCTGATCTGCCCCCCTCTTGCACGGGTGTGAACTAACCCCACACACGGATCTGCGCGGGGTCACACCAGCTGAGGTGAGGGTGGCAGCTGGGACATTTGAGGTTTCCCTGCAGTGTTGGGTGAGAGCTGGAATGGGAGCCTGAGGCTCCTGCCTCACCCCCTCCCTGCCAGCATCTCCCACCTCCAGGGGCTGGGCTCTGGCTGTGTTGGTACAGAGCAAGGAGCGATGGATTCCCAGGTAAACACTGGTGGGAAGTCCAGCCACAGGGGTGTGAAGGGGCCAGTCCTGGCACTGCCCTCATGCAAACCCTCCAGGGACTGTGGCCAGTTCCTCTGGAATGTTTTGCCATATCTTTGGAATTCACAGGTCTGGAGACACCAGAACAAGCTGTGGAGACAACACTCTGGATGGGGATCCTGCCACACACCCCATTCCTGCTCTACCAGGGCAGTGCTGCCCAAAAGAGCAGCACCCGAGACAGGACTGCAGCACCACAGCACAACACAGAGCCCAGAGGCTGCCAGTGAGAGACACATATCCTCATATTTAAGCTGCATTTCTACCTTGAAAAGCAATTTGCAAACCCACAGAGCGGCTCTGACAAGCCTCACTGAGACCACATACTGAGTTTGCATGAAAGATGCTTTTACCCCCCTGTCAGCCCTGGGATTCATCATCATCAGGGCTTAAAAGTGCCCTACAAGGCAACCTGGCTCTCACATCTGCAGAATTCCAGCGGCTTTTGGAGCGTGCAGCAGCAGTGGGGTGGGTGAAACCTGTGAGCCTTCAGTGGGTTTAGCCAAGGATGTCAATTTGGGGTTGAAGAACCTGCAGGAGCCCTGCCAGGTACCCAGAGCCCAAGAGCTGCTGGTGGGGCCAGGGGTGCTGCAGTGCTGTGATGGGATTCCACTCTGCTCCATAAAATTTAAAGCTGCTGGGAGAGGCCAAAGAGAAAAGGGAAACCTTTCCTAGGTCTTCTTCAAGCCCTTGTCCCAAGGGTTTAGCTTTGAAATGGGACCACACCAACAGCACTCACTCTCTGACTGCATCCCTGGATTAATACTTCCCTGTGGATTCCTCTGGCTGCTGCACAGCACCAATTAACCCCGAGATTAATTCAAAAAAATGTATTTGTTTCTGAGCAGACGTTAAAAACTTTGGGAAAAGGCAACAAATATACAAGAAAGGAAAGAGAACTAAAAGGCTTTGGTTAGAAAATTAAAGCTGTTTGCCATGGCTTGATGGCTTAATCAGTCGATCAATATTGTTCACAGGGCAGGCAGGGAGGGAGCCATGAGCTGTGATGAAAAATGCATGAGGGGACAAGGGAGACCTGGGAGTAGAAAATTAAAAAGTCAGCCTGTTACATTTGTCCAATATTGGCAGAGAAATTAAAGTGGTTTGGGGAGGGGTGTGGGGAGGGAAAGGGGAGCGGCTGCGAATCTGCTGCGGGTTCCCTTCACCAGAGAAACTTTCACATTAATTAAGTGGCTTTCTTAGCAAAAAGATGGATTTTTTAACCTTTAGCACTCGCCAGCACCACGAGCACAGCGGGAGGGGCTTGCACAGGGGAAAACAGAACGGGATTTCTTCCCAGAAGAGCAGGTCGGGCTCAGGGTGGGTGACACCGAGTGACAGTGCCCAGCTCGAGGGGCTGCACCGCTGCTGCAGCTGCAGGGGAGCTGGACGGATCCTGCATAAAAACAACCATGCTGGGATGATGCAGCTCTGTCACACACGGCCAGAGCCACCACAGCAGCTCTTGTTTCTGCATGGGCACCACTTTCCTTTTCTTCCTCTGTCCAATTTGGCTGCTCCTGGTTCTGCAGCAGCACTGGCCTCGCAGACATGAGTATAAGGAGGTCTGGAAGATGCTCTGGAAGAGGTGGGAGCCAACCACTCCTTATGGATCATGGTCCTTGGTGTTTGCCTCAGAGATTGGGACTGCTTTAGTAACTGCAACAAACCCTAATGGTGAAGAGCAAAGTCACTCATTCTGCAGTTAAACTGCTTTTGGTCACCCATCCCTTCTAAGGGTGACAAAAATAATGCCCAGCATCCAAGTGACGGAGCTGAGAAGGAACACAGGAATCCTGTAACTGTGAGAATGGCTCTGTACTGAGGAGGGACCTCCCAGTTTCCAGCCCTCACAGTCAGAATTCAGAGCAGCCTCTGCTTCCCCTGGAAATCCACGCCCCAGGGATAACCGGGCGCTGCCACCAGGCACACGGACTGCCAGGACAGCGAGCAGGGACAGGCACAGACTGAATCCAAACTGCTGGAACTCCTCAGTTCCATTTCACTCCCCAAAATGAAATCATTCCAACCTGTTGCTCGTAAAGACTTGCAGGGACAGAAATCCCTGCCCCTCCCAGGGCCCTGGCGAGGGGAGAAGATCCTGGTCCCTCTGCTGCAGCTCCTGGGGGAAGGAACATGACAAAGGGGTTTGTGTTGCACTTCAGTAAGACAAATTATTTTTGTACTGAGGTACCCGTGGTGAGTTGTGTGACTCTCCCATCAGACTCCCCAATTACAGGTTTAAAATTTCAGGCTCAATTAACAGACTTGGACGACGCTGTTTTCTGCAACTAATTATCTCCAAATGCCAAGACACGATTCCACGCACGGTACTTTTGTGAACCTCAGGATTTGCTTTCTACACCATTATTTAAGCATAAACAGAAGGGAGCAGCCAGCAGTGCCTAAAGCAGGTTGGATATCATATTATGACCTTTATAGTAACAAAAAAAAATGCTTATGCTATCAGAAAGCCAGGCCCTCTAATTAGCACAGTAACGGGATGGAGAGCGGGGCCGATGATTTCCAAGGCTCGGGCTCATCCAGGATGCAAACGCTGTTCTGTCTTGGCTGATCTTTGGACTGAGAAGGCTGCTTGGGTCAAAGAACAGCACAAAAAGTTTTCATTAGGTAATTCAGCTGCAGCTGGGTTTGAAATGGCCATTACTGCACTGCTATGGTAATTCTTCTGTTTGGTGATTGGGAATATTATTATTATTAAATAACATGGAGAAAAAAAGAAGAGATCTCATTACCAACATTCTCACACACTCTCATTCTTCTCACGCAGTGTTGTGCCTCCACAGTCATAAACATGCATTTTCTTTCAATTTCTCCTTCATATGAGCCAGTCCCACAACAGAAGCTTTTCCAAAGGCAGAAGGAACCTCAAAAACCTCTGCAGCACTGTCAACTTATTTGACAATTAATGGAGTGACAAAGGTTCTGCAGAGCTCCCCTTCCCAGCTCCCAGATCAGCTGATTACCGAAGCCTTTGTGATCTGCAGAAGCAAAAGGTGGGAATGCCAGTGGAATTAATGCCTTGCAGGCTGTCAGGGGGTGACATAGGAGATGGGGAGTCAAGAAAGTACCAGGGAAGACATTTCACCCACTACACCCCAGGGCTGGGACAGGACCAGGGAGCTTTCCCTGTGCCTGGGGGAGGGAAGAACAGCCAGGGCTCATCGGATGGAACTCTCCCATCCCTTGCAAGCTCAGGGATTGCTGGGAGGGATCCTGCTCATCTCCAGCACGTTCCATGTACATTTTAAATCATTTAGGAACCAGGCTGGATGTCTGTGCTGCAGAAACTCTGCTCTAGGGCTGAATTATTTCACTACTTTCAGTTGTAGAACACGGCTGTCACTGCTCATCACACGTTTTCTAACCACTTAATACATGCAGATTTTGTTAACATTTCTCATTACAATTTTAGTAAAGGGAAACATCTGTTCCCCCCCCTCCCCTCCCGCCTTAGAAAGTTACATTGCATCTTCCAAACTGCCACATGCCTTTGAAATTCCATGTTTAATCAATGCCATAATCTCCTCTTCCACAATAAAACCCCCAGCACTCAGATAAGTAGCCTTGCTACATTTCAGCACGTTTAAATGTTTCCAGTTTTCCTAAAGAAAGGAGCAGCACCGAAAAATCCACACCAAACCCAAGGGTTTTGTTGACCAAATAACAAAACGAACAGCACAGATTTTGGGAGTACAAAATTTATTTCAAGGTTATAAAAGTCTTCAACGTTGCAAATTCCGTCACAAAACGCAATCTGTACAATGGGTATTTTTATTAAAGTTTAGAATAATGATAATTACTGCCAGATCTTCCCAGGCAGATCATTCCAGCTCACACACAGCTCTCCTTCCCATCTTCTTCGAGCTGTACCAGTCTCACATGTGCCTCGCAGATGGCTGTTCCAGAGTCAAATGTTCCAGTGCAACCTCACTGTTTAGGACAGGGAGGTTCAGCAGTGGAGCCATCAGTGCTGTCCCAAAGCCCCCAAGTGCTGACTCCTGGTGGTGGCAGGGTCAGGGCCCCTACTGCCTGCAGGTGTCATGGAAAGCCTCGAGTGTTCGGAAGTCCCTCCATGTGGGTGGCAGGCCGTCCTGCAGGAACTTCCCGCAGCGCTGGCACGGAGCCTGGAACAGCTTTATGTAACTCCTTAACCAGGTCTAAAAGGGAAAGGGAAAGAAATTGAAGGAAACTGGATGTGGATGTTCCTCTTTGTCATCATTCTTGTCACACAGGAGCAGCAAGGACAGAGGATGTGCTTTGGCCAGGCCCCAGTGAGGTGCGGGGCGATTTTATAAACACAAGCACACCGAAGATTACAAGGTCACTGTAGAGCTGAATTCCCACTTTATTAATCATCTCTTGCTTTTTTTAGTCACTTAAGCAAATTTGTTAATAGAAATTCCTGCCCTGTGAGCAGGAGGCATTCGCAGCTCCAGAACCCTGAGGGAAGGGGAGTGCTGCAATGCCTCGTATTTTTACTGGGATATGATTGTTCCTGGTGGTGCCTTCTCCAGCTGAGCATTGGTTTGTCTCTTGCCATGGCCATCTATCTCCCCCTGCTGCACTCCCACTGCAGGTTGGGCTCCTCAGAGCTAAGACAGAAGGACTCCCACATCCAGCTAATGAACTTCCTCTCTAATGTGATTTTAGGATCAATACTTGCTGGTCATAAAAATACTGAGCCATTTTAAACCTGATTACACTGATGACTACATATATATATATATATATATATATAAAAGGCCAGTAGTGCTGAACAACACAGAGTAAAGTTCAGATGTTCCTTCACAAAGTTCTGAAATGGGTTGTTCCCACCGTCACACGCAGCAATGAGCATTACATAACCCAATTCCCCACTCATGGAGATACACAACTGAAAAAGCCCTAGACTAGCAGATTTATACTGTGAAGGATGCACATGAATCTTGTCATTTAAAGTCCTACTGAATTACATCGATATGAGAAAATTGTTCTCTGAAGAAGAGGTCAGCTGAGTTTATTGAAATAAATCCTTCCATCTTCATCAAGAGTCTTCTCTATAGCAACCAAACCTTGGGCCGTCAATAACTCTCCTCCAGAAGAACTAGATCTTGTCTGGGTTGAGCAGTAAATATGGGGACAAGGGCAACACAACTCCACGAGTAAATTGCTGTTATTTACTTCAGCTTGGATGGGCTTTGCTTGCACTACCGAGAAATCGAATTTTCTGAGCCGTAATACAAGAATAGGTAAATGAAGTTAAATTGTGCACTTGAGACGTGCACTGACAGAAAAGAAAGGAATGGGTTCTTCATTCCCATCAGAAAATCAGGGCTTCAGAACATCCTGTCACGTGGGTTGCACAAGTGACGGGTGAAAGGCCCAACATACTGACACTTGTGCTGGTTTTGCTTTGTTGGAAGTTTTGGTGTTTTCTCTGATCAATACAGCAGGGCCTTGGCTCACACCAACGACTTGTTCTATTAAACATTCATTTTCAGGACCACGTTGAACATGGATCTGAGCAGTAACGGTTGCTTTCACCTTTCAAAACCTCCTATTTTAAGATGCACTTTGCAAATCTCTCATCTTAGTGGCCTTTTCAGTAAATAACCAATCCAGCACAGCAGGGAGAGCAGCCTGACTGTTATGAAATTACACACTGGAAATTAAGGATGTAAAAGAGCCAGTGCTAAACACACCTAAAGACAGTGAATGGCAAAAAGAGAATTTTGTTTCCCAGAGTCTCAGCTGCATTGCTCCAGGTGAAGAGGTAACATAAGGGAAGGAAATGGAGGAAAAAGCCTGAATTGCAGAGAAAATCTCTCCCCAAATCCTCCATTGGGAGACTAGCAGAGAGAACAGCTAGAGCCTCCACTGCCAAAATTCATCTTGGTAGAAGGAATTCTGAATCATAATTCCTTGTTCTCACCCTCTGATTAACAGGGCTGCTTTTTATGCAAGTTGATTTCACAAATATGATTCTAAATAGAAACAGAATTAAAGGGGATAAACCTAAATCTGTGTATCAAGGTAGAATAGTATTGGATTAATTTTATTCAGTAAGAAAAGATCTGAATACTCCAGTATTTCCTTGCTTCTCCAAACACCTGCTGCTGTGCTGGGTGAGCACACACAGCTCCACAGGAACAAAGTCTGGATAGAGCAAAATGGAACCTTCTGTAAATAATGCCCATCACTTCCCATAGCAGCCAAGCTGCCTCAGCTGGAACACACTGCCAGGGAATTTCCTCCTACCAGGGGCCTTCCTGTGGAGCAGGTTTTGTACATCCAGGAACAGTCAAAGGGCTGGGCCTTAGGAAAGAGTTTGGTG
Organism: Machaerirhynchus nigripectus; assembly: GCA_013397975.1. Classification (NCBI taxonomy): domain Eukaryota; kingdom Metazoa; phylum Chordata; class Aves; order Passeriformes; family Dicruridae; genus Machaerirhynchus; species Machaerirhynchus nigripectus. Next base: position 269,741 of record VZRQ01002911.1, on the reverse strand, counting down.
GAGGGAGTTTTTCCTCCTGTTGTGACAGATGACCCAGACCCTCTGCAAACAGGAACCACCAGGCCAATATTGAGCCCTGGGACACAAGAGCCATTCACAGCTCAGTTTTCCAACACCAGTTATCCCAGGGAAATGGGAATGAGCTCTTCATCCCTGTCCAGGTAGGAAAGAAGTCACCCAAAAGAATCACAGTCTCCAGCTTGTTTGAACTGGGGAAGTTACAACTGCATCAGAACTGCCTGAGGTCAGTCACTGCAAACACACTCAGATCTGGCTGGAAAAATGTGTTTGCCAGCACACTTACCATGAAAGACCTGACCACCACATCTGGCATCTGGGGCAGCTGGTAGTGCAGCAGGGCAGTGGTTGCATGATCTGTCACCTGCATCAGACCAAAGGAGAAAGAAAATACCTTTATTCACTCCCCAATTCAGACAAAGCAGTGTTAACCTGCAAGAAAAGTATAAATTCCATGGGGAGGTAGCAAACCAGGGAGCACAAGGATTACTCAGTTTCATTTCCTCTGAAACCAGGGATCAATTAATACGATTATGGTTTATAAATACTTGCCTTACTAAAAGATTTCTGATAAAAAGCTTTTTAATTTCCCAGACAGAGCCATAACAAGATCATACATCTGGGAATTGCACGTGGACACAATACATATAAATGTGAATAACAAGAATAATTAAAGAAAAATCTGGAAAACTAACCAATGCTGACAGATTTTTTTTAAAGTAACTACCATTTTTAAGATTATTCTGGAAGGGGCAGTTTCTGACAGTTATGATACAATTTTCTAGCAGTATTCAGCTTGTCAACTGTTAGCACAGTCAACAGCTTACTGCTTCTTAGAAATTCCAGGCTGAATGCAAGAAATTATTGGAAAAACTCTTTAGGCTGGACAATAAAGAACTCAAAACAACACAACCACAAGAGCTCTTTCTCAGATTTCAACTCATGAATCTCAATGGTCCTCATCAGTAATGTCAAAGCTTCCAACAAAATACATGACTTTATAGAGAGTGATTAAATTGTATTTTCTAGTTCCAACATGGAGGAGTGGAGCTCTGCTCAGGGCTGGTCTACAGACCGTGGCAAACTCTGAGTAAGAGAAAGTGAGAACTGAAATTCCCATTGCTATTCCCAGCTAACTCCAGTTGTTCCCCATTTGCAGTTAAGTCCAACTCAGCAATGGGAGCTGCAGCACTCCAAGTTTCACTGGAGAACAGAGAGGCTCGTGCTTGAAGCTATTCAGGGAGGTGAATCTGCCAAAGATATATTCCTGAATAAATCCATGCATAGCCAGGCTCTCATTCACACCACACCAACTTCCTCCACAGAAGGCTCCATCCCATCAGTCTGTCCCACAGCGAATCCAGCCGCAGCTCTCCTGCTATTCCAGACACAGAGCCGCTCCCAGCCCCGAGAGCGGCTCCCTTCAGCCTGAGCAGGGACATGTGATCCTGACATTTGCAAGGGAAAACTCTGGGGATTTTGCACATTCTGGTGAGATTGCAAAAATATTCACAAAACGGACCTCGGCCCGTTTTAGCCAGTTATATGTTACCATGTAAAAATAAATATGAGAACCTAATGTGCATTAATAGCACAGCACAACTCAAACCAGCCATTTCTTTTAAACAGATCTCATGTAGTGCTCAGAAACCAACCCAAGCCCCTCCAGCTATCTGAATTTTTTTTAAGATGGTGCTTTTATAGGATAGTAGCAGACATGTCAAAGAATAGGAAGTTCTGAAGATATTTATGAGCAGCCGTTCCCCTTCTGCTGTATTTCTACTTCTAACAAACTGTGGTTTGTTTTTTTTGTTTTGTTTTTTTCTCCTGAACAACAAAGTTGTTTTCTCTTGGCACTGAAGAAAGTTGCTTAAAAAATACTGCTATTAACAAATTTAAATTGACTGGCCACTTTGGCAAAGTTTCCCATATGCTGTTCCTATTGTAATGTAAAGATAATGAGATTCCTCGGGGAGATAAAAGCCATCCCAGCATTGCTGGAACACTAATAATGCCTTCTGCACGAAAAGAAGGCGATTTCTACCCTAAGCAAGAGCTGATACCTAAAAAAGAACTAAGTGGGCGTCAAATTTGAGGAAGAAGAGTAAAGGGAATGACCCCCTCCCCTTCCCAACCCAGCAAAGGATGTGATGTCAAACAGAAAAGAGCCGGGCCACGGATAAACTGCCCAGGGCATGGGAGTGAGGGAGAATTAATCCCCCCCAAGATAACAGAGATGATGAGAGAAAACACAAACTGACCAAGATTAAAAAAGAAGAGGAAAAAGGAAAAAAAAAAGAGGAGGGGGAAAAGAAAAAAAAAAAATCCCAAAAGATCAATACCCAGCTTTCCTAATGGTGATACAATTTCACACCAAAGCAAAGCAAAACAAACTGCAAATGTGCCAGCTCACTTAAGGGACACACTTTTTCTTCCAGCCAAGCTGGAATCAGAAACTAATTTATTCTGGGTGTAGGATGATATTTTGTACATCTCAGGGTTTTATTTTATTAACTTCACTTTTATCGTTGTGCCTTACCTGCTGCTAAGTTATCAGTCACTTTCTAATTTCTCTATCTATTTTTATAGGGAAACATTCAGGGGAGCTGAACATCGATTGGGATAGCTCTGCTCTGGACCTTGAAATGGATTTTCAAGAGATCTTGCAGAAGAGCTCAATATTTCACAATTCATCTATTGAAAAGCACTTGTGCTTCTTGTCTGAAAAAAAGGTAAAACAAGGCAATCTCCTGCAGCAAAATTCTGCTAAATAAAATAGCCATTGTTTAACTAAGCACTTGGAGACTGAGGAAGAGAGACTTCAGTTGCATGGAAAAAACAAATTTGGCAAAGAGACTCAGTTTTTTCGCAGAAAGAGTTGTGATGCATTGAAACAGTACTGCTCTGCTGAAATGTGTTTTCCAAAGGTGACACCTCAAAAAATGGCTTTATTGGGCTTTGATGACACTGGTTAGTCATACAGCATTCCCAAAGCTGGAAAATCCATTAAATAAATTAAATGATACGATTTACATGTGGAGAAGGCCGAGCAAGTGCTTCCTGTAGCTGGGATAAGCAGCACAAAAGCAAAGACCTAAGGCACAGCTTTGCTCCACCACAGACCAGGGGAACAAAGCTACACCTGGCCTAATAAAAACCATCCCATGACTAAATCATAAAAGCTCTCCCTCTCCCCATGTATTTTATCTCATTGCCAGGAAATATCCTTTTGGAAAGTAGGTGCAGAACTTCCTTTGAGAGCCACAACTTTCCCTGCCACTTATTTACTGGTTTATTCCCTCAAGCATGGCACTGACAACTCCATCTAATTATAAAGGGATTCTCTGAATCCCCTGAAAGGTTTTTAATTCTTTCTTTTTCTAAACCCTTGTAAGTTCATGGCCTTAACAGTAGCCTGTAGCAATGAGCTCTGGAGGCTGATCACAGCACAAAGGGGAAAGAAAAAAAGGAAGTTATTTTATTAGTGTTTATATCTTTTATAGTGTGGAAAACTGCATGAATGCCTTTGTTCATTTCCAAGGATTCCCATTACTCAATCTTCTCTCCAGGAACACATCTGAGTCTCTCTGGAGGGAATGTGGAGCACAGAACGTGGTGCTGAGAGGTGCTGGGAAGGATGATGGATGGAACAGGCACTGATGAACTCCACACAAATCTCTACACACCCTTCCCCACTCCCAGTTCAGGGAACCACCACCACACTTCTCTGAAACACAGGATTTATCATTTGTTTTCAGAGCTCACAAAGTGTTTAGTTATTATTTCACTTGTTCTGCTTATTTGCACTGGGTCACAGAGGTTTTATTTTGCTCAGGGAGGTCTTTGAAGAGAGCCAGGGACTGGTCCTGCCCAGGAGCAGCCGTGCAGGTGACCCTGGAACAGCCCAGCTCCTCTCCTTGAGCAGCAGCAGCCCAGCCCACGGTTTGTCTCATGCATGCATTCATCCTGCATGTGATCTCACTCTGAGATTATTGACAAGAATACATCTTCATACATTACAATACTTATGTGCCCTTGTGGTGGTGAAAACGCCATCACTCTGGGATCACACAGCTCACCAGCAGCTTCTCAAACTCTGGTTAAAACGTGTTTTGGGGAGAAGCAGATCAAGCCATAACAGACCCAGTTTGTGGCACTGCTAAAACTGGTCAGACTATTTAGGTGAAAATGAGGATGGGACTCTGAGATCAGAATGAAATATATGGGTATAAAGCGTTTGCATGTGATTTAAACAGCCAACCTCATCACAGTACCCAGCAACACCAGCTCTGCTGCTCTTTACTGAGCAGCTCTTTGACACCATCTCCCCTCACTGTGAGTTTGATCCACTCACAGTGGCTCCAAAATTCTATGTTCTTCCCTCTTTTTTGAATGCAAAGTTATGAACATTGCACCATTCTTTACAATTAGAACTTTGAACCCTCTGCACAATGACTGGAATTATACAGCCTTCATGTATACCAAGACTGAAGCCCCAAAATCTTTCCTTATTTCCTGTTTTATTCCTTCTCTTGCGTTAATGGATCATGAGACACGAGGTGTTAAAATAAGGTTTAAGATGAAAAGAGTTCCTGCTCCTGTGGAGTTTAAATGTCACACCAACATGGAAGCCTGAAAAACCTTTTCTTTGCTCCTTGTGCTTCTGCCCTTTCAGCTTTCCCCTCTCTTATTTCCCAGCTCCACTCTCTGGATCTAGCCCTGCTGGTGTATTCAGTGCCTGTAAGGCTCATTCACCCCAGGAGCAGGCTGAGGGAGTCTCCAGGGAACTGGGAAAGTGACTGTACACCTGAACAGCAATGGGCCCCCATCAGATCACACACACCCAGGTCTGCTGCCTAATAAGAAAGAGAGAGAAAAGCCTTGCTGACACAGCCAACGTTTGCAAACAAAAAGTCAGGACAAATTTAGCTTCGTTTGACAGGGTTGGATTGAAGATCAGAGGTCTCTGGTCCTTAACCTAGAAAGTCCTGCTGCAACCCTGTGAGAATTTGACAGGCCTGCAGCTCCCCCAGGCAGGGATCTGGGGAGCTCCAGGTGTTGTTGTATTACCACTGAAGGCAGAGTTTGGGAACTTGGTTGGGGTTTTAAAGAGGAACAGCCCTGTCCTTCAGAGGGGAGATGAATTTTACACTTAAAGGCAGCAGTGAAAGGGCTGCCCAGCCTCCTCCTTGGGGGGAGCAGTTACTCATCCCTATTTCTCCTTCTTCCACATTGCCATGCTGGTGACTGCCATGAGAAACACATTTCAAGAATATTCAGATGTGCTCTGACACATTTACTCATGATTTTTTAGTGGCATGAAAACATTTGTTCCGAAGATCCTGCAGTACAGATCCTACCCTGGTAACAGAGTATAATAGTTTCTGTAACACTGTTTTATCTATTTCCCTCATTTTGCTACTGCTAAACCACTACTCCTGAGTATTACAAATAGACACAAGTGCTGCTTTAGAGAATAAAGAGAAAATCAAACCAAGCACTGCACCACTGAGAATTTACTATGCTGAACCACAGCACTTTCTATCACCTGTTTGAAAACTTGATGTGGGTCCCAGCCTTAACTTCTTCAACTATCAGCTCAATCTACACAATCTATTGATTAGAAGGTGCCATCACCTTGCATTTTTATCACATTTCTCAGGCAGCAATCTGAGAGCTCTATGCAACCAATTCAGTGAGAGCTCCTGTGAAGTCAGCAAATATTACCCCAGCCTAAGGGATGAGAAACTCATCCAAAGAGAGGTGAAGTTGTCCAAGGTAACACAGTGATAGAGCCAGCAACAAAATCTATAAAATTACTATTAAAAAACCCCACAGACAGTTCGAACTGGTTATGGGACACCTTTTCCCTGAAGTCTTTCTGGGTTGCTTTTAATTTTTTGGTAAATATTAATAATTTGGTATTTATCACGAGAAAACTGGACAACAACAGAGCTTAGGAAGAGAACAAAGATTCTCATTTATCCATACTGCAGCCACAGAGGCAGCAGTAAGAGGGATATTTTATGTTTTCTCACTGATCTCCTCCAGCTTCTGCTCTGAAAGCATCACCTGCACATGAAAGGAAATTGACTCCACTTATTTATGCACCCTGAGTCCTTAAAATGGACATCTGAGCAAACTGGGCATTTACTCTACTTTGTTATCTTGCTATAGACAATTATATCATCAAAACTTGATTATTTAATATCATTTACCACAAATTACAGCAATATGACTTTACCCTTTCAAGTTATTCTAAACCAAAACATCCAGGAGGACAATCTTGTGCCCAAATGAGCGTACACCCAAACACACCCATTGGGAAATTGAGATGATGCAGGTCATTCCAGAACCTTACATTTATTCCATGGCAGAAATCACTTTCAAGCAGGCTGATAAACAAATGCTGTTTTACTTCCTGCTCTATTACCCTACTTGATGCTAAAATAGGAAGAATATTTAAACCACTAATCTCTGGGGTAAAGAATCAACTGCAGCAAAATTCCGCTTTAATGCCAGGCAGAGAAGGGAGAGCAACCAAGCTCCCCAAAAGCTCTCCTTTGATTTGTCTGGGTTAATATCCCGGGTCAAACATCTCCCCTCCTGACTGCATCTGACATCTTGGAAGGGAGCTGCACAAACACAGCCAAGATGCCACATTTTTGACCCCTGCTTTTATGCCCTTTCAAGTCCCTGGCCCCCATTTGTTTCCCAAACGACAAACGCGGATGAAAGGAGCCAGAGCAGCAGCTGGAGCCTCCAGCTCCTTGAACTGGGGCTTCAGGGTAGGGAAACTGGAATTTAAACTCGGATCAATCTGAACCTACAGCATTCTGACAAGAGGCCTTCAAAGAGAAATCTTCCCTTCTTTGAAAATAGCAAGATATAGATCTTCTAAAATACACTTTAACCTTCTTAGCAGTTTTATTTTTATTGCTGCCATTCTCTCATCGGTCTTCTCCTACTTCATGGCACGACATTCATTCCAGGAAGTCCCTCCTCTCGCTTACACCAGCATGGGAAGAAGGGCAGGCGAAAGTAACGTCATGGAAAATATTTCCAAACTCATTTTGGAAAGGGGCTTCCACTGATTTATTAAACTCAAGCCCTCAGGAATGTGAGACAACCAACCCCAATGAAAACAAAAAAGCAAAATCCCAATCAGTCCTTTCTCCCCCAAGACTTAAACTGAAGAAAGAATGCTCAAAGATTCCTCATGAAATTTTAAGACTAGTGTAGTATAATCTCTAATTTCCTATTCCAAACCATGGACTGGAACTGTGATGGGAAATAAATCCAAATTAAATAACACCAGAAGTGATCTTCTTTTCTACTCACAGTTTTCCATCATTACAGATTATTGTTTGCTATTTGCAAGTTGTGATGACAAAGAATAAATTCTGAATTATTTAACATAAGGGCCCAGATATTTAAAATCAATTCCACATATGTGCCTTCGGTAGAGAAAAATGATGTGAGACTTACCTTTTGAAAAACTTGATAGTTGGATTTAGACCATATGTCAAGCTACAGTAGGGAAAAAAAAAAGTTATATATTACTACAGATAAAGAAGCAGCTTTGGAGAGAAAATGGATCAACAAAGATGTATCTCTGAGTTCACTCTTTTGACCCCTTGCCCTCACATGCTGCACTCCAAGAAAGGGAATTAATAACATAAGATTTCCTTTGTGTTGCAATGAAGAATGAACATAGTTCAGCACAGTTTCAATAAAAAAATTATACATACAAGACCTGTTGAATTAATGAGTTCTCTTTAAAAAAGCAAAATCTTCATTTGTATGGGGTTGTGGCTGATCTATGCAAATATTCATCAGCTTGAGTCTGTTTCTAAAATGAGAGCATTTTTGTTAAGTTTATGCTTGTCTTGTGTTGAATAACTGATTCAGTTACAAACGACACAAAGAGCATTTAGCTGAATTAAGCCAAAGCTGTGGGTCTACTGGGGCTAAATAAAACATCCCTCAGGAAACTGCATTTACATTTGCAGACAAAAATCACACTGAGAGAGATTTAAGGTTGTAGATAACTGCACACATCCATGACTTAAACGTGTGCTCAGCTACACACAAACTAAGAGAACAAAACTGAAATGTAAGTTTTATTAGCCCCCAAACCAGAAGGTAGGGCTGTCCTTGCTGAACAGCCCAATGGCTCTTGTGTTTAACAATTCCAGCTGACACGTTAATGCTCTCTTAGCCCAGCCCTGTGGAACATAATGGACTCTGTCAAGGAAAAGCAGCAGGGAAAAGCAAGAGGAGCTTCCATCAATCCCAGACTTGAAAATCAAATTTTTTTCAACAGATCCCAGTGTACCCAACAATTCTGTATGCACAGAACTTGTCACAGGAAAGGTGTTTGATAAAGCATTAATCTCAGGAATCTTTGTCTAGACAGAAGAACTTCTGAGTGAATTTATGAAGCAGGGGTAGCTGCTCTAGTGCCTGAAACCGTGCTTGGATACACGTGTCCTCACCAGGGGGGTTCTCTCCTTTCCTGGTACAACTGAATATTTCAGTTCTGCCTTATGTGCCCATACATTCCAACTGACGGTACAAGGCTTTTCAAAGGCACAAAAAGAGTCTGAAATCGAGGAAGTCATATGAAGTGAGTAAAACACGTTAGAGGGAGGTGAGGGAAGCGAGGGGGAAGGATGCTGAGTCCAAGTGATTAATTCACCGTGCTAGAAACGGTCAGAATGCTAAAAGCTCTCCTTCTTCCAGGAGCAGCAGTGTGAAGTGGCCCACGGCCGAACCCTGCACAGCGGAGTCCCGAGCCCCCAGAGCTCGGTGTGGACAGGCCGGGGCTGAAGCTTCCAAAGCCACTCCGGGATCGATGTCTCACGGCTCAGCACCGCCGACCTTGCCGTGAGACAAAAGGCAGCTGAGGTCTCAATGCCTTCTCCAGGCTGCACGGAGCACCCTGAGGCACCTCCCTGGAAACCTTGTCACATTTCGGGGCTATATAGATCGATCAAGAACCTGTGTGAACACCAGTACCCCTAAGGTACAGCCCAGACTTGGACCCAAGCTTGATTTACAGGGTATTACCCCACCTGTGTTTGCTGGGAAGGCAGCACTGCACTTTAAGATTAGAGAAGTCTACATTTGAAAATAAAAAATTAATGTATATATTTCTTAAAAAGCTGTTTTATGTAATTTACAGCTTTCTTTGACCGCAGAGTTGCTGTAATTGGAATGTATCGATGGTTTGCTCATCTCCAGTGATCAAACCAAGTGTGTGATCCTCTCTAGTTAGGCTCAAAAAAGTCCACTTCAGATGCTGCTTTAAGATGAGTCCAACAGGTTCAAAATATTCATTAGCTGGCATGGAGATGGGAAAGCTGAAAAAGTAATGAATGTCTGTCTTACAGACATGATGTTATCCATGTTAAAAAAAGAAAGAAAGAAAAAAGAAAATAAGAAAAAGCTACTAGCCCCTGCTCCATGCATACATCCTAAATGAGTGCTCACCTTTCCCCCTGAAACTGAGGATTAAGGCAGAGGCAGATTAAAGAATGCATCGTTATAGGTCTATTATTCTTCAACTTTTCACTTTCAATCAAGACACACATTTGTAACTAAAAAACTGCTGAAAGCACAATTTCAGGGCATCCTCTGCATGTGAATTAAACCGGGGCTTTTTCTCCCCAGTGCCCCTCTCCCCACCCACCCCCAGCAGCTGTAACAAGAGGCCGTTTTCTGAAGGTCGTCGGAGCGATTTCAAAGGCGATAACGAATCAGAATGTTCCCTGCATCCCATATCAAACAGGTCCGGTGCCAACACTTATTAGAGAAATCGGATTCAGCCCCCCCTTCACCCAAACACACACACATCCAGCTTTGAAGTGGTGAGAATGCAGGGATCAGAAATTACCCGAGAGACAGCTCTGCCTGTCTTTGAAGCTTTCCTTTGATACTACTATTTCTTCTCCTCTCTTACGCTAGGAGGCTAAAAGCTGCCTTTTCTTATTGATATGGGGTAATTAATGAAGCCACAGCATTAACATAACCCAAGTTCCTGAACACGAGAATTCAACAGAGACACTTATGTTTCTTTAGTTAAGTCTAAGGGATGCAAAATAGGAATCTGGCTAGGCAGTGATGTGCCCACATGCCCTGTCAAGGTGGTTCTTGGTCTCTGCATCCAAGGAGAAGCATGGTATTATTATGCCAAAAAATCCCAATATGATTTTTTTCTTGGCAGACCAATGGCTCAGCTGCCCTGTGAAGATGAGCTGCATAGCTTCATTTATTCAGAAATCAGGAAAACACTAGTAATTAATTACTATCCATGGTTAAATTTCAATGCACAACAAGCCTGTCACACTCTGAAATTAAGGGTGGCACTGTGCCACCACTAAAACCATGAGGGTAATTAAAATGCAGCAGTCAGTGGTGGACATGAAGGGTTAGGATGGTGAGCAAGAGCACCTGTGAGCAGGTCCAGCACCCACGACGTGTCAGAGCCTGCCAGATCTCACTTATTGTTTTTGCAAAGTGTCACCAAAAATGTCCAAGTTATGCAGCTGGCAGCTTGGGGAAGACACATTCTGCAGGGTCTGTGAATAATTCACGAGAGAGGTACACGAAGCACTTAAGAAATGCAATGATTCTGTCTGTATAAGCAAAGCTTGAAAATAACACCCCAGAATGGCGTGTCTTGCTTTACTCACTGCAAGCTTAAAACTTCTGCTTTTTCACCTTAATTCTGAAAGCATTTCAGTGTGTAAGAGGGGGGACCCAGTTTAAGGAGACTTCAGCAGAGACCACGTGAGGCTTTCACGTAAGCACCTGTCACCCTGCACGGCACAACGTGTGAGCACACAGCAAGATAAAGCAACCTGGAAAATGCAGTGTCAGCTTTCCTGGGTAACTGCTGGTGTGTCACTGTGCAGCTCCACAAGCAGGAAACACACCCAGATTTGGGTTTTTTCCCTAGGCTTGCCTGACTGAAGGACCAGGAGAGCCTCAAGAGCTCTGCTGTTTGCACTTGTCTCTTCCTCTTTTCTTCCCAGTAATGCAGAATTTGCTAAAAAGCAGTGTATTTTCAGTAATAAATGATGATTCCCCTGATCAGAGGGGAAATCTTTGGCCACTTCTATGCACAGTCCATTCCTCACTTATTGTCTGTGTGACCACTCTCCCATGGTGGTCAGTTCTCCTTTTTTAAATACCACTGAATACACTTGGTTGCCCCAAACCCCTCTCTTCTTGGAAAAAGTCTTTGTTGGGGTTTAGGAGTTACCCTATTTTCTTTTTCTCTTAAAGAATTTTTCCCATAATAACACCTGTCTTTCAAACCAGGACAGTCTCCCACTGAATTTCACTTTTTGTACTTAGAAGGACTTTGCAACGTGTGCAGTTTGGAGGGTGACTCAACAGACCCTCAGCCAGTTATTTCAGTGCAAAGGAAGTACAATGACTTATCCAGTGTCCCTTCTTCAACATGCCTTACAGAAAAGAGCCACTTCAGCATTGCCATATTGCACGTTAGCACCTAGTTCCTCTTCTCCCTGTTGTTTACAAATATTAAATGTTTCCCAGGAATACATAAGCTAACCCCCAAATCAACAATGACTGTGTAAACTGCTCCCTGGAAAAACCATCTCCTCCTACTGTGTTCCTGAGGGTTCTCCATATTTCTGTTATTTAATAAAGATGATGCTCACTGATCTTTTTCTTAGTTTTTTGTATGTTTCTCCTTAATGCTAGTGCATTTTTCATGCTATCAGGCTAGCAACTGAGAAGCCAGAATCGTGTAGAAACCTCAGTGAAGTATCTTTCCAACAGCATCTGTTGTGACAGGGAAGGAATTGCAATGGACTCTGTTCATAACTGACTGCAATCGCTCATTCCCAGCAGGCACAATAAGGAAAGCAAATCATTGTGAGAGCACAATCTTAATTCTTATTCTCCAATTACCAGAGTAGTTAATTAGTGACAGAAAAAAGAGGAGCTCACTGTTTGTCAATATGTGCTCCAGTTGGCAAAACTAGCAAGCTACGCATTTATTTAATCTTCGAAGCCAAATTTGCTCATGATTTAAGTGGCTCCAACTCCAGTTCTACTTCAGTCAAATGAAATGTTCCTATTTACACCTAAAACAGAGACCTTCAGGTTTGCAAAATCTCTGGGATGCCCACTGGAATAGCAAAGTGCCACATAAAGGTCACAAGTTGGTGCAGCCGTGCAGGAACAGTCACACAGCCCCGGTTTGGACACAAAGCTGAATGGGTAGAGAACAGACTCCCCTGCAGACTGGCTTAAAGCAAGAAATAAGCCAGGTGTTAACAGCAATGCTCTGGAGGAGCAGAACGGCTCCCCACTGACAGCAGGCAAAGGTTAGTGCCCCGTGCCCAGAGCTGGCCTTGGCAAGTCCTGCTGTCCCCTGGCAGCAAACGATGGCAGAGGAACAATGTGCAGCTCCCAGGAGAGTTCACCTTGAGCTGAACAGAATCCCAATGCCAGATGCTGAGTTTCAGAAAGGAACTCCTTACTTAGCTTTTCAGCATATATAGCATTATTGTATTTCAAGGGAGCTTCAAAAGAAACTGGATTCATCAGAGGAAACGAGCACACCCAAATGAAGTGTGACACAGGAATCCATCACACACTGTCAGTGCTCTCTCAGCAGACCACCATTTCACTTCCATGCAGAACTTGGGGTGAAGAGGGGCTGGTGCTGTAACTCTGTATTTATATGCAAATATTCAGGGAGAGAGGAGAGGAGAGCAGCTGCTTCTGCAGCAAACTGGTATTTAAACCTGCCTATCTGAAAAAGGCAAATCAAAATTAAGCAATTTTTATTTTACTACTTCTTATGCCAATCCCCCGCCCTTTGAGGGAGAATGTCTCACCTGGGAAATAGAGCTGCACTATTTCCTTCAGCAGCTCAGCTCCTGGCCTTTCCCAAAGAACAGAGATTCAGACTCAGAGCTGCTGAACTCTGGGTCAGCACACAACGTGCTTCTGTGTGCTGAAACACAGTTATCACTTTTGAAAAGAAAAGAAGTCTCACCTCATTATAACATGGCCTATGGGTGCCAAATACTCATCTTGATATAATGAACTTTTTATTTTAATAGGCTTCATAATCAGAGGAGAAAGCTCCAGAGAGACAATGTGAAACATGGAGGTATTTAGTGCTGTTACTGGCAACGGAGAGTCCTGGCGGATGTCTCCGGAAGAGAGACTATTCCACCCTGGAAAGAGACCCAAGCTGAGCTGAGGCCGTCAGGTCCCGTTAACATCTCCTGATGTGCTGAGGAGAGCCATCTGGAGTGTGTGCAGGCACAGGAAATCTCAGGGTTCAAGCAGGGTGAACTGTTCACAAAACAAATCACTTGTGGAAACAGGTAACACTTGCTGTAGTAGCTGCTGTTCAAGATGTGCTGCTGCTGGCAAGTGAATTTTTGAGGAGAACCTACCAATGATCCTCTCTGTTGTGTTTATCAAGCCAAAAAAAAAAAAACCAGCCCAGGATTTCTCAATGGCTCTCAGAAGAGAGAAAGCTGAACCTTGGGCTGTTGATGTGCTGGTACACCGCAAAAATATTTTCTCAGCACACACTACAAACACAGCAACTGGGGTCTAAGGTGATAAATCAGAAACTCAAGGAAAGGCTTCAGAGCTTAGAAAGAAATCAGAGATTTGGGCATGCAAAATCCAAGCCAAGCAAGACAAATTTAAACTGGAACATTCTGCAAACATTCCGAGTCTTTTGCCAGTTCCACGTTTCCGGTGTGCTTGCAGCGGGATCCCGGATTTCTGCCGTGCAAGGAGCAGGTACACATGGAATGCAGTGCTAAATGGCAGGTACACATGGAATGCAGTGCAGGTACAAAGGGGAATGCTGGCCAGGCCATAACCCACCTTGCCATCCTCGGTGTAGACGTTCTCGTTGTACCCCTTGACGATGGTGCGGTCGATGAAGAGGCTCCGCATCACCACGATCACTTTTAGCACTTTCCCTAAGGTAACCTGGGAAGAACAGGAGAAGGACACAAACGAGCTGAGGGCGAGTCCATGGTGTCTGAATTCATAAGACCATCGAGTTAACAGCTTAAGTTGATGCAATTTCAGTTTTCAATATTTTATAGAGAGACCAAAATAAAAGATCTGAAAGCAGTGTGTGTTATGAGGAGGGAGACTATAAAGTGCAGAACAAACAAACATTCATTTGCAACTGAAAATGTATGAGTTCACAGAATTCCCTTGTGCAGACATGACACTGCCAAGCAATTCTCTCCATTTTATTAGCACCACAACTCAATAACTTGTCAGAAACAATGGGCAAATGTGATTATTTTCGATGAATTTGATATTCTCCAATATAAGTCCACTTAGAGAGAAACAATTTGAAAGAAGAATCGGACTCTCCTAATGCTGGCTTGTAAAAGCATGCCGTGAGTTTAATGGAAAACATTTTCCGTCCAATAAAAATGTAAAATTATTTCAAAGGAAACTACAGCTTAAAGTAAAAATGTTACATTTTCAAAGGTTTCATTTCCTTCTGTGAAAGTGTTAAAGTGCAAAGAGTAAAACTAGTATAATGGAAAATACAGAGGGTCAGTCAGAGTATAACAACAGAAATAAGCCTAAATTATATTATTGACAAAAATGCAATAATGAAGGCATTTTAATCTAAAAATCAATTTACATTTCAAAGATGAACTTGTACTTCAATACGGTTAAGATGTGTGTCTAACAAGAATCCTGTCTCTGTATTTTGTTATGCAGAGATTATTAGAGAGTTTTTCCTCACCCACAAAAGCATAAAACTGAGATAAAAAGGAAACAATTAGATCATTTTAATATTTCCCAACCAGCAGCAGCCAGTGTTCCAACATTTCATCCTGTATAGATTAACACACACTAAAACAAACGTGTTTTTACTGCTGACCTCAGCAGACAAATCCACACCCAAAGAAATCAGTCAATATGCACCTTTATTGATCTGTTGGATGTTACTCCTTTGTAACTTCTGTTAATGACTCTTACCCATCACCTTGTTCCAACTCCAGCAGCCCCAAGCTGAGCTGACTTTAATCACTACAGAGCAGGACAGAGCTACAGACCCTGGACAGAACAGATGCCTTTGGCATGGGACATGGAGAACTCCAGCAGAGAAGCGTCTGAACAACAGGGCAGGACAAGTTCACAGCAAGAGGGAGGACAGGGAAACAAGAAGGGAAGGTACTGACAGCCTTCAAAAAGACAGGCTGCCAGGCATAATACTGCAAGAACACAAAAAGTGGGTCAGAATGGGTTATTTCTGAAGTAAAAAATGTGAAAGCCTGAAGGACAGGAACTTGTATCAGGGCCTGAGCCATGCACACACCAGGAACCATGAACATGTATGGAAACACCACGTTGTGCTATCAGGTGCTTTGAGTTTTGGTTTAAATGCAGTATCTTGCCAGGGTACTCTTTAACAAGACCTAGCTTGGTCTGCATATATAGAAAATTGCCAGAGTGATTTCAGCACCTGACGTTGTATGAATGAAATTAAAAATGCAAAGCCATGACCCAGAGGTGCCCAAGCTATGATGCTGATCATCCACTGGAATCACAGAGTTTTCTCTTAATTGCTAAGAGGAAGAAATGAATAAACTTTGAGAAAAGTTGCCAGCACGTTAAGAGTTAACGGTTTTCAATTTATTGTTCTACCTTATTAAAACTGGCACTTCAGTGGGATATTGGTCTGCTGAGAGAATGGACTCTTATTTATAATTTCACACTAGGCATCAGCCATATATAATAAAATTAAAAGGAGGAAAAGAAGACATTTTAAAGAAGACATTTGAAAGAAAAAGAAATCTCAATGGAACAATGATAAAGCCTGCCCTACAAACACCCAGCCCCAGCTTTATTTACAGTATTTTCTATCCCCATTGCCTGCACACACTTTAGTTGATGCTCCCTTCCTTCCTCTTTCTCTTTACATTGTGCATTCATGGCATCTCCCATTGCTGCCAGGTAGAAATAAATCTGAGGTTGATCTGAAGCCTGTGTGGGATGTTCCTGAAAATCCTCAGAGTGATCTGTGGAACGTAACAAGCTGAAAAATCCTGTGTGTGGCACTCCAGCTTGCTGGAATAAACTTACTGCTGGCCTCAAGCCTTCCCACATGATTTACCTGCACAAATGCTTCTGTGTTAGCTGCCTGCCCTTTTCCAGGTGATCTGACTTCACACCCTTCCAGTGGTTCACTCCACACTTCCAGAATCCATCACGGCACTGAAATGTCACATCCTGCACAATGTCCAGGACAGGACCGTGATCACCTACTTGCCTGACCATCAAAATTCAAAATTCCTGTCTCCCACATGTGTACGGAGCTGTGTAAACCCAACCCTAGCTGGGTACCTCAGTGAGCTCCCTGAGAAAGGTCCTACTGCTGCACTCCCCCCTTACACACTGGTTAGTGCAGGGGGCACCCAGGCACCCTGGAAATCCAGACTTTGGCTGGGTTGGTGCTGGGTTGTCTGAATTAGCTCTTACAGTGCTCTGGTACTGGAACAAAAGACTTTCCTGTTTTGTACCACTCTTGTTTTGACAAGAGATTCCTGTAGATTTTACTCTGGCTGAAGAGAGATCAGGACTTTCAGATGCTTTCTGTAGGACTGTATCATTAGTTAAGTCTGACAGAAGCAGGAATTTTGTAAAAGAGCAGCTCAGACAAATTACAGTTCATCACTTTAACAGCACTGAAAGAATGAGGGTAGTAGTACAAAGAATGAACAACAGCCTGTCACCAGACTGGAGGATGCTGTTAGATGTGGAAGCCAGAACTATGCTCTGCAGCTATTTTCAGTACACATTCCATGTTGTACACAGTAAATGCAATACCCTTTATTTCTTCCTCCAGTAATCAAGATTTGTAACTATTTCCAGAGCTTAATGTTTCTGTTCAACTCCACCGTATTTTACAAACGACGTTTTTCAGCAGATCATTTTATTCCAATCCCTGCTGAACTTGGCTACTTGGAGTCTGTGTTCAGGAAAGATCTATGTATGGAACATAATTTACACTTACAGTCATACAGCGGTGTCCCTACAGATCACCTGAAAGAAGGTAATAAAGCACTGATGGCTTTGGTAAACCAGTATAATTTGATAGTTCTACTCCGAGCTCCAA
This sequence comes from Machaerirhynchus nigripectus, assembly GCA_013397975.1. NCBI lineage: Eukaryota > Metazoa > Chordata > Aves > Passeriformes > Dicruridae > Machaerirhynchus > Machaerirhynchus nigripectus. The sequence continues at coordinate 252,559 of VZRQ01002911.1, read as the reverse complement.
GAGTGCAGGTCTCTCCTGGAGGTCCAGACTCACCCCGATGGTCCCTGCTCAATGGGCACTGAAGTGTCCCTGCATTTCCACAGGTACCAACTGAAAGAAATTTCTTTCCTTGTACAGAGAAGATACCTTTCAATTGTGACAAAAAGGCAACAATTTCCTTTCTAAGCCAAGTTTTCCTATTAAATTTCAGCTTCTCCTGTCGATATCCTGTTAAGACAGCACTTGGCTTTTTAATATTTTGCCTGAAGGATATATGCCAACTCGTCCTTGATGTAGAAAATTTTAATTCAAATCAATACATGTACAAGGTCACTTTAAAATTCAATTAATATGAATGAAAAAATATGCCCCACAGTTCTGTGAGCTGAAAATGGAACAGTTGCAAGTTAAATACTTCTGTAGCTTCTGTTTTGGGCTGTGTAATAACAATGTACATCTAACTTCCTTTTAACGAAAGTATACTAAATTCAGACAGTTAAGTTATTCATAAATCCCCTGCTTCCTAAAATGGCAAGCCCCAGAAGAAGGTAGGACAGGCAGCTGATTGAAATCTGCAATATTATGCAGCTTTTCTGACAAAGACATATAAAATAAAAATCTTCTTGAAATATCCCAGTTTTAAAAATATTTTGTCTATCACCAAGATAAATCTCAAGGAGCATCTGACAGACACAGTATGCCAAGAAAGGGAGAGGGGGAAACAGAATAATCAGGGAGAATGACTTAGATAATTTCTTGTAAGACTGCTAAAAAAAGTCCCCATTTAGCACCAGTTATAACCGGAAAAGAGGGAAGTACCTTTCCAAGTAAGTCAGATTCAGGGTCCAAATGAGTTTACAAAATGAAAAGGATCAAAATTAATTTACCATGCCAGAACTCTGCCTGGAGGAAAGAGTTTGAAATTCCCCCTTTAATTTTGCCTCCTCACTGAAACTAATATCAAGTGAAAAGCCCTTTTATGAACCATTTAAACAACTCATTAACAAATGTTCTTTCTTAAAATTTATTTAAGTTTGCTATCAGGAAAATGTATGCTGACAACACCAAGCTCCAACACTTCGTGAAAAATTCCCAAAGCTGTAGCTTCCCCCTCAGCATTCCAGGGAATTTGCTGCTGATTTGAGCTGCAGATGCTCTGCAATGCAGAGCTAAAAGAAAGAAAACATTATTTTCAGTTAACATGGGCACCTCCCTGCTTCTATAAAAAGGAGCACAAGTGTGTGTGTGGTTTTTATTCACCTCAGAAATAAGGCAACATCCAACCAGAGCTGTAACCAAGCTACAGATTTCCAGCTAAAGGCCAGACACCTGCTCCTTGCCATGGAACCAGCCATAAGCTCGGCCTCCCACTCGCAGATCTTTCTTACTAATCAGCACAATGCATGGAAATCACATTTATATATGCTGGAAAAAAAGGTTTTTGCATTAAAAATAAAGTTTAAAAAAACCCCCCACACACAGACTTTCAACTAGATTTTTTTTCCCCTCATTTTTTATGTCTCATCTGCTGCTGGTATGGCTGCGTTTTCCCTCACATGCTCATTATTCTTTAATGATGCCTATTTGTAAATAGCAAGATAAGATGCAATTAAGCCATTAGAGTCTAAATAAACAAACATACTAATTAGGTTCTTTACAAGGATTTCTTTTTTTATGCAAGAGCTGGAATTTACCTTTCATTAGTCTAACCTAATTGCAATAGTGCCTGATAAAAAGTCAATATACATGAAGGACTTTAAATGCTTCCACCATATTAAGGATGAGCTGGCTCTTCTCCCTCGGTAACATCCCCTATTCTCTTAATAAGGCAAAAAATTGGCACAGGAATATTGTTCAAAGGTTCAAGGACAGATTTTGCCAGTGGCCAGTCACACTCATGGAAGGGTCACACCAGTCCAGCATTTCTACAGAAGACGAAATGGACTTTGTCTCTTTTTTCCTTTCTAAATTAGAGCACACCAGGAATTTTACATGGATGAAAATGATGTCTGATCTTCCACACTATAAATCTGTGGGATTATCAGTACACACCTGAGAGCTTTGGGCACAGTAACCCTGTAGAGGGAACAAAGCTGAGGCCATTTCTCACAAGTCTTTCTCTACTTTCCTCTTCGCTTGCTCCCTTTTCCCCAGGGAAAAGACTTCCTCATCTTCCTCATTCTTCCATTAGACAAGCAGAGAGTACTTTTCAATTTACTTACCAACCCCTGCTCATGTACTCTGTTAATTCAAGGCATTCTTCCCCTGCCCATGTCACCTCAAAACACTTAATGTCCTTTAAATGCAGGTTTTAATGCTTTTTAAATGCTGGTTCTCCATCTTAAGGCACAAACTGTGAAGCCACTGCAGTCCCATGTCCCACTGTGAGCTCGGGAGTGATTCCTCCAGCTCACAGGAGATCCCAAAATATCCCAGGAGTCCCATCAAACACCAAAACCAAGCTCCTGTCTCCAAGGCAGTAAATCCCTACATGAATATTCATCCTACAGGCCTAAAAATCAGGTGCCTAAGCCACCAAACGTGACCACCAGAGCTACATCCCTCCCATGAACCTGCCTGCTTTTCTCCAGAGCCTGCTGAGCACTGGTTTCCTGATAAACCACCCCACAGGCAAGAAGGCAGGCAAAGCACTTTGGAAATGAGGAATTGTTTTGGAAATAACAGCACTGGATTGTTTCCAATCAATACAACATCGACACTGATTTCAAATCACTTTGCAAATTCCCCCCCTCCTCCCAGTTCTCCAACATCACGCACAGAAATCAGCCTGGTGCCTTTCCTAATGGGCAAATAATAAATTTCAGCATCCATTTTCCCCACAAAAATAATAATAGTTTTATGTAAAACACTAATAAACAAAAATGAGACACAAGGAATTATTCAGTTTCAGGGAACAGATGTCTGGCCTATTTGCAATTAATGCAACCCACTGCCACACAATCAGACTGCTTCAAATGCCGGGAACAAGATCTGAAAGTTCAAATGCAAATGTGTCTGGTTTTAAAGAGAATGAATAAAACTGTATAAAAACCTGCTTCATGTTTTTCTATGACAGATCTATTAGAAATCTAGGCAGCAGTATACATTTATAAAAATTAATTTGAAAGAAAAAATTTGTAAGGTAACCCGGAAAGAAATAATCATGATTTCTGCCCTGAGTTTGGCAGAAACAATTCAGTTTTTCAGGTTGAAAGTTACTTATACATATTATGCTTTAGACACAGAAATTACAGGAAATAGTTCCTGCAAAACAGTATCTGCAAAAATATTTACTCCGTGTTTGTAATTTCTGTACTAGTTCTTTACAAATATTGAGGATAAAAAGAATTTAATGAAAAGTAGTTCCCAGATGTAGACAAGAAAATAAGCTTCTTCCCTGAGTAGGACTGGCTGGGTAAATGATGCTAAGGAATTCATATTTGTCAGCTGAAAAAGTAGGGCTAAAGTTTACTGTTCTCTAAAATATTTCTGATATTAATGAATAAATTGTACACAGGATTTGTTTCACACAAGAAATATTCTGAATTTTGATAACGGAAACAAGGTGTGGGAAACAATCATAAAATAATTTCATTATTATAGTAGAAAAGATAATGTATCTAGGAATACAATTAATCATTCAAGGAAGAAAATCTAGGTATTTTCATTCATTAAAATTTAGTTAATGTTTTCTTAATATACAAGGTAAGGTTTATCTATTTACAATTCCTGGCATTTGACCAACAGAATCTCACAAAAACCTTTAGGAGTCCACAGTTCCCTGTGCTGCTGCTAGAAATTAATTTTGCATAACACAGTTATTAGAGCTGATATAATTCTATGTTTAGTCTATTTTATACATAGTGCTATTAAAAGATTAATTGAAAAATCACTGGTGAAGATTGGGATTAAACAGCACCTTGAAATGCCACAATAAACTGCTTTTAAAATCAGCTGAGGATCTCACACAGCTCTGAAAGGCTTCAATTATTTACGTGTTTGGCCTGTGTAGCATAAATCCAGACTAATGAGGTACAATTGCTGTGTATAAATCTAAAGCATAAAAAACCTCCTCATTTTTTTTTTCCTCCTCAAAGGTCTGGAGGAAGCAGTTCATTTTTCTCACAGAAATTTGCAGCTTCTGGTCAGGGAGATTCCAGCTGAGCACAAGGGTTACTCGCCAGCAGAGTTTGCCCAACAGGCTCACTCAGCTCCTAATTATGACAGAATCCCAGAATTGTTGGGGCTGGAAGGGACCTCTGGAGATCATAATCTCAGAATTGTTGGGATTGGGATTGGAAGGGACCTCTGGAGATCATCCCATCCAATCCCTTGCCCAGGGCAGGGTCACCTGGAGCAGGTGACACAGGAACGTCCCCAGGTGGGTTTGGAATGTCTCCAGGGAGGGAGACTCCAATCCTCCCTGGGTACCCATTCTAGAGCTCTGCCACCCTCCATGGAAAGAAGTTTATCACAGAATATTCTGAGTTGGAAGAGACCCACAAGGATAATTGGGTCCAATTCTTACGTGAATGGCCCCTGAAGAGATCAAACCCACAAACCTGGCATCACTGGAACCATGCCCTAACCCAGGGAGCTCATCTCAGGGTTCTTCCCCATGCTGAAGTGAAACTTTTTGTGGTTTCTTTTAGTTTATGGCCATTACTCCTCATCCTGTCACTGGGCACCACTGAAGAGAGTCTGGCACTGACTTGACACCTCTTGGAGATATTTACATGGATTGATGAGATCCCCTCTCAGCCTCCTCTTCTCCAGACTAACCCGGCCCAGCTCCCGCAGTCTCTCCTCATCAGAGAGATGCCCGACTTCAGATCCTCTCTGTGCCCTCTGCAGGACCCTCTCCAGCAGCTCCTTATCCTTCTTGAAGAGAAAGACATCTTCTTGAACCACCAGATGAATCTTAGCAGTGCAAGTCCCACCTCTACAGCTTAGGACATAAACTGATCTCCATGGGCACATGAAGTTGTAGAGACTGGGGCTGAAACTTTCTTGGGTATTCTTCCTTAAGTAATTTGTTTGGCAAAGGCCCCAGCGTTTCTGATGTTTCAAAGAGTCTCCCAGGCCTCCTTTCCCCTTCTTCCCCATCTCCCTCCCATCATTTACACGTTTGAAGACATGGATAGTGCTTACCCGTGCATTTGAAGATGAATGCATGTTTTTCCTCTGGTAGATGGAATGATTGTGTTTAAAGATGTTATAAAAACTAAACCTTTGCATCAAGGACCTTCCTAAGGCACCAGGTGTGCTATGAACAGTCCAAGGATGAGCATGGTTGAGATTATACAGTCAGTTAATTAACTCTGGGCAAACAGTAAGGCTGTGAAGTATTTTAAAATAAAATGAGCTTTATCTGGAGCCTTTGGCATTATGGTAAACCACACTGCTGCACGGGAGCAGCTCCAGATGTAACTTGGGCTAAGTTCAGAGTGAGAAATCACAAGTGCTGAAGGAACCTCCCTCCTTCTGGGGGAGGTGCTCTTCACACTGCCCATCCCGCAGCACCTTTTTCACTCAAGGATCTGTGGCAGAAAACAGCAAAAGCTTTTGTAGCACTGAGGGCCAGATGGAAAGTGCCATATTGGCAACATCAACTGAGACAGATGGGGAAGAGGGAAAACCTGGCTAAAAGAAAAAATGATAAACCCATCACACAAATCACATACAAAAATACTTTTAAAACAATCTTTTTGATCTCTGATCCAAGGAAAATATGAATACCACTGGTTCAACACGGGGCTGGGATCTTGTAGAAACAAAAATGTCCTTGATTTAGAGAGCAACTGCCACAGAGAACTCTCTACGTTACTGCTGCTGGTGAAAGGCGCTTCCTTTAGTTACCACCCAACCTTGCTCCTTGGCGGTCACGTCTGAGATAATTTACCTAATTGTGCCTGAGTCTTGAAAAACATCATCTATTTCCTGGCCACCTCAAAAAGCCACCAGAAGTGGAAGGTACTTCAGCATGCAAAGAAGGGCTCCAAGAGAATGGAAAGCGTTTCAAAGTAAGGAAGCAAAACCAGACATTTTTCTATAGCAAAATAGATAAAACACAAAGTCAGCTTAAGAGGAAATGCAAAAACTTCTAAGACTTATAACTTCTTAAGACTGCACTGATTAATTCCATTATTTTCTGGAATATATTGTTCCACTTGGTAAATCCAACAATTGCAGATTAAATGTTTTAATGCCAGCTGTTTATTTTAACCTCTGACTCAGTTAATCTCTTGTGAGTTTGTGGCTGTTCAAAGAAAGTTAATAATGAGATGTTAGACAGTTGATTAATTAAAACTAAATACAATTAAAATACTTGAAAATTAAAAATAATCACAGCAATAGTTGCTACAGGGAAATTTCCATGAGAAATGTGAGATGGAGAAGACCGAATGGCCTCAGTTCTTCATCTGTCTATGTGGTGTATTTTCTAGTTTTATTTAAAATTTGGCAAAATATGTGACTTCTGCCTTTCCCTAGAAGGAAATCAGCATCCAGCTGTCACACCATGGACTCCTCTTCCACTTTGCTGTCTTAGAGCTTTGAAGACTTCTTTTGCTGTAAGCACAACAGCTGCCTGTAAAAATGGATGTGAACAATAGGTTCCTCTTCAATGAAATCTTGCTTGGTCAGGCAGAAATAAGTCGAATGTATTGGACTTGTTTATCTCAAATCCAGCCTTTACTGCTCATTTACTTCAAAGGCAGATTCTTAACTTCATCATATAACAGAAATTCACTGACCCAAGAGCAATGTGAACAAATTTAAATCATATTGGTTTCCTTCTTCTTTTCTTCCTCACAACATTTTCTTCCTTCTTAATTATCATGATTAAGATTCACTCATTGCCAAGTCTGCTGAAAACCACAGTGAATATTTGAGTTTGTGCTCATATTTCTACAATCACAAAAAAACAATTAAAAAAGCGATAGATTTTTTGTTTAAAGGGGAAATTTTTTTATCACTTATTTGCCTAAGAGCAAGAAAGATGCTGCATTGCTGTGGCAAATGAAGAATGATATATTTCTGTGAAAAAAAGGAAAAGTCTTTAATAACCTGCATTTTGGGACAGTAATTCAATCTGTTAAGAAAATCAACTCAAGGGATTAAATGATCCAACTTACCAGCAGCATTGCAGAGGTTCCATTTGGCCGGGAGAGCTGGATAGACATTTCAGGGAACATCCTATCAATCCGACTGATCACATCATCAACGTATCTGCCAAGCAAACCAAACTGCAGCATTAACACACAGGCTCTCTCTCACACACTCAGATTATAAAAATTCTGCTTTTAAAAATCATTTATCCTTTTTAGCAATTATCCTTTTTAAAATTATCCTTTTTAACCCTGTTCATGGGACTTCCCTGAATCAGTTTCTCTGTGATACCTGCATATTTTTCAAAAACACAATCAAACAATAATTCAAAAAGTTACTGATAAGAGGAAACAAACCAAAGCCCTCTGCCAGTTGTTTTAAAAATCAATTACTCTGCCCTTAAAAACATGCACTCACTTAATTTTTAGTCCAAATCTGTCAGCCTCAAACTCCTGCCATAGTATTTCTATATTTGCTCCTCAGGGGGGTTGAAGGACACATGATTAAAATTACTCTTCCAGTGTAGGAATTCACAGGCTGTCATGTCCTTACTCTCTCTTTGATAAACTAAACAGATAAAGGTTTTATCAGTCTTTGGATGATTCTTAGGGGTGGTTTTTTTTTTTCCTTGAATCTTTCCATTTATTTCATGCACTGGTGACTCTGACATTGGCTGGTAAACTCCAGCTGTTTCTCTGGAGCAATCAAACACAAAGCTAAAATAACATCCTTTCTGCTGGGTATAATCCCTGTTTCTGCAGGCCAAGGTGAGCTGGCACACAGCTGTCCTGTTCCCTGGGATCACATTAAGAGCTGACCTCCATTAACACTGAAAACAGCCTTACAGAGACCTTGTTTCCCAGGACACATCGCCCCAACCCATGGACATGCCTCCCATCCTTCAGCCACTCCTCTGGACACATTAAAGTCCAAATATTTGCTTTAGCAGAGCTTACAGGACAGTCTATCATCTGTGCATTGATCTGTCCCCATCTACAAACTCTGCAACTCAATGAGATCCATGAATGAATTCTTAAATAAAACTGTTTTCATGCTAATCCACGTATGTGCTCTGAAAAAAAAGACTTTGGAAGAATTGGTTGCCCGAGTTAGATGAACAGTAAAACAGCAAAAAAGAGCTAATTATTTCCCTTTAATCTGCTTAAATAAAGGCAAAAGAAAGTTGAATTCTTGCTCTTCAAAGTAATTTGGTTCTAATGTTAGTGCTAAAACCCCCAGAACAACGAGGTGCTATGCTCCAGTTGCTACTTTGCAAAGGATTAAAACAATCAGAAAAAATAAAATCAATCCAGGAAAGCTACACCTCCTCAGCTGGTAAAGTCAGCTCTTAAAAAGTAACCAAAGAATGAAATGAGTTATGACAGTTTTGCACAAAAACCTTAATCCACGCTTGTCACTGCGCAGAACAAAGTTCCCCCATTCACTGCAGTGACTCACTAACACTTGCTGCTGATAAGCAAAGCCAAAAACATCCAGAAGCCAAGAACTTCCTCAGCACCAGGGAAGAGGAGGCGCATCAGACACTGCTCCAGGAGGAAGAAGCTACACATGGACGGCACAAACCCAACTCATTTCAAGCACTGCTGAATCCCTGACTTATTTCATACAGCAGGAGAGTTTATACTGTTTCATAAATGCCATTACTCCAGGCTCTGCAAATAAATCAGTCTCTTGCTTGTGGGGGACCAGGGGTGACTGGCTGTGGTACAGGCAAGGAGAGGTTCTGTGGTTCTGAGCATGTCGTGATGCAGGTTTTTGCACAGCTTAAGTTTTCAAATTTGCCAAGCTTTAAGCAGTAAGAAGTTAAAAACAAACAAAATAAGAAGTTGCAGAAAACAGGACACTGGCATAGTCAATGCATCAAGGAAGGAAAATTCAAGTAATTTTAAATCATGTGAACAACAGTTGGGCTCAGGCATTTAATCTGCTTACGTCCTTCAGAAAATCCCAGTGGACATGTACACTCACCCTTTGAAAATGGGATCCAAGCTGGCTGGAGGTAATCAATTCTTCAAAGTCTTTCTTAAATATGATTATTTTTAAATGTAAAACTTGTCTTGACCAAGAGGCTTAAAATTTGACTCAAACCCAACTGTCACCTTGTACTACGTAAGCAGTGTAAGGCAGAGCAGGGAATTCACAGGGTTGTGAAATCTTCCCTTTAAATGAAATCACACATACAGCAAACCAGAAATCTCCTAATTTGTACTAACGACCTTCTGAAAGCACTTAAAGGGGAGTTGCTATGACTTTTTGGGCTTAGATGCCTGTTAATTTTGAACTGCTTTTCACAGACCAGTTGACAGACAGAAAGTCAAAACCACGTGCTCCAGGAAATGTCATGTTTTACTTTGGCAGCTCTATCAGGACCATCCACACAGGCAGCCTTTGCCTTCTCTTCTCAGTCAGCAGGATGTCAGAGAAGATGCCAGACCAGTGGGATAAAAGAGCATTAATGTACATAGCATTGTTTTGTGCCCCTATGCCTTTTTTCAAGTAGACATCAGGCTTTACTCAGCACTCCTCAGAGCAGAAAGATTCTTCAACAATACACATATAATTACTCAATTAGCCTGGCTGCATTGTGGCTTCAAATATAAAATGACAACCAATCTCATCTAAGGCAAAATTCTTCTATAGTTTGGCCCTTCTGAGAGGACATGTGGTAAAACATCTTGTGAAGGGATGGACGTGAGAAATCAGACGCAGAGAAGTAATGTAAAAGTGTAACTGGTGATGACTTCAGAGAAAACTGAGGAACACATGATAAAGAAGAGATCAAGTGCACTCCTGAGGCTGTCTGGAAAGAGGGTCAGAGAAAAAGCTGCTGTCTGGAACTTAATTTTGTAGAACTGAAATACATAAATTTAGTGCCAAAATAAGCACTTACAAAATCTACACATCTCTGTCCAGTTTTAGCTCAAAATATGATAGTTCCTATTTATGTTACAGAACCTCTTGCCCAGTCTCAGAGAAGCAAAGCACTTGAGGATGGAGAAAAATCTAATTTTACTTTGCCAACAAGCACTTCTAACTTCTGACGTCCTTTGCACGTCTCAGTTTTCTCCTACATATAAAAGATGATGGTTGGAACGAGCATTTACAAACCCAGAGGAAATAACGCAAAGCGGGGAAAAGCAAATGGCAATTGATTTGCTCAGACATTTGGCCTATTTTCATCTTAAGAAAAAGAAATTTATGGAATTCTCAGAACTAAATACAAGATGGAATTTCATGTCCTAGAACAGGCATTGTTCCACCCACGAAGAGTTGAATAGTGCCTAGACAAACTCCCCATTGCTTCTCCGGGATGCAAAGGTTGTTCTGAAAGGTCTGAAGTCAGACTGCGAAAGATTGTACCCAATAATCCCCATTTTACAGCACAGAATTTCACATCTTTATAGACAGAATTTCATATTGTGAACTATCCTAGGTCTCAAAAAACATTTAACAACTTCTCACTGCAACACCCTGAGTTAGTCCCATTCTATTTGAAAAGGCTTTAAGTAACTTCGTCAGTGCCTGCATCCTAATCCAGATCCACATGGACCTCCTTATCCAGATCCACACGGATCTCCTTATCCAGATCCACATGGACCTCCTAATCCAGATCCCTAAGCATCCTACTCAGAAAAGAACAGACTCAACCAACAGGACTTCACCTCATCAAACGTTATCAAGTACTGAAACAAGTTCCCCAATGTAATTTTACTGGTCTGAGGGCAGATTTTTACAATATCTTCCACAGCAGGTTTGCACCAACTTCCCTCTCCCATTTTTTCTTCTTCTTTCCTTCATGACACAGGTTCATTATTTTTAAGGAGGTATTAAAATTGTATTTTAGGCACAAAATCTTTACTTAAAAAATGCCAACAGTATCATTCAGGGGTTTGCATCTGAATGTGCAGAGCCAGCCAGTCCATCAGATGCTCTCAAAGGCTGTCACCACTACAAATCAGTATTTTTATTTCAATGTAGAAGAGTAGTTTCTTCCAAACATGCCAGATTAATACTACAAAAGTCAAAACAAAACAAATCTACTTCATGAACATCAGCAATGACTAAAATTAATTCAAAACATTACACTTCAAATGAAGCCTTGTTATGAACATGCAGAAAAATCAACACTAGAATAAAGTGATAGAGATATTACTGGAAAAATCTCTCTGTCATTTTGCCAGTAAGTGTACATATAAATCCTTTAGTCCCTATTAAAGAAACAATGCCTGGAACATGCAGAAGACACCTTTAAAGCCAGTTACAAAATACTGTTTAGAAAGGCCTAATTATCTATGCAAAACACTCACCAAGAAGTTTCACGCTAAAACATCAGGCTGACAATGTAGAAATAATTCAGGAACCATTTCTGCAGATAAATGGTCTTGTACCATCTCTTTGATTCACATAAAGGCCCCCCAAAAGACAGCAATATAGGAAAGTAATTCATTATAAATGCCTTTCAATTCCACACTGGACAGATGGCTTCGCTCTCTAATGTGACCTCGCTTTTTAATTTTTTTTTACTTTTACTGGATTAGATCCAGCAATCCAGTGTTAGTGTGATGTTTAACAGCTTAGACGAGACTTAAATAGCATTTATCCCACACAGTGTTTCACTTGCATGCTGTTCATTTTTTCCACTCGATACAACAATTTAAAGATTAGAAATATAGGTATTAATAAAAGTTTTCTAGGGTGGTCTTTTGGAAGAAAGAAAATTTCGCTAAATGACATTGGGAAGATGGAGAAAATGGGAGAAGGGGGAAAAATACACATTTGTAACACGAAAGAAGTTAATCTTTCCTATACACTCAGTAGAAAACACCACACATAAGACGAAAATAAACTCTACAATTCTGCTGAATCTGGATTCATGATATTCTGGAGAGCAACAGGGGAAACTCTCCACACATCCTCTCACTTACTAGCACAGTATTTAGTTGTCACAGATTTTCTTTTCTTTTTTTTTTTTTTGGCTTTCAGTTAATATTTTCAACCCAGTTAATAATTTCGTTTCACATGTGTGGTATTTCAGAAGCATGAGCTGGCCCTGCTGCACATGTTGGGTTGGTTGATGGAGGCATGGGGGGACAGCGTTTGCCTGCACTCATTCCAAGACCTAAGGAACAGCTATTTTTTGCAGAACCAAGACTCAATATACAACTTAAAGATTTTAGCAGCAGCAGAATTTAAAATATTATAAACTTACAAAGAGACTTAATAGTTTTCTGGCAGCCTGATTAGAGAAATAGTATATTTTCACACATGCAGGGTAATCACAGTTCTAGTGTGATTTATTCATCACGGAATTTAAGTTTTAATTTGATTCAGCTACCTGCTAGGCAAGTCTCTGCAGGTAGCAAATTCAAGTTGATTGAAGGCTGCTCAGAAGCATCAATTAACAATAGTTATTAAAACAGTGACCTCTGCCAGCTTTGGTGAGATGACACTTCCTGCTTGGATAGGCAATGGAGAGCGTGAAAAGAAATTCAACACCACTCACGCTGAGAAAGCGACTTCACGTCTCAAGACTAAATTAGACAGCTGGCACCATCCCTGACATCTGTACAGCAGTCCTGGAAGTCTCTGCCTCCTCTCCCAAATTCCACAGGTTTTCTTGGTTGTTTTTTTCATTATTGTTAACACAAGCTCTTGCTTTTTACTTCTGTAGAACCTCTATAAAATGCTCACGGTTTCCTGGCTCCGGTACTAAACTCGCTTATTTTGAGCAACTTCTCCTCCAGCTACGAGTTTCCTTGCCAGGCTGTTTTCTCATACAGTTGTTAACACCGTCCTCTTGTCCTTCCTGAACAAACTGCTTCAGCAGTTTCCTCTCTCTTCTCACCCAACCTCCAAGTTTCTCGTGGTGGAAGATTCCAGCCAGGATCCTCCTGGCTCATCTTTCTCTTCCCTCCTCATCTGCACACTGACTTGGTCTCTGCTACTCCTGCAATGCCTCCCTTCCTGCTGCAAAATATTTATTCATGACACGTCAGAAAGGAAAAATGTTCTTTCAAATAACTAACTGACTTCTAACTACCAGGAGGTGAGGTGAGGGCAGAAGGAGCAAATCTGAGTTGTGCACAGTTCTTCAGTCTTGGGGCTAAACCACAGAATGAGCAGGAGGGAGTTTCAGCACTGGAGAGCCTTGGCAATATGAATCCACAGGTGTGGGAAGAAGTCAGGATGTGTGGGCTGCAAGGAATTAATTTGCTAAGACACAAAGGTGCTAAGGAACAAATTTGCTAAAATTAGTGCCCAGCTCCAGTCCACATTGAGGAGTGAAAGCACTGAAAGATCTAAACCTGAGAGAAGGGAGACTTGCACTGGTTCTTACAAATCCGCTTGTTTTCAACTTTGCTACGGATGTTATTTCGGTCATAGAGGAATTATGCTTTATTACTAAGTGGATGCAAAAGATTAAGTTATGTGCCTAAATAGTCTAGCAGTGTTTACATATAAACACAGGGTGGTCTGCTGCAAAAGCATATGCACACAGAGCTGTATCAAACACTCACCATCTGCACTTCTCACTCACAAAAGGCCAAACCTGGTACAGCACTTAAGGATGCATGTGGAATCGTTTGGACAGTTCTCCAGAAGCCAAGACAGAGTGTTTAAGGGTTGGATTTACAAAGACATTTAGAAACCTGAGGCTGTGATTCAACTATTTTCAGGCTTCAGCACCAATAGTGACATAAGGCACTGACACATCCCCTCCTGCACAGCATTCAGCCCCCTCAACTGTGCTGGAGGAGCTGGAGCTCACAACTGAGCTGGCTTGAAAAAAAAATAAAAAGACATATTAGTTTAAATCTAAGCCAGTTTCATGATTCAACTCCCTGTGTAGCTGCGCACACCGTGTGCCAGCACAATTCCTGCTGGCACTACACATCATGGGCCAGGAATGCTGCACACTGGGGTCATTCTATTACAACAATAAAATATTGGTTTACGGTAAAATGTTGTTACTTAAACGGTATTGTTTATACAGCAAACACAATTCAGAATCCTTCAGTGCCACCGTGAGTCCACTGCTAAGTGACGTGGTGCAGACCTGCCTGGAATGTCCTCAGAAGTCTGAGCTGACAGTGATGGCACAAATGAACACAGGTTCTCCTGCTGAAGGCTTTTGGAATGCAAACCTGCTGCTGAATCAAGCAGTCTCTGGACATCTGCACATTTACATTAAATATGAACAAACACCTCTGTAACACACTCTGAAAACACACATTGTCAGTGCATACTTTGTTTTTTAAGACAGAGCAAAAATACATCTGTTCATAGCACTGAATTCCAGTGCACCACCTTAAAAAGCAGAACTTTAATAAGGAAAACTTTAATTTACAAATAGAGACCTTGCAGTCCAATTCCCAGCGCTATTTTATTATAGTATTGAAATAGCTTTCTTTGTACTTACGTGGAATGCTCTTCAAAATGCCTTTAATTCACAGCAGTAATCATGAGAGGAATATGGATATTACAACGTGTGAAAGCTGGTTAACAAAACAAGCATGCATCTACTTTACAGTCATCACCAGGATCCTGCCTGAGCCTGCACTGCTCTGTGCTTTATGGAAAGCATGAACTCCTTTATACACACCTTGAGAGGAAAACCAGCCCTCCCTTAACCATTCAGCATCAGTGGTACAATAATTTCAGAACCAGAACTCCACAGCACATATGTATTGTTTATATTTCCATGTCTTTGTGAAACACGATGTTGCACCACAACCCAACTATCAAAGCTAACAGGAGTAATTTCCAGGGGCCTGGCTAAGAATCAGAATTACTACATCAGTGTTTATCTACAAAGATGGTTCTTGAATTATTCCTAACTTGTCAAGCAATTTGTGCCCCACGCATCAGCCTGAATTTGCACATGCACAGATTTCCACACAGCAGAGCCGTGTTGGAACTCCTCAGGAGAAACTCAAGCCCAGAGACCCAGCCAGAGTCCTTCAGAACGGAAAAACAGCATTTCCACACACACAGAGCTGTGCCCCACGGTGTTCCAAAGCTGGATAATGCCCCTCCACCCTCTCGGGGTTCACTCGGGGTTACTGGGTCAGTGCTGCGAGGTGAACCCCCCTCTCCTGCACTCCCAGAGTCCTGCAGCGAGGGACAGGGGTTAAGCTGATGCTGATCTCAGTAAACACCAGAAGGTGCTTTGACAAGGGCCTCCAAGTAAGGCATCAAGTTCAGTCCTGCTCCGAGGAAATGTGATGGGCTGGGATGGTTTCTAGCCCAGCTGCCCAGCCAGGTTCCCAAGGGAAGGGAGTGGGGCTATCTGCCATCTGGGAAAGGCCCCACTTCGTGGACTGACCACCTGATGGGATCCTGACACCGTGCATTACTCCACACTGCCACTGAACTGG
The DNA here is from genome assembly GCA_013397975.1 of Machaerirhynchus nigripectus. Lineage (NCBI taxonomy): Eukaryota > Metazoa > Chordata > Aves > Passeriformes > Dicruridae > Machaerirhynchus > Machaerirhynchus nigripectus. The sequence continues at coordinate 237,071 of VZRQ01002911.1, read as the reverse complement.
AGTTCAGCCTTCTCAAGCTACAATTCAGTATTTTATAACGTGTTATTTTCAGCTCTGCTATTGAAGATTTACTGCAACAGCAAAGCCTTCTCACTCTCTTTCTTTGTGCTTTATTTCTCCCTCAACAGAGCAGAAATTACAGTACTTACCTCCTTTTATGAACAGCAACAGATGATGCATGATACCTATTATTTATTCTATACTTATGAGAAGCAGCAAGACTTTACCTCTGGGTGCAGCGACTGACAACAGGAAACACAGGATGGTGTGCCCAGTTAGACCTTTTTATACACTGGGCTTGACCTTGACAGGTACTGCTGGCAGGAAGGGATCTTAGTGATCACTTCTCTTAGGCACATCAACTCCCAGAACTTAGTGAAGGCATCACAAATTCCAGAGGCTGGGAGGAAGGGAGGGTTACGGATCTAACCCTCATATATCAAAAGAGCAGAGCAGAGCAGACCATTTCATACACAGGACCAAAATAGCAAGTAAAGACTCAAATTTTAGGCCTCATCAATAGACTTCTAACAGCCACTCAAAAAAAATCATCCACTTCGAGTTCTAGCACTTCTAGGCAAGTCTTAGTATCACTAGTTCTAAGGGTACTTAGGATACTTGATATCAGCCTTTAAGGATCCTTAAGATCAATTTGATCTTCTATAATTAAGAGGGAAGCAAAGGTGAAGAAAAAAGCAGAGAAGATGAGAGATAAACATTGTACAACCCACTGCAATTTATTACACAAGCTTTTACCCATTTCAACTTTTGTGATCACTTACTTTAAGTTTTCTTGAGGGAATTTCATAATTAGTCCTGGTTTTTAGCTCTTCAGAATTATGCTCTGACCAAGTACTTCGATCTGCCTGTGATACTACAGAGATAAAAATCTATCTTACAACTCAGAGGTTTATCAAAAGACTCCTTCAAGGTCATCTTCACACTTCAGTAGAAAAACTGAAGATAACAAGTACAATTAGGCATTTATAAACTCAAGACTCTCCCAGTACAAACATTTAGGAGACAAGCCCTTCAAAAACACTATTTTGTAAAAAATATGCTTTCATCACTTCTTCCTTCAGCATGACAAGCTGTTCCTTAGGTTGAGATTTTTTATAGGGCTTATGGAAATTAATTGCGTGGCTTCCGCTGAAAGTCAGCGTGGGGGAGGAGGGCGAATTCCCCTGAGGAAATTCTCTGAGAAAAACTCTCTCCTTGAACAAGAAAGTTGGTTAAAGGAAAGGGCTCATCATGGCTGTAACTCCTGGGCTTGGTGAACACAGTGCAGGCATGGCAGCAACACGACAGCAGAAATTCACTGCACCTTTCTGGCCATTTTCCACTCTTGTAATCAGATTCCCTCTCATCTGTTATTTCCACTCACACAAGGATCATGTGCAGCCCCAGCAGAGATCAGACAGGTTTTAAGTTCACTGTGGCTTTTGAAATGTTGGAGGCTCTGAGCTGGAGTTTCAAGTCTTTCATGGGGCTGAGAGCTGGACTAAAGCCAAGTACCACAGTAAGAAACACAGAAATTCAGACGTGTAGTCCTGTACCTGCATTGCTTGACATCACCTGCAGAGATTCCCTAAAAAATAAAACCTAAGATAGCACTAATGCCAAATATATCTGAAGTAGAATAAGCCCTGCAAAACTACCATGTCTGGTGCAATCAGGGAGAAAAGCTCAGCTTACTAAAAAATAATATGCTTCTGCTTATGTAGGCAGACTAAGAGAGAAAAGTGCCCAAGCGAAATCCAAGGAATGAAGATCTCCCAAGGTAAGTACAAATATGATAATTAACAGTGCCTAGATTAGTTCCTAAAAAAGTTTCCCTATCCACTTCGTGAACATAGAGCTCAAAACTTGTGAAGAGCAAATTCCTTTAAGGAATGTCAAGTTGGTTATTCAAAGTAAAGAAATTTCAAATTGTCAGATAATGTCTAACAGTAAATAGGCAGAGATTAAAAAAAAAAGACTGTCTATGCATCCACAGTCCTTTATTTAAAAACAAACAAACAAACAAACAAAGAAAAAATAGTGTCCACTGCAATGTGACTGAGTGGTACGGAATAATCCACCTGTCCCTGGGACTGCACTTGATCAAAAGCCAGGATCTGTACTCTGCCAAACAACATCTCAAAAGTGCTGCCAGAGAAGGGCCAATAAAACATTTCTTGCAGACCCTGCAGACAACACGAGCCTGATGAACCCTTTCTGATCAGCAGCCCCAGTGTCTGCCCTGTCTGTCAATGCCAGGGGCTCTCAGCAGGGAGTGGTTTATTATTTTAATAAGATGCTCCAATGAAGAGAGGGTCAGCCCTGAATCACTGCCATGAGAAGATTTAATTAGATTTTTACACTGACTAAAGACATTCCCTGCACACACACAAAATTTTAAATCTGGAGATAAATGACAGTGTATTTTAAGGCAAGGTTACTCTTGTTTTCTTTTTATTTTAAACTGTTGCTATCTTTCCTTTTCTTGAGATAGCTGTTTACATTACAGTTACACTGTCCAAGCTTAAATTCTTCTTGTGAAAGAGCTCAATAATTTTCTGATTAAAAACTCTCTAGGCAAACCTGCTGAAGTATTCCACCCAATACAGAGAGAGCTCTTTAATTTCCTTGGAAAAGGTCTGAAAACCCATACCCAATTAAAAATTAGAAAAACCAGACAAAACAACCCGAATTTGCTTCATCACAGAGTAAAAGCTGCAGGACAGTTTGATATTGAATACATGTACATTAGATACCAATACATTATTGTTAATATGCTGTTTTAATTAAAAATATACTGAATAAAGAAGAGAAAGGGGCTCAGCTGTATTAATCCACACAGCTGCAAACTACCTGTATTAGCAGACAGAATGTTCATTAAGGGTAACCTCATATCAAAGAGTTTTCTAAAAGCCACCAGAGGAACGCTGAAGTTAACCACGAGGGCCAGGGCCATTAGGGCTGTTTCAATCATTAGGAAACCATTATCTCAAATTCATGCTGCTACCAGGATACAGGTTCACCCAGCAACATGACAGCAAATTATATGATTAATTAGCTCCCACATAGCTACTGTGAATCAACCAGTTGAAACTGATGCCCTACAGAAACAGATAAAATATTACCAAATGGTAGCTCCTGGCTCAAAAGATCTTCCTGCAGTTACACTTCCAAACATCAGTGAATTTGCAGATGTTTTAAGGGAGCTCCCCACCCATGCTCACTTTGCATTCACTCCTCACTGCATTGATGTGCATTTGTGTCTTTGAGTTTTCTTTCACCACTTAATTATTTTCACTTTTTTGCCTAATTGCAATCATCAAGTTTCCTGTAGATTCAAAACATAAACTACACTGGCATTCATCTAATGGCACCCATCCTTGAGAGCACTTCACAGGCATTTTTAAAAAGGAGACAAAGTATTTGTCATTGATTGTATTGTGTAACTATTTGGCAAAAGACACAAAGAGACAAACACTGCACAACAACTCTGAAAAGGAAGATGGGAAAGCTGGAAGAGAAAGCTTCACTGAGAACAAAACAAATAAAATTACATCCACCACTGAGAACTTCCCTGCTTTGACTGGTGTCCTGCACCCCATCCCATCAGCTGAGTCAAGTGGTGAGAAGTCAGCAACAGCAAAAAAAAACCAAAACATGAGCGAACAAAACAAATGGCTCATTTTATTCTTTTCAAGGGCTTTGAAAAACCCCCAAAGTACGTGTGTACAAACATTACCCAGTATTACAGTGCTCAGTGCTACCTGACACTTGGACAGGCTCTGCTCACTCAGAGCTGAACTTTTCTCAGTGCATCCTCTCCTTCATGCTCAGGAGATGTGAATGAACTACTTATTTAGGGTCTGGAAACAATAGAAGTCAACTGAAGAGACCTTATGTGAGAGAAAACAGCTTCATCCTTGAAACTCTCTGAAACAAACCAGAGCAGGTTAAGAGAGAAGGAAATATTTGAAACAACCTGAAATCTAAGGATCATCCAATAACCAGGTTCTCTGTGTACCTTCTTCCCACCAGCATTTTAAGATACGTTGAGAATTTCAGCAGAAAGTATTTGAGAAATTTGCAACATGCAGACCTTTAGGATCCAGTATTTATTTACTGACACTTCAACAAAGCAATCAGTGCAAAAGCAAACCATTCTCTTGCATTAAGAGCTTTTTGGGGGAGGGTGATGCCTAAGACACCAAAAATTAACTGGCTTTAATACATACCAGCACAGAAACAGATGATTCAATCATGGCACTGCTGAGAGATGCAAAAGTACAGAGCAGGACAGAAAGAAGGATATTACAGCTCTCAGGCTTCAATATCAGAATCGTTATCCCTATCGATGACTTAATAAAAAACTGAGGGAAGACAGCAATTGTGGAACAACAAAAAGAAATTAGTAGCAGCAGATAATATTTTAGTTGTACTAGCAAAAATTATAATTGATTTTCTGTCTGTGGTGTTAAAGTTGCTATCTTTGCTCTAAAAATAAATTTTCATTTTAAAAGCATAATCACATGTTAAAATAGCTCTACCTGGCATTTTCTGTGCACAAGCTCATTTTACAAGAGGGATACAAGAGCCACCATTGCTCTGTCATGTCGAGAAATCCATTTCACTTCCTTAGGAATACCTAAGATTAGAAAGCATTATCATCTGCTGATCATCTACTATGGTGTAAAATCATATTGTTGAAAAAGGAACCTTTTGTCTAAATGAGAAGCAACTTTCAAACGTGAAAAGATCATGGAAGCATCAACATGGAAACTGTTTTTAAGCCAAATTTCAGATTTTAAAAAAATCATGCAGCTATTACTTTAAATGCCAAGCACTCCTCTTGTAGCACTCCTTTCAATTAACTCACCAGCTTCTTACTGTGGGATTTTTAAGCAGGCTACTATAATCTACATTATTACTTCATGTAGTTTCTTCAAAAATATCTGTTTTCTCCTTCCATCAGCCACCGCCCTCAAACTGTCCTTCTCCAGGGTTCACAAGCAGTGGGCTTTCAGCTCTTTTCAAGACCTGTCTACATGGCACACACAAATCTGTCATGAGCAAAAGCATCATCTCTGCTGAGCAACTGTCAAAATGCAAAAGCCAAAATGAAAGAAGGTTCTGCATGTAAAATAGGGAAGTAGAAAAGCCTGGGTTTTGGCTTCAGGGGAGCTCAGCTTTACAGGGCTATTTTGGACACAGGTATTACATTCTGACTTGAAACACATCAAAACCGTAGGGTGTTTTTTGCCACATCTAGAGCACATTTGATTTTAATACCAAACACTGAATACAACAATCAGCAAGAGAGCTCAACAATTTAGAGGCCACAGAAGTTTAGGCAGCCTGACACAGACTGACAGGCTCCAGCCAGGCTTGTGTGTAATTATTTCATGTGCTGGCACTTTGTCTTCCATCACTGAAATGAGCACCTAAAGGCAAGAACACAAAGGATACAGGATAATACATCACCACTCATTTATCACAAGGAATGCTGACAGTGGATACTCAGAGCTTCCTATCAGGCCTTGCAAGTAGGCATTATCTGGCCATTCATTCCTCAAAACGTGTCACTGCTGGACTCTGGATTTTTTAAAAAATTGCCTGGTCTTGAACAATCCAAAATAAAAAGTAGAAGTCTGGATTGTTCCCCTAGATGAAGGCATCTGCCTTGTGGTTAATGCCTCCTCTTATCCCAGCTCTGTACCAATAGTGCTCGAGTCACTCCCACTCCTGCACAGCTTCCAGGTGACAAAAATCTCACCGTTCCCATGGGGAAACTGAGGCACAGAACAACTCAACAAAACAGTAATTTGATCTGCAAGAATTTGTTTAGGAATCTCTGTATCTTTAAGTGCTTTCAAACACACACGTGCCACAGAATGAAAAGGCTGAACACTATTCCACAACCACATTTTGAGAGGGATGGAATCAAAGCATTACAGACAACAATGGAGCATAGTGATGATACACAGAATACAATCTTTGTTTCATTTCATTCCAGGTAAGTTCAGCAAACGTTAAATAAGTGATTCACTACTTTACCATGAACTCTGTGCCAAACTCTTACTTTCTTTCCCAAAACTGAGTTTCAAAGAACAATCTTGAGCAACACAAAAACATCAATTTAATTTCAATGCAAAAATTGCTACATGGAGGTGCTTTTGGTTGCCAAAATTAGAGGGCTTACTACAGGATTCCCCCAGCCATGACTCACAGACAATAAAGACATGGTGTGCAGCCACAGAAAAAAGCCAAAACCCAGTCTGCCAGGGTTAACAAGGTCTTCCCTGACCAGTTTTCACTCCCTGTGTTACCCATGCAAAGGTAAGAATCAGGTAAATACACAAATAATGAGGTAAATGTATCTATGTCAATTAGCAATGTGCATCACACTATTGATACTCTTATTTTCACAATAACATACACATACTGCTAAGTAACATCACTGAAATGGAAAGGATGGTGCTACTCCTGTGTAGGTAAAACCTACACAGCAAAGAGCAAGTGCCTTCTAAAATTAACCCATCAAGAATGGAAATAACAGAGCAGCATCTACAAAGGGATGAAAACTGAGTCACTTCCCCCAGTGAAACTTCTAATGGTTCCATTTAATTTATTTTTTCCCACTGTGCGCTGGGAAAATGGGACTAGAAAATAAGTGTACCAAAATATTTTGAATCATTTTAAGTGAAGATTGTATTTAGTGGAGAAAACGATGAAGTCATCAGCTGGAATTTGCTACCCCAAGCTTTTTTGTTTAACCCATCCATAGGGTTCCTTGTAAACACTCAAATACCCAGAGAATGCCCTAAAGTGAAATTAAAAAGTAATAACAGTTATTTTTAACAGCAGGTAAGGCAAGCAGAGCAAAGCAGTTCTCCTCTGTATCCTCTGTAGTTAGAAAGGACATTTAGGCATCCTCTCAGACCCTGCAGTTGAGTGGTGAGCACAGCCAGAGCCCGGCACCACCACGGTCCCCAGGGATGGAACAGCCCCCTGAGCTCCCAGGGCACCCCCATCGTGCAGTTCATCACTTGGGAAACTTCACCCTTTGTAGAATTACTGTTGAAACTACAGGGGGCTTTAATTGCCTTTATTTTCGGGTAAGATTTGCATTTTTGAAGTTTTTTTCCTGTGATACACACCTAGAGCTTCCTTTTCAAGGGTACAGGGTTCCCATTTGAAAGCACTTTTATCCCCCCTCCCAGAGTAGCTGTTTAGTTCTCCTCTCAGACAGACAAAGGTTACTTTGTAGAAGTACAAAAATAAAGTCATTAATTAATACATCCACAAAGGGTTTATATCACATTACACAATATGATTATACAATAAAGCTGGTCTGGTTAAGCCACCAAAAGATAAAGACCCTCTCACTCCACCTTATTCCAGCTCTGCTCTTCCTGCTCCTCATCTCTGACAAGGGAATATACAACCAATGCAGATGGAAACACTTGCTGTAATACATTTTTGAATTTGGCAAGAGGCAGTTTTAATTTATTCTTTTCAGATTGATTGTCTGCTGCAGTAAAGCAGCCTCGAATCCACATCTCCCAAACAGCAAAGCTAAAAAAAAAGGGAAGGGGGGGTTAAAGCAATCTTATTATAAAATCAGTTTTAGCAAAAGCTTTGATAGCATTATTAGGTTCATACAAATTTCCTCTCTTATCTAGCTTGTTCTTTACTGTCTTAATTAGTTCAACCACACGTAGTTTGTGTTCTTTTAAAATTTTTTTTTTGACACAGAAACAAGCAGTTAAACTAGTATTTGCAGTCTTTAATTACACATTACAATCTTCATCCTTAACTTTCTTTTTCACTGAAAGCACAGGGATTCCCTACAGTGCAATATTAATGTTCTGCTCTAAATGCTGCAAGGGCATCTTCTAATGGTTGGGACTGTGGAACAACTTTTAATTAATTGCCACCTTTTAATGGCACGGTTCTCACACAAACATTACCTTTAAGGCAAACATACATCAAAGAGTCAGGAATTTGCTCTTTTACAACAGAGCTGTGGTCCCCAGTAACTCTAAACTCACTGAGGGTCTGCTGCTCTGGATCTGTGCATGTTCTGGAAACAGCAGATCAGCGCTGGTACACAGTTCAGAGTCTCCAAAAGGATTCATCATTTTCACTTCCCAAATACAGTGTTCCTGTTAATCTTCCCCAAACCAGATGGGAAAGATTTCAAATTGCTGTGCTCGGTCACACAGGGCTCCACAGCACACTCACAACAATCCTACCTGGGGGATTATTTGTGGAATATGACAACAAAATATCAACAGCCACCAGCCCCAGGTGCTTTTTGGCTCCTGTCTCCATGACAGGGGTGTGCCTAAAAAAAAAGGGAACAGGCCACAGTGGTTCACAACACACTCGTAAGAAAACCTCTACACACAGTAAAAAAATGGTGAAATCTTAATTGCATGCATTCTCATCCTACAGTACTTGGTTAGAAGTAGTTGCTGAAAAGTGAATAAATACAAGAGATATTTCCTCCATGTTAAAACACACCATGAAGTTTTACCTCCTAACCAATGTTTCCTGCCCAGAGAAACTGTGGCTGCCCCAGCCCTGGAAGTGTCCAAGGCCAGGTTGGACGGGGCTTGGAGCAACCTGGGATAGTGGAAGGTGTCCCTGTCCATGGCAGGGGGTGGAATGGGATGAGCTTTAAGGTCCCTTCCAACCCAAACCATTCTGTAGCTCTTTAATGCATATTTCAGTAATTTACTACAAATAAAGCAACATCCAAGATCCTTTTGTATTGTATGGATAGAAATTATTCTCCTGTTAACGAATATCATAAGGAACACTTAGTTTTAGTCCAAGTATTTCCTTTGGACAATCTGTGTTGATCAATGCCTGCTGGTTTTTTGTAATTACTTTGTAAGAAAATATGCAGCTGTATAGTACTTAATGGAATGAAATTAAATTCAGCATATAACTACAGCCAAAAAAAAAAAGCATTGATTTGGCATAACAGAACAGAGAAGATTACTGCAGAAACCCCTGCTGTCAGATATATCAACATATTAGGAGAGTAAATCAAGATTAAAATGTTTAAAAGAATTGTGTTTCTAAAGAAGCACAAAGCAGCAAAGCTCATGTCCTGTATCTTTGGTATCTAAACAGGTTACAAAGCACCTGTGAAGTCCCAAAGTTAACAGATACATAACCCAAGTGAACATCACTGAAAACAAAGCAGAGACATCAAACAAATTCAGAGCACCTATTTATATCTATAAATTCAGAGCACCTAAACAGGTAAGTTTACCTGTTACACTGAAATAAAAAGTTCAGCTGGGTTATTCCTTCTCTCTTTTTTGGAGCAGAGTTTGGTATCTTTGGCTACAAGTGGTGAGATGAGCACTGTTACATCCCTGGTATGTTACTGGATTTGATCTCGCTGGAGTTGCCCAATAAAGCCCTTCATGAATCAAAACTGCACTGTGGAGTTTTTGCTTACCAGCTACCTTACACTGAGTGCTAAACAATAAATACCACAGAACTAAGAGAGACAGATTGCCATTACATTTAATAGCAGACTGTTTCCCCCTCATATTTAAACAAAACTCACTCAAAGCAGCAGGATAAAGCAACAGCCAGCCACAGAGCTCTGGAACATTTGTCCCTGCTGCTGACATGGGCAATTGGGAACAAAAAATATGTGTCTTTAAAAGCTCAGAATCATCTCTCATCCAAACGACAAGGACTGGGTAACTCACTTGTGTTATATCTGAGATCCAGGAAGGACAATGCAACACCCACCCAAGGGCTGCTCCCTTGGAAAACTCAGTTCAAGACAGGTTAACGATGTGTTATCACCTTGGAATTGTCCCTCATAATTTGTTATAGAGATGGGTTCAGTCAAGGGAGATGCTTCCCCAGCTTTGGGATTCCAGTCTCCTGGCTACACAACCCCGGAACACACTGCAATCAGTATGGCAGTCAGGGATAAATGCAATACACTGCAACCCCCACTAAAACAGCTTCACAAAAGGCTCTGCAACAGGAGTTCAACAATTTACTAAAAAGAAAACAGCACAATGATGTGATCCAAACTGTGCACAAGTCACCAAATACTAAAATTAATGTTCGATCGACGTGGTACACGGCTGCAAAGTAATTAAACTGATTCTTGTAAATATTATTGTCTTACAATATAAAGAACTAATTTTTAATTTTTTTTCCTTCATATAAAAGGGGATTAATTTGTGGAGCAAAAGGGTCACATGTTTCAGCAACATGTTCTTTTGCAGTTCCTGTTGCACTGCCTTGCTAAAATCAAGCTAAAGGAGTTCCATGAGAAACTTAAACATGAACAGGGATATGAAATGAGCTCCCAGTATTCAAAGTTATTGGAAACTGATCTCTTCCTTATTAATACAATTCCCCATCATGTACGAAAAGATATCTCCATGTTCCAGAATGCAAACAGAGTTTTAATCTTTAATTACATTCTCAACCTCAGCTCTTCTAGAGAGAAGTATAGATGTGGGCATGAGGATTATTGCTTTATTACATTATCATCTCTGTGGTATTTAATGAATATTGATACTTAATGCAGCTCTGCCAGTACAGGCAAAGAAGAATTTCAGAACTGCACAAAGAACTTCTGATGACTTTTCTCAAAACAGTAAATACAGCCACACACTTCGCTCTTCTACTCTTGAATACTTCAGAAGGAGGCCCAAAGGTTGGAGCCCAGCTCCTGAAACTGAGCTATTGCAGTAACAACACTGGCACGTTCAATAACCCCACCCCTACACCTGGTGTCACATTGGACTGAATCAGATTCCTCATGGAATCACAATGGTTTGGGTTGGAAGGGACTAACACAGCCTGAATTAAACAAGTTCTCTTCAAAAATACAAAACTAATGAACATTTATTGGCTCAAGCATGCTTTGCCATTACCTTCAGAACAACGTGCCTCCTTCTTACACACTGAAAATCCCTGAACATAGGAAGCAATTAGATGCTGTTTATAAAATGAAATGCTGAAAAAACACTTTCCTCCAAAAAACTCTTGGCAAAGGGCTCATCAGGATTTCTCCTTAATGCAAAAATGATAATTACAGAAGTTAAGTTCCAAATAATTTAGTTCTGGCATATCTGATGACTGGGTGTATAGTTTTATATATAAACAAAACTGTTAGAAACAGCAACTTCTTTATTTAATACCAGATAAATCCTTAAGAGTCAATTTGAGTATCCTGAAGAAAGCTCTTGACCAAAGCCAATAGAATCTGACAGAATCAACTGTATGACAGAACCATTAAACAGGTAAGACATTAATGCTATGACAGAACACTTTGACTACGCTGGTATTGAATCAAGCTCCAACAAACGCAAGAGTTTGGGATACCTGTACAGTTCTGTTCCAAATCCAGATGAACAAATACCTGCTGAGACAGGAAATTAACTTTTTAAGGAGACCACTCACTATGAAGCATCTTTAGCTAATGTGGCTCCAAAGGATGCAGAAAGCATAGACTGCTTTTGAATATATCCTTCTTCTCTAGAAGAATCCTCCAGATGAATTCTGAGGTGTAGACAGCAGATTAGAGCCCTCCTCCATCTCACCCAGAACACGCAGCAGAAGCAACCTGGCCATTCAGAGCCTCTATAGCCTTAAGACCTTGTTATCTCCTAAAAGAAAAGTTATCTCCACAGATTTTTTTTGCTCATTTATCTCAAACAGTATCATGGGCAGCACTGTCTTTTCCTTTATTAAAAAAAGAAAAGGAAAGTAATTTTGCTGGTGTGCTCCTAGCAATAGAGTACAAATTTACAGAGATTTTTACTCAATCTATTACAATATTTTCACTGTCATGTTAGGGCATACATCAGACCACAAGAGATTTACAAGACAACTTGAAGAGCCTTAAAAGAAAAAAACTGGACTCTCTTTTACTCAAACCTCTCTGTTCATTGAGCCTGAAGTTGTCAAACAAGAGCCAGACTTCCACTTGTTTGTTGTTTATAGTGTGCTTATTTCTCCAAAACCACTAAGTGACAACAAATGACCCTAAAAGGCACAATAAAGGGCAAGAATCTCAGTACCTTCTGCGGTGATCAAGTTCTTGTTCTGGCAATTTTCTTGCAGACAAAGAAGACAGACGATTAATCTGGGAGCACTGAGAAAGCCCCATGCAACAGAGCTATCAAAATCACAGGGTTTCCAACCGAGACCCCTAAAAATTCCCATTAAAACTAACTGACCCTCTTGTGTGTGCCTCTGAACTCTGCTGCAAGAATACAGACATCATCCTGGGCTTCCTCTTTTCCTCCTTCTCCAGCTCGCAGTGGCTCACTGCTGTTGTTTCCCAGCTGGACAGTGACACACCAGATTCCCTGGGATCCCAGCACGGTGGTCCAGCAGCAGGAATCACCCTGTGGGCTACCTGCTCTCAGCACCCCCCAGAGAATTCTGCTCCCTCAGGGTCTCGCAGACAACTTCATAACTGCAAACTTGCTTTTCAGATGCGGTGCCAAGCAAAATAACACAAGATTAATTAACTGCGCCAATTACTACATTTCAGGAGGAAAAGAAAAGCTACGTTGTCATTTCTTATTGTCTTTATTTATTGATTCCCAAGCAGGAGCAGCCACCCTGGTTTCCAGCAGGGCTGCAGGCAGACGCTTCCCCAGGCACTCGGAAGGAGCTGACAGCTCTCAGCACTTCAGCAAACGCTGCCTTGAGATTCCTTAACAGAAGGAAGGAGCCAGCAGCCAGATGAGAGGCATGCGAGGGAACGCATCCATTAGCACGTACAGGGAGATGTCTTGTTAATAGGAGACAGAAGGAGGGACAAAGCAGGCAGAGAAAGCAGCCAGCAGTTAGTCATTTTTTCACACAGATCATTTGGCTGGGAACGAGACACACATCAATCCAGTCTTCCTTTCTGCACTTTCAGAGCCAGGGAAAACCAATACTGAAAAGCAAAACCGAACACCAAAAGGCCTCTCTTCAAAACTCAGAAGGCTTCAAATAACAAACAGTGAGAAATTGTAGATTTTCCTTGTAGTGGTTGCATAGGGCAGAGGGCTTCCATTTGCAAAACCACCTTTTGGATTCAAAATTGCTGCTGCTGTTTCAGACATTTACTAGTGAAAAACTAGAGGTTCTCACCTCCAAACCAGAGCACATCAGAAGGCAGCCTAAGGTTGGGGAGGAAAAGGGGTGAGGGCCCACCAAGGATCACTTTTGCCATCAGCAAAACCCTTTCCCCAGCTCCTTCTGCAAGCATAAAGTAGAAAGAGATGCCTGAGCCTCAGACACAGGTTTGGGTTTGCTTTCTTTGATTGGTTTCTTAAAAAGAAAGGCATTTTGGAGAGGAAAGAGGAAAAGCAGAGCAGGGAGAGAGCCTGAAGGCTCAAGTGAACAGTGAATTGACACAAAACTTGATTTTTCTGCTGTATCACCCCCTTTATGACGAGAAACACCATTTGGGTATGTTTGGTTTGTGGAATACAACCCAGGTCTCACCTCAGCAGCAAAGATCAAAGACCTGGATGAGCAAGAAAATTGCTCAGCTCGCACCACTGCCACCAAGAATGTAAAGTGCAATAGCAAAACTTACTCATGCAATTTCTTCAAGGAACAGGACCATAAATAAACAGATTAGTAACCTGCCCTCTAATACTACCTTTAACTCAAACGCAGACATGTTTACTAGCAAACTAGCCATGTGCAAAATCTGCATAAGAATAAATTGGTTTTAGAAGATTCTTTGCCCAAATCATCACCTCTGATACCTCCTGAGCAAGTGTTTCCTGCGTTCCTTTGCTGGCAGAAAGGAATTACTGCAGTGTTGATATTTGCTCCAACCTGCTCTCCTGAAATGACATTTTGGCATACAGCTGGTTTCAACTACTTCTGTTTAAGAAAAGCTCTAGATAATATAGTTGCTCTGAACAACATTTAATAAACACTTGACTCATTGTTACTCAGCCCAATGACTTGTCACTGAACTTAATTTTAATAGCATACATCAAAGCAAAAATAGACCAAGAAATAGTTTCTTGATGAATTAATAGTTTCTTGATGAATTAATAAAGCTAAAACAAAAAATAGTCCTTGAATTGCCATGGGAATATTAGCATGCAGGATGCCCTTTCAAGGAGATCTGTAGTTTTGCACCTGGATGTTTTATTTTTTTGTATTTTATAAAGAATAAAGGGAAAAAAACCCACTGCATGATTCATCACGATTTGCATGAAACTACAGCAAAATCAAGATATTAAAATCCATTTGTCACACCTTTTTTTTTTTTAAAATACTTTTCATAAGTCTATTTTCATAAGTCTTTTCATAATCTGCTTCTGCCCTGTGTTGGAAACAAGATATTGAGCCCAACAGGTATTTGATTTGCCTTAATATCACTATTATTCACTTACGACACACCGAGATAGCAAACAAGAACAAATATTGAAAGGTCAAAGAGAAGCCAGAGAGGAGGAAACCAGTGACAGATAAAGGGCCAGCTCAGCAGAAACACATTTTCCCTGTGAATAATGCTGGAACTGGTAATAAGATACTGAAACATAATTCAACCACTGGCTAAAGTTTAGCTGCCACACTAAAATTTCAGTCTCTCTGCAGATCCTAGGTAAATGCACCACTGAAGAAAAATCATCTAGATAAAAGACATACAATACTTTTAAATGTGTGTATTATGTATCTCACAGGAAGATTTATACAGCTGCAACTGTTTAAGAACAGATTTTTCTATGCAAAATAGAAGTTAGCTCTTGATATACATTTCTATTAACTAGAGATGCCATGATTAAGAAACAAAACAAAAAACCACCAAAATACTTTAAGACTTCTGAAAGAAACTGAGTCAACTGATATCACAGTACTCCAGTTTACAGACTGCCTGGAGAAGTCCATCTGAAGCTCCAGACACCCCAACAAAGGAGGAAAACTAATCAGCCAGTTTGTCACAAGATACCCCTGTTCCATCACACATATCAGAGAAACAACATCTGGTTTTAAACTACTGCTGGAGCCCCTTCAAACCACTCTCCTTTGT
Source organism: Machaerirhynchus nigripectus (assembly GCA_013397975.1). Classification (NCBI taxonomy): domain Eukaryota; kingdom Metazoa; phylum Chordata; class Aves; order Passeriformes; family Dicruridae; genus Machaerirhynchus; species Machaerirhynchus nigripectus. The sequence continues at coordinate 222,022 of VZRQ01002911.1, read as the reverse complement.
CTGATACATTGGTAAAACAATAGAGCATTTTATGGATTCTTGAATTACCAGCACTTTAAAGTTAATATACAAGGGGAAAGCTCTATTGACTCTGATTTTTTTCACATCCCCTTTTAAGGAAAAAACTCACTAAACATACACCTGTGAAACCTGGTGACAACAGGGACTTTTATTATTGCAGCTGTGAGGTTTTTGGTAGCATGGTGTTCATACATCGGTGACTCTTGTTTTGTGAAGAAAAGCAGGCAGTTTCCACAAACTACAAGGATTCTCAGCACAATGAACAATTGCTTAGCACTTCATTTTCTACATAATAATCATTTTCTTACATGTAACTAAATATTTCAGGCGGTTTATTAATTTATAAGCTTCGTTGTGTACATCTCTGTGTTTCTGGCATCGCTACACACAGGCTGCTTAAAGTGTTGATACTCTCTGTCCTCAAACAGTTTCTAAGTGTCCTCATAATTGCTTGTCACCTGTAAAAGAGGTTTAGATCCGATGCAAAATTAACATATGGTGAACAGATGGACTCGGAACAGACGTTTGCCGAAAGTACTCACACCAGAGACTTTTTGGCTTCAGTCTTTTAGGACCTTCAGCAAAGTCCTACTTGAAGCTCCAAGTCATACTAATCAGGTGAGCATCATTCCTCAATGACAAGCCTGTGCTGCAAAAAGTTTTTTAATGACCTGCTACAAAGAGAATGTGTTTGGAACAAAACCACGAGGAACAAAACCACATAATAAGCACAAGGTTGCTTATTATGATGATTGAAAATTAAACCAAAAAACCAGTAAGTTAATAAGAAATATTCCACCCCCCAGCACGGAAACTCTTCCAAACATTTCATTACTTACTGAGGAGGCAGAACCAGGGTTGTTGGCTGGGCTTTTGGTCTGCGCTTTGCAGAGACTCCCATCTGGTTGGCCGAACGTTTCAGAGACTGCTGATTCAAAAGGCCAGATGCCAGCCCAGCGTGGTACTGCAACTGGATAAGAAAAAACATACATATATATATATATATATTAAAATACACACCACTGCAGTACTCTGTGTCAGACCTCTGCTACCTGTGGCACCTGATTCAAATTACAGCCAGTCAGGAAAGTTAAGGTGTGGTATTCCAGATATATTGCTTGGTGGAAGACAATAGGGACAAAAGCACAGGGAAAAAGTCTGCTGTGAAATGGGTATGAGGAGCAAGTTGTGCATTAGGGCAAGTAAGATGATGAATCAAGGACTTCCTCTCAAGTCTAACTCTCTTGAAACTTGGGCTTGCTTTTAAACATTGAGACTGTTTCTCCTCTCTAGGGACTAAGCATTCTCACTTTAGGAAGAAGATAAGAGGAAGACAGATGCAACCCTTTCACAATATAAACCAGTTTTTAGAAATAACAGTCATCTTTTGCTTCTTAAACATAAAAACACAAAACATTTGCAAAGGAATTTCTAGCACTGTAAAGAAAAATCTTGCTTTTAAAATACCTGCTCGCATATCTCTGTAGCACTGCAGAGCAATTCACATTCAGTAGCTTTCTCCTCTAAACTTGTCTTTTCCTTGCCAATAAAAGACAAATTTCTGAAGGACACAACATGAATCGGCAGGATTTTGAGTGCACTCCCACAGCTCTCAGATTCAAGAACAGCTACAGGGCTCTGCCTGTCCTGCAACCAGCTCCAAGTGCAACAAGTTACAAATTCTCCTCTAAACACTGTCAATTACATACTGAGTTCCCCATTTTTGAACTGGAAAGGGAAGGAAGCCTCAGTGTCAGACAAATGCAATTTCCTGCATCATTCCAGTACCTGGATCCATGTGTTCATTAAATTGTCTAAAGACTTCTTCTGAAAAAGCTGAACTGTTTCACACATTGACACCTCTAACCCCACGGTCTGCACATAAAAAAATGGGTTATGGTCAGGAAACTATGATTTAAAAATATTCAGAAAACAAGTGGTCTTAGACCAAGCTGTACTACGGGGACTGAGTGAAAAGGAGGGAAGCAAAGCTTGGAAGTGATGTACTTGAAAACACCTGTGAACAGGAGGGAAGCGATCCCCTGAGCCAGTTTGACTCAGATGTCACTGCTCAGCACATCCATAAGGATTTCTAACAGGCTCCTGGTTCCCTTGGCTGCTTTGCCACGTGAGCTCAGCCGTGGCACAGCACGAAGACGCATCGCGTCCCTAATGGGAAGAGAGCAGAGCTCCGCCAGGGAAGGGGGGGATTTTATTGCCCCAACCAATGGATTTTGCTCAAATTTGTTTTTCTCCGACAGTTTTCTGAAATGAAAAAAAAAATCAATGAGAGCGATGGAGGGCCCATGTTTGAGAGGCGATGTTTCAGTGTCAGGGGCTTAGTCTTCAATCTTCACTACCTGAATGTGCAGGGAGTGCAATATGCAGGGAATTAAAGGCAAAGACAGCTCTGGCAGAAGAGCCCTTCAACTCCAGGAATATGCTTTTCCCTTTCTTTCTTGCATCTTACTTCTTACTCTTACATTCTGTGCCGGTGACACCACTCACTGATGTTCCCTGTGCAGGTATTTCAGGTAAACAACATTATTGGGACACTTGCTCAGAGATGGAGGTAATCATCAGTGCTAATCAGAGATGGATTTTAAAGGCAACCTCTTAAAAACATTTCATAACCTCCCAGCTAGTGACATTTAGTGGTCAGGCATAAAAAAAACCAACCAAAAAACTACAAAAGGAATTTAAAAGAAATAGATTCTAAACCACAATTCTGTCTTTCAAGGCTGACCCCCAGTGATTAAGTTATTTTTATTAATTGTAAGTATTTCTTCATAATCTACCTTTGCTCTTAGGAATGCAGGTCCAACCATCAAAACCTGTAAGGGCCATTAAATATTTACCAAACCATCTTTATAATGGGAGAAAGGTCAAAGTTAATAAAACTGACAGGCAGCTTCTGTCCAGCTTGATTTATACATTATTAAAGCATCACATACTGTACTGCACAGACTGCTCTCCTTTTTGGGACAGGGGATGTTCACTGAAGGGATCAGGAAATTGTTTCTTAATCATTTTTCTGAGGAGCAGAAGCAAGACTGAGTTTTCTGAAATGGCAGGACCAGTATCAAAAGACCAGGACAAGTATCAAAACTATGGCCAGGAGATTCATGGTCTGATGGATAATACACGTGCCATTCAGTTCCCTTTTCCTCTTACAAAATAAACGCCTTTGCCTGCCAGCATCGACCATGAGAGAAAATCTCAGCTAAAACACACCAATCCCCCCAAACTTTTGCTTACTAACAAGAGAACGCAATTTCCAAACATATTCTCTCCACGTTAGGGAAGAGTGCTGAAATGCACTGTCAGAGGATGGTGTGGGTGCTGAAAGGCTCCCGCAGGGAGGCCGAGATGAGCTCCTGGGACACAAACCCTTTCTTGGGTTAATGAATACACAGAAACCACACTGAGCTCCAGGAGTCCTGAAGCCAGGGCGTGCTGGTGGCTGGAAGAACACTGGGGAGAACGTTGTGGGCATGTGCTGCAGCTGGAGATGAGACAGGGGGTGACAGAGCCTTTGGCTGGACCAGCAGAGCTGTTGTGTTCCAGCATCTCAGAGGGGTCTGAGGCCCCACGACCCAACACGGCCAGAAGTCACCAAGCTGCTGATGGTCACACCTGCCCTGCTGATGGTCACCAAACCTGCCCTGCTGAGTGCATTCCCAACAACGTTCCCTCTGCTTCTGACACCTGTGCCCAGTTAAACCAGCAGAATGGTGAATACTCACTGAAATGAGCACTGGTGCAGCTCTAGGCAGTCGTGCAAATCATTCCCCTATCAGCTGTGAAGGAATTCCCCATCACTACAGTTTTCCAGCTTTGGGGAATTCCAGCTGGTTTGTGTGAGGTTAAACTTTTTCTAATGAAATATTTTCTGCATAATATCAATAGGATTGATCCTTTTTGCCCCAATACATGCAGGCGAAACAGAAAATCTATTTCAGAAAACCAAGAAATCAAAATCAGCAACAACAAAAATCAATTTACAACATTTAGCAGCCAGGATATACCCCAGTGCCAACTTGTACAGGTTTATGATGAGTCTCTTGATAGCTGATATTTTTCTTAAAACTGCAGTTCCAAGTAGATGTGTGAATTCTAAATTTTAAAATCAAAAGTGACTCTTCTTAGGAATGTAGGAAAGGTACTGAAAATAACACTTCAATACACACAAAAGCTTTATATGAAGGCAAATAAAAACAGAACTTGGCCTACTTTTAAATAATTTTTTAAGATTAATTATTTTTCTGTTAATGGCCACATGGCTGTATTTTCTAGAACAAAACACTATCACTAATGTTTCACATTTTCAGTGTTCCTGAGTGTACGAAAACTACATTCATATATTAACAGCTCTTAATCTTCCTCACTAAGTGAAAAGCATCAACAGAGAAAGCACTTGGGAGTCACTTTTCTCACAGCTGTAATTGTAAGGAGGGCAATTTCTTAATCTGCCAAGATATGTTAGGCTTTCACATGAACTACTTAAACAAAAAAAAAGGTGTATTAAAGAATTACAAATTTGATTTAGCTCTGAAAGCATTAATATTTTTAAGGAAGTTAATCACATAATATCTTTTCCTTATTCTACCCCAGTGACTCTTCTCTCCAGAAATAAGGTAACGCACCTCCTAAAACAATGAAAATAACCAAAAAGAACCTCCTCATCCCCCAAAAAATCCTGTCTTGTGCAGATGATCTTTAAGATTTGGAGCAGATAGAAAACTTCTGCTACAGCCAGAACCCTGCAGAAAAGGCCCCTCTGTTCAAGTGAAAAGCACTGACCATACTGTGACAGGTTTCCATCGTAGCCTCTAGGGTTACTCTGCAGTGAATGTTATGAAACCACAAACATGGGCATAGTGCTCATTTAAAACTTTGAAAACTAAAGCTTCATCATTAGAATCAAGCTGGGTCTAGAGGTCTTTAGTTTACATAATTCATGGGCTGGAGATTTTGCATGTGCTGACTGCTGCCCAAACAAGTGACTACACTGCACTTACTGACAAGGCCATCCAAAGTTGCAAAAATTGGTTGAAAGAAAGTAAGAATCAGGGGAAAAAAAGAAAAATACCCATCACTTGGAGCACTAGCAACTGATCACATCAGCTCCCAGTTGCACATTACATTTACATTTTGCCATTAATTAAAGCTTTCTAAGCACCAACATTTTAAAAAGTGAAATCAGAAGAATGATTTTCTTTGTAACCACATTACCCTGTGATTTTTTCCATTCTTATGTAAATACTTACTGACCATATACATAAACAGAAAAACTTTTTCTCAGATCTTGGTAATGTAAAGTTTATTTCCATTCCCCCAAGGAATGCCTTTTAGAGAGGTGGCTGACAGATACTCACCCACCGTGGCATTTTCTGAGTTCACTGTAATCCTGGTGATGCACATTTGCCTCCTTCAGGATGCACAGTGCTCTGCCCCTCATCATTAAACTACTTCTCCCTTGCAGATAACAAGGGATTTGCCTATTATGATAAAACTCTACTTGTTCTTTTGCAAAGAGCAATGAGCAAGCAAGCAGGACACTCCCACAGTTTCATCTCTGCAGACTAAAGTAGGCAAGAGAGAAATTATACTACCTTAATTGATATTTTTAAGCTTTTTTCAGATAATGAGGCCTGTTTGGAAATTCTGTTTTTCTCCAAACAATGTTTGATCATTTTAGGACAGCTGAATTTTTGACTTGACCAAAACAGCATCAATAAGACAAAAGAAGAGTCTTCCTTCAATTTTTTAACTCATTGGTTTTCCTCTTGTGGAGCTGGGTTGCAGGCTTTTCAATTAACAGGAAAGTTAGACATTGTGTCTTTGCTCTATTTGACTGTTTACTTAGGATACTTTAGCCTATTTTTTAAAAAGCACTTATGCCCCGCCAAACACTTTAGTTTACAAAAACATTTAAGAAACACCTATCCACAGCAGGAACAAAGGCTGCCCCCATCCCGATCTTTTTTAAATTGCTGTGCAAAAGTTATTACACCTTCTGCCAAACACCCTGACCTGACTAAACCGTGACAATAATGAGCTCACACTTCTCTTACTGTCCTCTTTCATGCCTGGGTTGGGACTTGCATTGCAGTGAGCCTCATCCTGGTCAATAAACTGGCATACAGAGCAGGCTGGGAACACGGCCCTGCAAAGGGCTTCTCTCTTAGGTCTCTCTCCTCCCTGACCCAGGGAGTTCAAAACAAGCTGAGACATTTTTATTTATATATATCATGACACAAGAGTAGGAAATGCATTGATACACATCCCTGTTTCTTTCAGCATCTTGTCTTTGCTACAGATTTTATTCCATTGTCTCTGAATTCCTATTTTTGCTGAGAGTGCTGTTTTAATTAGTGTCAGATTTCAGCCTTAGAGTGTGCTCTTCCCATACTTTTCTTTCGAAAACACTGAAGTTCTGCTGATGAATGACTGCTGATGAATGTTCCCTCACTCCAATACTGCTTGCAAGCCTTTGGCTTTTTACCATGCAGAGATAGCAAATCTCGTGGCACTTTCTTCAAGGAATTGGTCAAAACTTGAGCACCTGCATCCTTGCTGCCAATAAAATAACCTGCACTGTTCCAAGTCTCTGCAAAAGCCACTACTTTTCCTCCATGTTTTTTTTTAAATGTTCTGGAATCCATTTAATAGTTACAGAAGTGACATATTCTTGCTTTTTGGATAATATCAACACAAAGGGACACTACACAGCCACCAGGCTGAATTTTAAAGGGATGTAGTGTTTGAAACGGATAAAGAGGCAGAGTAATCATAATCTGGGTTTACAAGCTACTTTGTTTACCTCTTTAGAAAAATAACTGAATTTTATGCTTAAAATGTTTATACCTCCAGGTATTCTGAAGGGTTTGAACATACATATTTACTGAAAGATAACTAAATGAACTGGCATTTATTTCACTGTATATGCAGCTACAACACAAACACATAACAGAATTACAAAAACCAAACTAGAATTATTACATTGTGTTCTGCATCTAAATGACAGAATAAAACCAAGTGCAGTAACAAACAGCAGCATTTTCAAGTAACCCTGAGGTGAAGGCAGGTGGTTGGTACAGATGTTATCCAGAACAGGCAAATGGTCTCAGTGTCACTCTGTGGGGTATATTCACAATTGTGTGTTCCTTTAATGGACTTCATTAAAGGCTAAAGACCCAAGAAGGGCACATGATCAATATCTGACAGAAAATCCTAATTCCTTTTTGACAGAAGCATTATCTTTGTATAGGACAAATATATATCCCCTTTGTATAGGAGGGGAAAGTCATCATTACAACTCCAAGATAAGGACACAATTAGTACCTTCTGCCAGTGCTGCGTGCTCCCTTCAACAGCCATCAGAACTCCAGAGACAATGCTCTCCCGCTAAAATCAGTATTTTCTAAAGCCCTAAACTAAATCTTTGGTGTCAGGGGCTCAGGTGGCAGCTATGTCAGTATGAAGAATGACCTGCTGCCTCTGTGACAAGGGGTGCTCAGGTGCTTAGATAAGAAATGGGAAGGCACTTAAGCCCAAATGGCAGAATAAAGGGCTGTGACCAAGTACAGAAACACTCCCCAAACTGCCCAGCACCATGCCTGGATTTGCAGCTCTGAGGGTGGGCTTTAATACAGCAAACAAAGCACTTTACAGACAAATAAAGAAATTAATACTCTTCAACAAAATGTCTACACGGTGCAGCTTATGTAAATCCAACCAGCACAGGTGCACAACCAGGCAACGGGGACAGGCAGTCAAAGCAGGGATGAGGGAAACCCATTAGTGGGTAAGCAGTGGAACAGTAATAACAACACCCAGTACTTGTGCTGCTGATTTATTCTTTCCCTAACTCATTAGATTTAATTCTTTTAGCTTCTGTTGGAGGCCTTTCCTTAGCTTTGGTCACTTGCACAATAATTGAAATGCACAGTTAGCTTTAGACTTGCAGATACCCATACTGAGTGTCTGAAATAGCCCAGCTAAAGAGTCTTCCTGCTAGCATGGGGAAACCTGGCTTTCCTCAGTCTCCTGAGCCTTTCCTGAAGGGGAAATTGCAAGATCACAACTCCACAGTCCATCCCAAGGCTCTGCCAAGCTACACCAGACATCACCACTCTCTGCTACTCGAGGTGACCACCCCGCTGTACCAGCAGAAGGGGTTGAAGGAATATTGTTTAAACTGAGCCAAAGTTGCCAAATGAAGAGATAATTCTTCCTTAAATTGTTACTTTTGCTAATATCTTTCTTTACATCTAGCAGGCATCCTGAAGCCAGGCTGCAGGGAATGCAGATTTCCTGCCCACTAGCAACAAGCAATTAAAGCTTGAGGCTGGAGAGTTTTGTAACAGAATGCATGAGGCCTATTTCCCTATAAGAACATTCCTACTACAGCTTCAGAATATTCATGACCAGATTAATTTATCCACCTTTTCTAGACACTATGAAGTAGCCCACAGAAAACATTCACCCACAAAAATAAGAGCAAATCTTAAATTAAAGGTCACTGTTACCACTAGTCTGATTAAGAGGTTTTAACTCTCATCCTTTCCATGTAACACCAGGGACTTTTACAGAGATAAACCCTGGAATCACCACTGATGTCTGGAACTTCTGAAAAATCAGGTTAAAAGATACGCCAAGTCAGACATCCAAAAAATAAACAGACATTTATAAAAGTCTCAGGCAAATTATTTCTTTAGATATCAAAGAGTTAAGTTACGAATGTTTTTGGGAATGCAAAAAGAATCTATCAGGTTTGATTGATAAAAGTGTAGCTTTTAACTAAGACTGAGAAAATGGAAGACTGGCAACATTCTTTTCCAGAATAATATGCTTCCTCTGCTTTTTTTCAGCATAGTGCACATAAATCAAAGAAATGTTAAAGAGGCCCATACATCACAAGCTGGCATTTCTAAACTATTTACAAAATCTGTAATAGTCAAGAGGATGGAAAATATAAAAGTGTGACCAGAAAAGTTCCTGAAAGAAAAAAAGGCAGTTTTACCATCCCAGCAGGGTTAAGGCTGGAAACAACTCTTGACTGCAGACTTTAAAACCACTAAACCAAGACAATTCTGATAATGCAGGTGTGCAAAAAGCAAACAGGATTGTGTTATCAGCCAAATCTAGGTACAACTAGACCAGAGCACTGAGTGCCACTTCCAGGGACAGTGACTTCACCTCCCTGGGCAGCCCCTTCCAACGCCTGACCAGCCTTGCTGTGGAGAAATTCTCCCTGCTGTCCTGAGCCTCGCTGGCAAATGCTCCAAGGAGGTTTCAAGTACGTACAAAAGCAGGGCTGACCTCACAGCTGCAAAGAGACAGCCCCAGAAACAGCAGGAACTCCAGCCTGAGCTGTGTCTCCATCACGTTTTCACATCCCCACATCTAAGCACACAACAGACTTCGACAGATTACGTTTTCCTCAACAACTTTTACAGATGAGAATCTCATCTCCTCTTCTGAAAGGAAAGAAGTGGATTATGGAAAGTTTATGTGTCCATCTGTTGGAGATGTCACACTCTGACTAGAGAGTGCAAAAAGCACAGAGATGTTTTACAACCAAATCCCAAACTTACTGTAGTCTGATCGGGTGGAAGAGCCATATGCTTTGCAAAAAACACCTCTTTTGCTACACTTTTTTTTGCCACAGCACAAAGAGTAACAGTTCGAAAGCTGCTGTAATCTTTATTTCTGAAAATAGATCACATGTTCTTACTCTCATCTGCCGCGCTCGGGTGAGTTACTGATTGGAAACGGGATAAACAAGGAAATACTACTCTGGGAAATGCAAACTGAAGACACTCTGCACCTGCAGCTGCAGTAAAGGGGCGGCTCAGAGAGCCCAGGACTGGGACGATGCACAACAGAAGGTTTGGTGCAATGACACATGAAATGCTTTTACAAGTTTTCTCTGTTGAAGACTTGCAGTAGGACCATTTGAGATGAAGCCGGGGGACCTCAGAAATATCTTTAGGAGTAAAACAAATGGAATACACTTCATCCTATTTTCATGGGAGCTTATAATGATATTATAATTAACTCAATTACACCACAAGATTAATAGCCTTTAAAACGCTCCCAGTCATTCATTACAGGCCTAATTAAAACTCTCTTTTGGTGCTGAGCCAGCAAGAAATATAAAACTACTTGCTAGCAACCATACAGAAGTATACAAGGTATTATCTTTATTGTGCTGGTGTTTCCATGGTCACAATGCAGTGAGAAGTTTGGGTTTGTGTTGGTGTTTTTTTTTTGTTTTTTTTTTTTTCTTGTAATATCAAAAACAACAAGAAAAAAGGACAAGATCCAGTTTAGAGGCGCCAACACCTGCAACAGCATATCAGCTCACTACAGCTAACCAGCTTATTTCTAGTTTTACTGCAACAGTTAAGGGCTTCTACAATAGCAGATGCCTTTCCTCCCACACATCAATTAATTTGCAAATGCACTCAGGTTGTAGAAATAATGAAGTGCTGAATGCTTCTCTATTGACAAGTTTTGCTGTCAGGAGGTGGATGCTGTAGGCGAGGTGCTAAAATCCGCTGCTTCTCTGTGCATGCCAAAGGAAAGACAAGCCACACGAAACTTGGACATGAAACTTGGTCGACAGCTAACAGGGCACATCAATTACTTTGTTTACTCCTCTCTCGCTGGAACCAAAAGGAAGAAATCCTCTCCAAAAGCTTTTTATTGTATTTATTGAGGTATTTATAACACACCGTTTACAGGGAGGTGGGAGGTTTTGTGCTGACCCAAGAAATATTGTATATTTGAGGAGAAAAGTAGTGTTTTTCATGTATTTTTAGGTATGCTAAAAAAGTTACATTAAAATTAAGGTTACAAATGAAGAATTCTGTAACTAGGAAATACTTCATAATGCCTGTGCAATCTAAATCAGTCTGCCTGTGTGAAGGATTCAGACTTTCATTATGTGCTTCTTTCCAGACCTCAAATTACCACAGTCTGCAGGATCTCATGGATGAAGAGGCAGTTACTCAGCACCGTTTTCATGCACAGAATGTTATTTGCAGGATCTCACACAATGCCCACACTTCTCCTCTCAGATGCCTTCTACCATATTTTCCTGCTTTATCCTGCTTCTTTACAAATACTGTTAAATTTACCTTCACAATTCTTATTCCACTCCTGCTGGCTGTGGATCTGAGGAATCTCAGATTTTTAAGAACACTAAATGTTTTTACTACTTACTATATTTGTAGTAGAGTTTCTATAGATAATGATGGCAGGCAGGTGCTGAGCAAGTCTTTGAAGCAGCCAGAAGAGGCTTTCAGCCAGGTCGTGCCAAGGTTGGAATCTCTACCCCCACTTCTATCACTTGAAATAAAGGATTAGTCTGGAGCAGTTCGTTGTAACTTTCTGTCTGGACCAGCCACTAATTGGAAGTAAAGCACATCCTGCCAGATATTCTCTGAAACCAAGTTAAAAACAGAGATGCTGAACTTTAAGCTCCAAGGAAGGCAAGTCCCAGACTATTCCTCTCCAATTCTTCCCATGCTTGACTACCACAGGTGTTTAAACCACCCACCTCAGCAGCACTCCAAATCTGTTAAACTTTTATTTTCAATTACTGAGTTTTTTGGGGGGGGTTGTTTGCTGTAATGAAGAACCCTCTTACCCACTTCCCCCCCTCAACAGACATTGGTACAAAGCAGGTGACCCAACCACTACCTTTTTTTATCAGTGGAATAAATTGACTTGTTTGATCATACAGAAGGAACATAGCAACACAAATGCTTCTGGCTCAGTTCTCACGTCTCTCAACTAGAAAACCCCGTATTAATGAGCACTAGACAAATGGTAACTAGGTAGTTTTACAATTAAAATGATGCTTAAAACCATTTTCAAGTGTTAATAACTGAAAATGTTATTAGTAGAGGTACTAACAGGTAAGGAAATTTGCTGTTAAAAATAGATGATTTTCTGCTTTTTAAAATATGCAATTTTCAGGCTGACCTTGTTCCTTTTAAATTTTTATAGCATCTTCAGTTCCAATTTGAGATTTTCATATGGGGTAGGCAAACCTTCTTATGTTCTGTATTAAATGCAAGACACCTCCTTGGCATGATCTGCAATATTAATAATATAACAGTACCAATTTCAGGAGCAGCACTGTAGTATCAACACATGCATACCTACATGAATCAAAATTTAACCATGTACATCACGGAAATCTTTAATATATCACAAGAAAAAAGCAGATCTAAGACAGCTCAAACACAATTTGAGATTTCCTCTTTTGCCATATAAACACATGACCTTGTCATGCCTCACAAGGTAACACCGATGGAGCTGATGCAAGAAAACATATGCTTCTCTTTACTGGGCTCAAAACAGGAACAGAGGGGAAGGAGAATGATACTCAGGGCCAAACCCAGGCTTCTGAAGACCAGACTTGCAGCTGTCACTGTATTGAGCAAAAAATGTCCCCGCCCACACAAGCCCTACAGTATTCCTAACACTGACTGCCACTACAGAACTGGGAAAATACTTTCTGGAAATTACAAACATTAGAGATTCATTACTTAGCTAGGAATTTGCACTGGTGTTATCACAGGGTTTTTAGACTTGGAGATTGAGCCATTTTTATGTTGCTGTGGGACACAGTTAAAGCCACAGGAAAATAGAAATTATTATTTTTCATGGATTTCAAAGGAGACTGACATGTATTTGATTTTCCATGCACTGGCTGTCTTGCAGGCACTCTTCAACAATCCAATTACCACTTAAATGTCTACCATCTAGCCCACAGACATTTCAGATCCTCATTTAAACCTGGACATACCTTATTTCTGTATCTTGATAATCACCATGAAAATCCTACCAGATCAAAGCCCGGCCGTTTATCAGTACCTCAGTTCAAGGCACCAAGTAAACAGACATTCCTCTCACTGCTTTGTGGACTTCATTACTAATGAAGTAAAAATTGCAGACATCGATCTATTGCTTCAGATGGCCATCATCAGAAAAATAAACAGCAATGTGGCTGGTCACAGTGGCTCATCTGGCACATTCACTGGAAGGTAAATTAAAAGCACTAATGACCAGAGCATGACAAGTGAGGGAATAACACTGGACTGGAAGAGAAAATGATTCCACACGGCTTCATTCAACCAAGGCCGTGTTTCCTCCCTCAGTCATAAGATAAACAAATATCAGTGATTGTTTTAACTACTTCACCCATCTCTGCTGAAGGCCACGCTGCCTACAAGCCCCTACAGAATAAATGAACACTACTGGCCTTTTTCTTTGAATGTTCCCCAATACCAAGAAAAAAATGAAAGGGGGGTAGAATGGAAAAAAAAAATCATCACAATATTACTTAATCTCTTGAAATAAGCAGGGAGGCTCTGAGGGGGTTCTCCTTCCCTGCACCTCCGTAAGCCAGTTCACAGCTGTTATCGCACCCACCCCTGAGCTGGATAATTCCAGAAAGTCCAGCTGACTCTGAGGAACACCACTGACCTCCCTACACATAGTTTGTGTTGTACCAAAATTTCAGCATCACCCTATTGTCCACTGGTATCAACCTCATCATACCAACTGCTTCCCATAAAAACCTCAATGCATCCCATATATATGGTCTGCCACCTTCCAAAACTTGCCAGTCCTGAACAGCCACAGAATACTCTACCTTACATTCTCACTTATTCTTATTTTCCTCACCTCAAAACCAAAGCAACTCCTTCTCCAACAGTTCTGAGCTGGCCAGAAGCAAACTCCCCATGGAGCTGAGCATGGCACAGTGCCTATCACTGCAGTATTGTGGGTGCAGAACGTTGAATGTAAAAGCACATCAAACATGTAAGAAAAAAGAAAACAAAACCCAAACCTGTATCTTTTGGTCTTGAAGAAAGACAAGGAAATTATATTTAAAAAAACCCAATGCAACTGTTACATTACAGTTACAGCTGGAATTTTACATTACAAATACAATTTTGAAGCAGACATGAGCTGATAAATTCAGCATTAAGTTTTCTGAAAGTATCCTCAACTCCTCAGCAGTGCACATACTTACACAACCAAAAAGGATCTTTCTGTATGAGCTCATAGCACCAGCAATATGACAAACTGGTGTGCATTTAAGGAAACTGGGGCGGTGGGGGAGCGAGACACCGCTTCTCACACACCATGATTTTTGAACTTGTTTCCATCACTTCTCCAGCTACAAAATCTTTTTTAATGAGGACACTACCTACCTACCTCACCAAGTTTATTTTATCAAGCCAATAATTCAGCAACATGAACAACTGACAATTCACTCAACTACAGTTTTTGCCTGAGGCGTTCACAAAAACATAAAAGAGCAAGGAAAACTTAAAAACAGTGCTGGAGAGCTGAAGCCTTGCTGGCGGCACGCTCAACAGACAGGAACAATTGAAAGCTAAGGAGTAGTCAGTAATTTATACAACTGAGCCCAATGCCTGGACAGTAAGGAAAACAGATGGCTCTGCAATATGGAGATGGCTCCATGAAAAGCAGTCGGCACCGGGATGCTGCAACAGCTCAGCAGCAATGGTTTGCCCGGCTGTAACAGCCACGGCAAACCGAATTCCATCATTTCAGAGGATAAAACAAAAGAAAAGTAAACGAGAGTGAAAGAAAACAGAAGTTCTTATTACAGCTGGCCTATATTCCATGATAAAGCGTGGGCTCCTTTACAGTTTTTCCAAGAGTCCTGCATAGACAGTTCTGTGCAAATAAATGAGCTCCATCCACCCGGCAGGAGCAGCGCTCCCCTTCCTGTCCCGGCCCCCTCCCAGGAATTCTGCATCACACCAAACGTCTCTGAACGTCAGCTATTTAGTTCTACTTTTAGCTCTGCTTTAAATAAAATTGTGTGGAGTGCAAGCTGCATAATGAAGGCTCAAAACCATGGAGATGGCACAGACTGCACAGGGCAGCATTACCAAGCTGAGGGGGTTTTGGGGTTTGCTTTTCTTTCTGGCAGACTTATTTACACAAAACAAAACCAAAATTTGCCAAAGGAAGTTTCCAGCTCCATGCTGGAGGAGACAAGAAGCTGGTTCCAAATGGAAATGGCCCTGTTTGAGCCTTGAGGACATACCCAGAGGCAATGGCAGTGAACACATCAACAAACACATCAACACAGGAAGAGCAGGCGAAGGAGTTCTTGACAAATGCGTAAGGACCTCAAACTAATTTTTTTTCAGTATTGCATTTCAAGGCCATCGTGACTAAGCAATATAGCAGTTATGCAAGGACTTAAAATAAGCTAAAAATCTAGCACAAAACTTTTCAGAAAGGCCAAAACATTATAAACTCTTTGACCGTAAGAACCTCTTAAAATAAATATACACTCACTATGGAATCAGAGCACAGGTGAAAGCCTCAATTTAAAGCCAAGCATAAGATCCTTCTTCCTCTGCAAGTTTCCTGTGATAAATCAGGTTGTTTAAAGGGCAAGCTCAGTAGCTGGATTTAGCAGAGGAAATATCATCTTGCCTTGCACACCATGACAGGTGATGCTACTCAGCTACAGATTATGCTGACATATTCCTGTTTCTCCTACAGGATTGTTTTAATTAAAAAAAAATCCACTAAAACGAGTGTTTTACTGTAGAATATGTCTATTATTTTTCTTAAATCAAAACTCACTGACACAGTTGCTGATGTTGGTAAAAGGCCTCTGCACACAAATGGTTTAGAATTCAGCATGAGCACACAACAGCCTGCACTTGGGGTAGGCTTGTAAAAGAAACTCAAAAGCACAAGTTTATCATCCCTCTCAGGGAGTAACCAAATATTACAGTTATTTAAAGCAATAATCAAGTAGAGAACCAAAGCAAGTTCTTTTTAAGGAGGATGCTTTCAGATATATTTCTCTTTTTCCAGACTTAAGCCTGACACATTGTACCAGATTTAGAACAGAACCTGCATGTACAGTCCCAGCATCCTCCTGCCACAACTGCGGCCACTGGCATTGCTCTTCTCAAGAAAGCAAACTATTAAGATTGATTAAACACCTCTGTTCAAGCACTCCTGATAATAAAGGGATTATTCTTCCCCTTTTCTAATGGGTATTATATTCTGGCAACTGATGGATCTTATATTAAACTGTTTCAATTCCAAGCAGTACCTGCTGCTACAATTACCAAACTGAAGCAAGAAGGGATATAGAGCCCTGTGATTTGAAGGAAAAGCAAGAAGAGAAAAAGGCATAAAGTTTACATGACACTAACAATCCTACTGACAGGTTTTTCTGACTTTTCAAACTTCCTTTCACACAGAGGCATTCTTTTATAACCTGACAATTCCCTGTAGCCTGAAAACTTCATGAACATGTCACACAGTCTTGTTTTCAACCTCTTTTAAGTCCCTGCAAGAATCTTTCTAAGCTACTGGTCAGGATGACATGCAACTGCAGACATGAAAATTAATAACTGCATTTGCAGTACCCTTCTCAAACTACTTCTGCCCTTTACAAGATTCATTGTTTCCCTAAGTACCCTTTTAATGAAGACAAACAAACATAAATAAAGGTTAAAAAAAATAAATAGATTTAGGCAACTTGCAAGAAAAGAAAAACCAAATCATTCTGTCAAGGCACTGTTTGACTTCATCAGCCACTGGGAAAACCACAAAGGACATGGTGCTGCTACTCCAGTTTGATCATGCAAGTCTCTGAAAACTTTCCCTGGTCCATTATTTATTTAGAAACAAAGAACCTTTCCATATTTACCATAAGAGAAGTGAACATGAGACATTAGTTTTCCAGACTTCACAGTGGCTGACAAAGCAAAACACAGACTGAATTTAGGCAGCCAGCAGAGCAAGAATCTCTGAAAAAGGGCACCTTAAATAAATGCACAATAAATGTCTCCTCAGCCCACTCAAGCAGAGCCTCCAGCCACTGCTGTATGTCCATGTCTGCTTTAAAAGCAGGTCATGGATGCTTAGAGAAAAGCCACGGACCCTGATTTCCATCCATCTGGGAATTACTACATTTTGCAAGTTAGCACATATGAAAATGCACTAAGGACAGTACTCCCTGAGTTAATTTAGGTTCAGAGAGTTCTACTACAAATAACCTTTGTAAAACAGTTAACATGACCTACAACAGATTTTTTGAAGGAATGTGACTCTTACAAAGAACCATCTTTCCATGTTCTGTTAACACAACAAAACCTTTTCCACAGCCTGACCATCAGTGAATATGCACTCATTAGCCACAAAAAAAAATCATAAAGCTACTTTGAAATTTGTTTGAAGATTAGCTAAAAGCATCTGCAATGCTGTACTGATTCAGAAACAGCTCCCATGCCATGAACCTCTATTCCACTTGAAACACTTCTCCTCCGTTATTCCATGGAAGATGCACACAAGTTTATCAGCACAGGAAAAGAGCAAAACTTCATGAATAAAGTCCTGTCAAACTGATACAGCAATAATATGGTTCACGAGGGAACAAACTTTAACAGTAATGTGTTTTGGTTTATGGACTAAAATTAAATCTCTTTCCCCCCATCAACCCCTTCTTCATTTAAAGACTGTTTTACTTTGCAGGGAAAATTAATTTTATCTGAGCAGGTGAATATTCCATGTCCCTGCTGCTTTTAATTCATGCAACCTGCTATGGCAACACAGTTGTTTCATTTGGGCTCTTGCAAAAAATTAACAGGAAATTTATTCACCTGTGTGTGCAGATATTGTTGCCTAATACATGGAGATATGACTTTGAAACACTGTATTTACAAAACAGAATATTCCAAAGCTGCCTGGTCTCTGTGGACATCTGTGTAACACCAAGTGCAGCATAAAACAGGAGTAATGGGAAGTTCTTTTGAAGGTTCCCACACATGAAAGGGGGTTATGCTGACTCTCTGCACCTGTGCTGCTCTTTGAACAGACAGAATCATCCCTGGGATGCATCAACTCAAGCAGCTGCGTGGATTATCTAACAAGACAGCCAGGCTGCAGCTTCTCTCACAGCTTTTCCCTGGAAGAGAGATTTGCTCCTTCCAAATCCATCGGGTGTGGTGAACTCCTCTCTGCTTCAGCTCTTCCAGAGGGAAAGTATTGGCTTGGAGGAAATAACAACTAAGTAGCTCCCTCATCGACGGCAGAAAGCGAGCACATTGACTTGTGCCCTTTCTGTATTGATGCTCTGGCTGAGTAAATGAAGATGTACAGGGGAAAAGCAAAGAGCACCACAGGCGGGTACGCGACCCAGAAAAGCACAGAAGCAATTTTATATCTTCTTCAATCTTCCTGAAATGTGATTACAGTTGACCTTTAAATCTAGTAGATCAACCAATCGATTCTGCTGGAACAACCCTGTGTGTGATCTAAGAGCATGCCCATGCTTAAAAAACTTCCCGTGCCTGCCTGGCATAGTCATTTTATTCTGTTGTAAAAGTTACCAAGATTTGTCTGAATTGATTTTACTTGCAAGAAAAACACACCATCAAAACTGCAGCATCAGCAGACACTAAAGGTCTTAGATTCTTGCAGGATGAATGCAATATCAATACAATTAGGATGTACCCATATGAGGTACACAAGAGGGATGGAAAGAAGATGTTTCTAATCTCACTTAATCCTAATGCAGCCCCAAGTCTGCTTTTTTAGACTGTGGGAAAAAAAAATAAATACAAGGAAAACTACAAACACTCCAAAGTATTTGCCAGGCAAAACATTGAATTTGGAACGGAAAACGTGTTTAACGCTGTATTGGGAAGTAAAGCTTTAAAGCTTTCGTGTTGTGTTGGACAGCAGTTTTACTTCAGCTGATAAACTGTCCTTTAAAAAAAAAACCTTAAAAGAGACTTCAGGATGGTGTTTGTCCATAGTGGGCTTGGAAGTGAGGACCAGCAACACCAGGGATCCTACTCTTGTACAGCTTCTCTCTCAGATTTCTCTGAGCACCCACTCTGTAGCACAACCCTTATTTTATAGTTAGGTATTTTATAGATGGAAAAAGATGTGCACAGCAAAATGACTTGTGAAACCTCAGCCAGCAAGCTAAAGACAGAAGAAAGAAACTCCAGAGTCCCTCCAGTCCCATGGCAAACTTGGCAACACTGCTGTTCCCAAAACCTTCATCCTCCCCATCAGAAGTGTTTTGAGAAGTCCACATGATACACTCGTGTTCACAGAGTCAACTACACAGCAAGTTCTTTTAAGCTGCAAGTTATTAACTTCACTCCATATTACATGCAGGGTGTCCAAAAGAACCAGAAAATCGGAAATGAAAGGTTAGCTGGTGCTTTATCAGGCACAAGAGAGCTTACACACTGATCAGCTCTGTGATCTATGAAATTTCTACAAACAGCTTTGGAAGAAGCATCAAGCAGCACAGCCAAAAAAAAAAAAAAAAATGGCACTGAGCAAACTGAAAATGCTACACTGAAAATTCTGAAAATACAAGATTTGACTCCAGAGTAAAACTGAAGCAGACGGCAAACCAGAGAACTTGTTAAGTCTGAGTGCAGAGACAACTGCAGAGAAGACTCTAAATAGAACCCAACTGAAAGCAGATGGGTAGGGCAGGGAACATTAGAATAAAAATCTAACTAATGGTAAAACACACAGGGATGTTTTTTCTCAAAAGAGAAACATATACCCACCCTCACTGAGGGATAACCTCAGAGGGAGGAGGAAGCCATTATCTTTTTAACTGCAGCTTATTTGATACAAAAGTGACATTTTCTCTGAATGAAGAATTCTTTTACCATAAAGAAAAGCCACCATCTGAAATGACACAGAGCCCAATAACACTGCAGTAGTTGAGAATGTCATGATTTCCATCAGAAAACTGTTTTGCAGAGATCAGGAACAGCTGTTTCAAACTGAATTAGACTAAAACTGGAAACAGGCTGTCAAAACTCAAAAAATATATTTTATACATAAAAGAACGTATTTGATTCAGCTGTTTTATCGTGGTGGTCAGCCAAAAGAGAAATAAAGTAACATTCTGAGATCCAGACGTTGTCGCAAAGACGCTCTCATTTTAACACTCTTTATGTAGATTTATTCCTTTGAGCATTTGGAATAGGAAAAATGTCAAACAGCTCATATCACAGATTCTTGAATATTTTCAAACCATGGGCAGCTTAAAACAGTTTAAAGACACCTGAGGACTCTCGCTGCTCCAGTCCACATTCTCTGCATCTTCTGCAGCAGTAACAGGCTGGTGCAATAAGGAAAATATACTGAATTGATGTTGACATGAAAAGATTAAAATAATTCACTTTAACCCACCACTTGTGGGTAATAGCACATGCATCCAGCTCCTTTTTGTGCATGCTTGCAGATCCTGGGAGGCTTTTAGTGGGTACTTTCAATATTGATTTCCCCAGGAATTGCAGTTTCATATAATGAGAAGTAAATACATCTATTTTAGAATATACTGTAAAATGTCACATCAAGACGCAATTCCTTTGTGTCTAATGGCCCATGCAGTACACAGAGCACCTTTAGTACTCTGCCACTACCAGTTACAGGAGCTTAGAGCATCCAGATACAACAATCAAATTAATCAAGGCTGCGCTGGTTTTGAATAGAACTATTTGTTCCAAAGCACAACTCTGAACATCAAAGACCTCTGTGATTTTATTACATGCTGTAAGATGTAGCCATTATACCCTACTTCCCAACCAAGTCTGAGGTAATCTTGAAAATACCTTTAGCAT
Organism: Machaerirhynchus nigripectus; assembly: GCA_013397975.1. Lineage (NCBI taxonomy): Eukaryota > Metazoa > Chordata > Aves > Passeriformes > Dicruridae > Machaerirhynchus > Machaerirhynchus nigripectus. Next base: position 201,302 of record VZRQ01002911.1, on the reverse strand, counting down.
TTCAACATGGTCATTACTTCTCATAACGATGATTCATGCTAATTCCATCTAATAAGGATATTAGTTATTACTGTCAGCTTGTCAGCAGATGGGCTTTTGAAGCAGAGGTATCTGAGAACAAGCAAATTCATGAGCATATAAAAAACTGTACACCCCAAGAAATGCATTTTTAACTCACTAGAAGACCAGGCAGTTGTGCAACTGCAGCCGTGTGCCATTTCTCCTCTTAGATTACTCACCCAGACCAGATTTAGGCATTTAACTCAAGGGCTTAAGTTTTCAGCACACTCAGTGCAGCTCCAAAGCACAACTGAATGCTTCACACTAAGCCAAGAACTTCACAAAAGAGCACAACAAGGTAACTGCTGCTCAGGATACAGAAACTTTTGATCTTTTTGTGAAAAGATCAAAAATGTGAAAGACTAGCACCTGGTAGAATGAATCAGCTTTCATTAAATCTTCTTTTATTAATTCAGAGGACATATTTTTCCACATATACTGTAACTGAACAAGTGTCAGTGGTTAAAATATTTTTTATTTCTTCTTCTAACTATAAGAATCGTTATATTCAGGCACTTAAAATTAGATTAAATGAACTGCTATAAATGCTTGGGCTAATCTTGTATCAGCAAAGGACATGATAACATGTACTGATAAGTGTCTTTATTTCCAGAACTTCAGGATTTTGCAGCTCTAGTAGATTTAAATGCTAGCTCATACCAAGAAAATATACCAGCAGCAAATGGAGTTAGGACTGAAGGAGCTCTGAGTGTAATGATCATATTCTGATCTCTACTCTATTTTCCTATCAACCCCCAAACCAGCCCAACCATGGCACCACTCAGATTCCAGCAGAGCCAAGACATGGTTCTGGAGCTACTCAAGAAGCCTGACAGCCAGGCACAGAGTTACACAGCCTACAGTTCTTATCCAATAATGGTCCTGATGTCATGGTCTGTAATTTCTTATTCACATTCTTCAACTGCACAGAGCCACAAAACACCACCATTCATTCAGGGCGGAATTATTCCTCCCTCCCAGGAAAATAAAAATCAGTCTGCATTGACCCCAAGAGGCAAGAGACTTCGAGGGCCACCACAGACCCTCTGGTTTACATACCTTCAACATCAGCAGCTCAGTATTAACTCCTGCTGAACAAAAAACCACTGCCATATTTTTGCCAAATGCACATTTCCATGAAGCACCAACCAGTGGTCAGAAATGCAGTTTTGATTACAGACTTACACAGTTCCTTACACAGACTAGATTCAATTTTATTAGCTGTTAGGCCATCTCCATGTTTTGTTACCCAATTATCAACAGCATGAGATTAGGATACAACAGGGAAGAACTGAGCATTGTTTATACGCAATTCAAACAAATCCACTGTGAACAGTCTGGGGGGGGCAAATTCAGTAACTTCAAAAGAGAACTCCAAAGAAGAACACAGATGAGTGCACTTCTGCATTAAAAAAACAAATAACAATCACAATAAAAGACCTGACAACAACAAAAGTGGAGAGCAACAGGGTGACATCATTAAATTTTCCATTTTATTTGATTTCCTCTAGAAGCTACCAAAAAAATCTTTTCCATATAAAGAGTATCTGTGGGATGCTTATCACCTGCATCAGTTATTTTATATTAGTGTTCATATTCCTTGAATGCCCTTCATATGAAGGTCACCGAGTGCTTTACAAACACCTTTAATTTGCCTCAAAGAAAGTGAGGCAGGACACTGAGTCTCTGAAAACATCCTTTGTGTTTTCATGGTGGCACCATCCACCACATGGTCAGGCTTTATCACCAGCAGCGAGCGAGTCTGAGCCACGGAGAGCTGAGGCAGCAAGAGAACTGGAAATTCAAAGGAATGCTGGGTCTGAGGGTTTCTCACAAGGCTGCTCCTGTCCTGCATATTCATCAATTAATCCCCAGACACCACGGATTTCCAGTTATACTCTGTTGTATTCCTCAGATTCTGAAAGCAAAGCCTTTTCTGCAGCTCTGATGGCTGTACCAGGAGTTACCCACAGGCCACATTTCTGTCTGTGCCTGGCTTAGCTGGATTCAAACTCCACACAAAGCAAGGCGGTTTTAATTTGGTTTGATGACCACATCACACAACTTAGAAAGGGAAAGTGATCACTGACTTATAAAATACATATTTGAGCCATCCAGCATGAACTGTACGAGGAGTTCTTGCAGAGGAAAAAAAGGAGTTAGAGGAGGAAGAACCAGGAGTGGGCAGAAGTGTTTTGGTTAAAACAGAGCCACATCAATCATTTCCATCCTGAAATAGGCTAACAGCTAGGACATTAATACTTATCAAAGAAACGGAGGAAAAAACCCACTCATTAGCAAATAAAGGTGTTGCAAAGCATTAAATAATTCCCACCAGCTGACAAGGGGGCTGTGATTTATAATAGTGTGTTATTGATAGATCACTTCCCATAATTAGGAAAAGTGAGACTGGTAGTGCTTACAGCATTATTTTGATCAGAGCCTTGAAAAATACTGTTGAATAACACCAAACACTAGGCATAACAATAGAAAAACACCCTATCACTGTGCTCAGGCTACTTCTGATTTGAAACAAAATATCCTAAAAAAAAAAATTCAGTGAAAAAGGCAATTCTGTTTGGACACATATCACCTTACTTCACAACAGCATCCTGGTGTGAGTTATTACTATGATAACTCTGGGAGGATCACAGACATAAAACATTCAAACTATGTAGCAAAAATAAGTCAGAATCAAAGGCTAATTATATCCCATTTTTTAAGCAACAAGTTACAGCTCGTAATTCTACTCTTCCTGAAGTAACAAAGTAACCTCAGTCTACTAAAATGTCAAATAAATCCAACTAATTTCTCTACTAGCACAAGTCAGCATATGTGGGAAATTCTCACCTGCCATGATAACTTTCCGTAGCGCAAGGAAAAGAACACACTGGCAATTTTCATTTCCTTTCACTCAGATCATCAGGTGCCAAAACTACTTTTATAGCTGTAAGATAACTATAAAATAGTTACAATAGCCCTGGCTTGGAGTTTCGTCTGAATCCAACGGCAAAGTAAAGAGAGCACAAGAGAGCCCCAAGATTCCAGGGATTCACAGCTGAGGAGGGAAGATGCACCTTCCAAAGAGAAGATGGACATAACTGATGTTAGCCATCTCCAGTGCCCCAGACACTGCTTTAGGCAGGATCTCTATGGAAAACAAACCCTATCTAAGAAGCAGTAGCTGGTGATTCTGCCTTTACTGTTGCTATTATTATAAACTTCCCTGTTTTCCTTATGATTTTCACTGTTTTCCCCATCTGACTATACTCACTTTATTTTTTTACACTACCATTGCAGAGCTCCAAGACCCGCAGAAAAAATTCATGCCCCACCTTTTTCCTTCTCCAGTAAAGCTCACATAGACTACTGAAATTACATTTTGGTACAAGCACTTTCTTCCTCATCACAGCTTTTCCAGTGCTTTTCGCCCCCATCCTTATAACATCAATGATGATTTGCACACTACCTGAATTTGCCATCCCTGCCACTGCTGGTCACTAAAATCAACCCTGCAACAATAAAAGTCAGTATTCTCCAGGCAGACAAGTGAGCAGTAATTAATAACTGCAGCAGTTGGAAGCAGAGAGGGGATCACCTGTTTACCAGTCATATTAAAAAAAAAAAGGGAAAACCAGAACATTAATGCAATTCTGAACAGCAAGGGCATTTCACCAGACATTTGCCCAAAATTACACAGAATTAAAAGCCCATAAAGGGCATTTTTCCAGACTGCCAGGGAAACAACATTAGTCACTGGCTATATAATACTTGGCATCTACAAAACACTTCTGTCCAAAGAACTCAATGCACTTGAGACACATTTAGACTAGAAACTCTCCCAAGAAGTAGGTTAAGCAATATTATCCTATTTTATCTGCACGGAAAATGAGGCACAGAAAAAATTCATGCATCCTGTTCAAGGTTACAACAATTAGTAAGAGAAGCAGGAATAGAATCCAAGTGGCCCAGCTCCTATTTTGTACCCAGTGTACAAAACCCACCAGTCTGTGTGCCATTCATTTCTCCAGTGACAAGAACATAAACTCCCGTGGCTGATCTGCACAGGAAAGGAGCCCACAGCTGGACTTTCCAATGCAGCTCCCTCTGGGAAGCTCTGATTCTCCTCCTACAAAGGGGATTCCAATGTGCTCTTCAGTGTCCATCAGAAATCCTCTTGTAGGGACTCGTCACTTTGCTTCAAGTTTTATTTTATTTTTTCCACTTGTCCCCTTCTGTGAGCAAACCAAGGGATTTTGACCACTTCAGATCTTCTCTTGAATTAACCCCAGTAGAGCTCCCTGAGCATACCAGCTGCACCATTAACCTTCCCACTCCTATCCCAGCAGAGGTGATCCTCAAAAGGCACCTCTGGAAGCACTGGGCCAGCAGATGACCCAGGTACCATGGCCCAGTGCTCCTCGATGCCACACGTCTGTCACTGCTATCGTGGCACTCCAGCACACACGGAGAGAAAATCTTTCCCAACTTGGGTGGATGAAATCTCAGCAGAACAAGCTGGATTTCCACAGAACAGGATGTCACACTATTACAATGTTGCATTTCTGTAGAAAAAAGTCCTGAAAGGACAACAGTTTGGCCACCTGCCTGAAAGTCCCAACAAGTGCCAACACAATAATCCAGTTACATTGTCCATGCTACTGTAAAACTACAATAAATTCACAATGCTTGAGCACACCCAAAATTCAAAATTATTGTTCCTTGGAATGAACACGTCCTTTTACAATCAAGATGAAGCAATTTTTTTTCCTGTTCTGCAGTGTTTCTCTACTATCATGGTTAACATTTAATGTCATTTATTGTCATTAAACTCAATATTTGTGTCTAATCAATACTAAGCTACCAAGTGCAGCTGTAACAAGTCTGGTCTTTCTCTACATGCTCTATTGATTTCTTTTTTTTGAAGCCCTACAATAAACACAATTTATACAAATAATTTATCAGGGAACATATCAAAATAATTTAATAAACAAAACCTATCTATACCTTTTCTCTTCAGTCATGTGACAGAAAATCATTTTAACTCATTAATGATAATCTTAACAGTTCGATTTTAAATTTATGTAAAAACAAGAGGAAGCTATGAAGCAACGAATTTAAATCCAAATATCTTCAGCCTATTTCCACATGCAGATCAACAGTAATTTCTTTTCATTTGGTATTTCCCAGCATATTACTTTCAAATAAATTTATGACAATTCCTGTCCAGCTTTGTTGACTTGGAAAACTTATACTGCACAGATATAATAAAGTTTATCCAAGTAGCCAAAATAATCTTTTCACAGGTAAGTAAATTAAATAATTTGATATAAATCCTATTTCCCCAAAAAGTTAAGAGTCAGAAAAGTTGATTTTTCGCTTCCTGCTTGAAGCAGTAGAAAAGAGCCTTCCCAAACACATGGTTATCACGTTTTATAAGCAGCATCTCATGAAGATAAAACAATACCACCACCCCTCACATACACCTACACACATGGGTTCAAGAAGAGTTGGAATTGGAGGAAAGTACATGGATAAATGCAACTCTGAAAACAGCAGGGAATACAACACTGCACTTCAGTGAAGTTAAAAATCAAGGAGAAAATTTAAAATAACATCACCTGTTCAAGACTACAATTGCTCTCAATTTTCCCCACTTCTACTGCTGTTAGTAGTATTATCTGAAAGTCTGAACACAAACCCTTTACTGCAGAAGGAAGGGGGAGAAGGAAAGATGACTTGCAGAAGACTATTTTTACTCAGGCAAGTGAACTCTGCTGATGCTGCTGTCACTCAGCAATGCAGGGGAGACTGAGTTTGCTGCTCTCCAAAAACACAGCGTTCCTTCACTGGTTTAAAGTAATTCTGGAGTGTTGGTTTGGGAGCTGATCCATTCTGCACACACCATGCACCTGAACAAACAACAAACAAGCAAAAAACCTCTACAGTGACTAAAGCTCAAGTGTAGGGCGTGAACTACTTAAGAGCATCCCAGCAAGAGAGGGGAAACCTGCCCAAAAAAGCATTTTCCTTGCTCAGTGGACATAAAAGACCCTATTTTCTGTTCCACTGGAGCCAATGGAAACACCTTAACAGGCACTGCCTCGGGCACCCACAGGGCGAGGGCATGGAACAGTTTGCCAAGGACAAAGCACGAGCAAGTACACACTGCAGGCCATAAATAACCTCCCTGAAGCTGCAGATGGAAACCCAAAGTTTATACCACTCAAAGAATGAGTTGACACTCCTGGATTCCAAAAACGTGCACCTACTCTGACCACCAGCATTACTGTAGCTGGATCAAGTGACCACACCACCACAGCCTTCATTAAACATTTAATCTGTGGGCAACTACGATACTGGTTTAATCACAGCACCAACAAGTGTTTCTTCCCCCCCAACAAAACCTCTTCATCACCCAGTACTGAGACCAAATATTTAGAAACATTCAGTTGCTTAGAAAAGGATGCTGATACTCATGAGTTGGTGGTCTCATGTCCTGCAGGAAACAGGCAGCACTGGGAGCAGGGAAGGATGGCACAAGGGCACCTGGCATTGAGTGTCCTCAAGAGCAAGAGAAGAGAGTTCTTACAGTGTCTTCCACAAATCTGAGGTCACATCTCTTTATAGAAAAAAACAGTCAAAACTTAATCAGTATTTCAGTCTAGAAAGTGACTTTCAAAAATCCCTTTAATCTAAACTTAGCTGATGCCTTCTGCTCTGTGGTGATTTCCCTCGAATTCCAAGATAATGCAAGAAGCAGGCACCTGGTAATGAGGGGTAAGGCAGAGCCTCTGCAGACCCAGTCCTGACTGTTCCAGGCAGTATCAGGCCACACACACAGGAACCAGGAGCCTTCCTGATTGCTACTGTCATCTCAGATTTCACCTGCTCAGACACNAAAAAAAAAGAAAAAAAAATCAACTGCCAAGATGTACATAGCTACTAAACCCAGAATTCAAGTATAATGACTCAACAGAGACAGTCCATGAGAAAAAAAACAACTGCTATCTACAAACTTCCTATCTTACCCATAATACTCTCTCTGCATTAACCTTGCAGAATGATAGCTCATTTGTACCTTATCTAATATTATATCTTCAGTATTACATTAGAGGGTACATATGGATCCTTCTGGGAAACAGCACTTCAATTGTAATAAAGATAACCTCTTTTCTTAAATAAAATTGAAGAGGAGGGGAAAAGAAATTTATCAAGTAGACCAAAATACTGCTCCATGACTACTACATGTCTCCATGCACCCCCACAGGCAGCAAAGTAATTCACTTCCATGATTTCTACTGATACATAAAAGAAGTTAAAGCAAAGAAGAAAAACCTCTTAGCTGTTGCTTGCAATAAAATAAACTTAAACTTCCTGTGTTTTTCAGCTATAGCTTGGTGAAGGCTGTTAAACACCTGAAAAGGAAAGTTCCTTTACAGCTGTGTGTGTATGCAATTAATGCATTTGACAAGCTGTTGTGTTCCTAAACAGCTGCTTCCATTACACAGACAACTTTACCATCTGCAAAACTATTGGATAAACTACAGTAAGCAAATATCAGGAGAGCAGGTGCTCATAAATAACAAGCACTGCCAAGATAACACACTTCTGCAAGAGAAGTTTTCATTCTTCCCAGTGGACTTTTTCTTACTCCTGAAGTAAAAAAACTTACAATCAGAAATGGAGGAAGCAGTGCTGTGACTCACAGGAGCAGTAAAAAAAGGTTCAGGGCAAGTATCTGTGAAATCACAATTAAATGCAACTCATCTCTACTGCACTCAGCCAAGGGGGTCAGTAAATTTGCACCTAAAATGGGTCTTCTCCAAACACATAACCAAGCTCAGCTACAAGTATTAATTACGGCAAACAAAACAAGTTAGTAAGTGTCAGGTTAGTCTAATCTCCTATGTCAACACTCACATCTTAAACACAGCATTTTCCATTTCTGTCTGTGACTATGATCTGCACTCCATTTCACCCAGCACTGCTACTTAACCCAGAACTTGTCCATGAATCCAAGACCAGAACAAAATCAGGCATTTGCTGGACCCAACATCAAAACAAAGCTGCAAATAGAAAGAAACAGCTATTCTAACATCCAGGATCTCGTGGACCACAGGAGAGTGCTTTGATATCCTGAATACTAATTTGCTTCTCATAGACAGCCCAGTTATTACCAACCTTACTTATTATTGTCCTAGAAGTGGCTTCTAACAGTCTCCTCCTGTCTTAAAAATAAGCAGAATGCATTGAAACATGCAACACAGTCTGTGCACTCATTTTCCTTGCATTTCATGAATGTTCTTTTGGAATGGCACCACAGCCCCAGAAGTCTCCTACCCTGGCAGCCGTGGGGCTGCTCATGCCATCAGTAATGCATGAACACTCAAAGGCAGAGGAAAATGCCCTTATCTCAGCTCATCAAAAATACAAGCAGGCAAGCCACAAAGGGGTCACAAATTAAAAATTAAATGCAGGCAGACCTAAAGTGTATTGACAGACCATCACTTCCAAACCATCCCTGCGAAGCAGCTGGAAACAAGAGACACATAATAAGAATTAGAAGACAGCCAGAAGAAGTAATGAAATAACTCTTATTCAAGAAGTGTATTTAGCAATGAAGAATTAACCAGGAACAGAAGGATCTGTGCTGGTAAATCCAGCAGCTCGCACCCTCACACAGGCAGCACGTCTCCTGCAACTTAGCCAATATTTTCCTTTCTTTTATCTCTGTTGTCTCTGACTTCTGTTTTACAGCTAAAATGAAAGGTACTGTTTTTCTCCTGCAACATTTCACTGTGTATATGAGAGCAGAGGATACTAAAACTTCCAGCTTTCTGAAATCAGAATCCAGCATTACAAAAAATTGCTCTTCAAAGCTCCATAACACTCTAAGTTAATAAAAAACGACATTAGAACAGCTCTGTCAAAGCTATTTCATTACTGCCTGAGTTTACTCTGAAAATGACCTAAAGAAGTAATTAAATCCCTGAAGATTTAACTGCCTTACAAGTTTATAACTTTTCCTACTTTCACTTTTGCTGAAAGTAGCAAATTAATTATTTTTTCTTCAGTGCAAATAATCTGCTGCTAACAGCAAGGAACACAAGCAAATATGAAATATTTTCTCAATTACTAAATCTCCACTTAAAAATCTTTCGTGTTCCCCATTTTCCAATCACACCAAATTCCTCCCAATGTCAAATTCTGCTGATTTTAGAAAACATTAATATATATTTGTATTTTGACACATTACTGTATGAATATTATTGTGGTATTCATACAAACATTACTGCAGTACCCTATCTTAAATCTGAATAGTATTAGAATGGTTGGCTCAGTGTATAACAAGAATTTGCCTACAAAGTATTTGTGTGCTCTCAAAGTCTTCCTGATTCATGTATCATAATAAATAATTTAAAGTGGAACTGTTTCTTTTAATGCTCTAAATATTTTCAGATTTATTACTCTTGCTTACTCTTGCTGTCTTGCATAAGGGTATTGAAAGCAACAACTCTGGACACACTCACTACTAATAATTATTGTAACAGAAATTAATCCATCTTTTGTATTTCTAAACAGCTTACAGTAATTCACACATAATTTTAAGAAATATTTAAGTACTCATTCATTTTAATATTTCTATAAAAAGTAATAGGCATGCTTAAAAAAACCAGGATGGGAACAGGCAACCTGAAACACAACTCAGAGTGCTCAGAGGCCAGCAGTAATTGCAATGCCATGTTCACTTATTTAAGAAAATTAGGTGAGGAAAGGAGTGGTTTTGACCCACAAGCAGATTGTTCAGAGTAGAAAAGGAAATATTATATTCAACATACAGGTTTATGAAACTGAAATTATGTTGTTGAGAAAGAAGTTTCTTTCAGCAAAAACGATTTTTTTTTAGTGTGAAAGACTGCATTAATATTATCTGCCTTTTTCTATTACACTACTTAAAATTCCATGCCATATATATGACATGCAAACAGGAGGGATGTCAAAGCTGCTGAATGCAAAGTTACTTCTGAGACCAGGGGCTTCAAGATTTCTGATGATGAACAACTTCTCTACCTGACTCTTTCCTACAAACAGTTTGGAGGTGACATCAGCTGATTCAGTTCAATCAATCAGTTGATTCTCTGCACTAATATCCCACAGCCTTCTTCTGCAGTATTTACTGCCAGATGCAAGGACACAACACACATTTATTTTATATCTACATAAGATGCTGAATGTGGAAGGTATTGTTCTGCCTGGGAGTTAATAACCCCTTTAAGATCAAGGGCACGCCTTAGTATCGCAGAAAAGTCTCCTCTTAATTAAAACATCATTTTATCCTTGAAAGTACATTTAGGTCCATATTATGCTCCTTTAATCTAAAAAAAGTCAGCCCTTTTGACAGCCCCAAACACTCAGAAGTCTGCTGTAGCACTAATCCAATGTGCAGTGGGAACACACAACTAAATCACACAGATGTATTTTGTTACCTTGTTTGACCATTTGTAGGCCTGGAGAAGCTGGCTGTAGAGGGGGGTTTTATCCTGCACAGGGTCGAGGCTCAGGAGCCCACTGTTGTGCAGGGGGTGGTTTTCTGAGGGTTTCCCAACGAGGTTGCTCAGACGCTCCAGTTCACTGGAAGAAAGCAGAAGGGCATTTTTTAAAGTCAGATTTGGGAATCGCAGATGTTCAATCCTCCAGGGACAGCAGCACGCGCCCATTCTATTTTAGTATCTAAATGAGTTTTAAATACGTCCCAAATTTGATTTAAAACACAATCCCTCTTATTACCTAAACAATTTGAAGCAGTCTGTTGGTTGTTAAGCTCCATTCTTAGGAGAGAAAGTACAAGTCAAGAGTCTTTGAAAACAACCTGGAAAGAGTCAGACTATGGCAGGTCCTGTTCACAACCCAGGGCACCTCCTGAGCAAAGCAGCCCCTCAGAAACCACAAAATTCTGACTTTAGCATTGCCTGCAATACTAGAAGTAATTTTTTAACCACCAAGCAAGCAGATGCCTCATCATTTCATTAGAGAACTCCAAATTAACACTGTCCTCGTATAAATACACACAAGAACTGGCATTAATCCTAAGCTTAGAGTCAATCCTGCAAAGGCTGTGATTATTCTAATCAAGTATCTGCCTTCCAAGTTCTCAGGACAAGGAAGGATCTTCTGATTTCCATGAGCAATTTGGATATTTGTAGTGTAAAAAACTCAACTGAAGCATAATAAGCACCATTTTCCCATGAAAAAAAATCCCTCACTGTGAAATGATCTATCATTGCTTCATATCTCATTTGTCAAACACAACATTTAATCATAACAAAAGTTAAGCAATTTTTCAAACTTGCATTAATCAACTGTAGAAGAAAGACTGGTCACTTTGCACAGATATAAAAAGCAGTTTTTCAAGTAACATGACTAATCAAGTGCTTTTCCTTCTGACTGCCCAGTGCTACACCCTAGTCTGAACTTCAGAACTTCCACTAAACGAAATGCAGCACTCAGACTTTTCAAAAGGCAGCTTATGAAAATATCTGTAAAGAAAAATCCCAAATATCTCAATTTGCATTTAAGAGAGGTTACAAAAATAAACTCCAGCAATCAGGGAACTGACAGTTAAAAGACTTCGGCACTTCATTACCACAAAATTCTCCTTTATTAATCATCATCCCTTCAAGTTTCCATGGCCTACATTCCTTCCAAGCCTCTGGTGCTGTGAACACTCACAAACCTGCTTAATACTCCTTGACAAAAGAATACAATAAAGGAAGTGTGACTAGGCATAATAACTGAGGATTTGCTGAACAGAGATAGCAGTCAATACTTTCATTACATCAAAGTCCACTGGTAGCATTAACGCCAGTACACCTTGGAGTATTCCCTCACTACTTGAATAGGCCAGTTCATGGAATACCCTGAGTTGGAAGGGACTCACAAGGATCCAAGTCCAACTCCTGAGTTGTTATCTGTTATTGTTTAGGAACAAGATTTTGGGGTTATACCTGGTAATTCTTCAAAAGGCTACAGAGCAATGCAAGAAGGATAACCAATGGAACAGCCCAGCTTCCACTGAGGGAATCATGAGGCCTCCTCAACTTGAAAACTAAAAACCAAAAGGATACAACACCTACCCCTAGAGCTGGGTACAGCATCATTCATGAGAAGGGTTATCCACCACCTTTCCCAACAGAAGAGAAGTGGGTAACAAATTATATTATCATGATCACAACTAAAAATCAGCAGGGCCTTTTAATCAGCAAGAAACAAGTTCTCTTGCACAAGACCCTGTACCCAGAAGGTGTTCTGGGAAAGGGTGGTTAAGCACCTGTGGACCTGTGGACATCCTGTGCTGATGGCTCCCAGGAGGATACAGCCAAACCCAGCAGCCCAGTGGTGGGATCAACACTGACCATCACCGAGTCAGTAAGGCTGGAAAACACCTTTATGATCATTAAGCCCAACCGTAAACCTCACATTGCCAAGTCTGCCACTAAACTGTGTCCCTAAGTGTACACCAAGTACTCAGTTCCTGTGCCCGCGTACACAAAATTCCTGAATGAAACTGTGAGCCAGCCTCTCTTCTGCCCGTAACTTTCCTCCATGTCTGCACCCTCAGCAGTTTGTCTCTACTTAAACAAAACACACCTGCTGGTACTAAGCTACTACACTTAGCTGGGATAACTTTCCAGCCTGACAAGTTCTGGTAACAAAACGATCGTTCTTAAACCCCTTAGATGCTAGTGAATAGTCTGCACCTAGCAAGTGTTTGGATTTTTAACAAAAAACTTCAGCATACAGAGAAAAATCTCCCTGCAGCCAAACACCTTCACCTTGTCAATCCAGTCCCAGCGATTTCACGAGGTCCTTCGTGAAAACAAAACGAGAACAAAAACCAGGTAAATATTATGAGCACATTCAACCCTTTGGAGACTCTGGAGCCGAACAGCACGAAGAGGTAACGCGCACGGTGCTGGGGGGAATAAAATGGAGCGTTTTCGCATTTATTCGCCTAAAACTTTCCCCTGGAGTGAAGACGGCCCCGCCGGGCGCTGAGAGGAGCCAGGACACCGCGGGACCCCCTCCCCGCCCACCGGGGGAACCCCCGCCGGGGCCGCTGCTCACCCCAGGTCGCGGCTGACGGAGTGCAGGCTCTCCTGGAAGGCGGCCACGAAGCCTTTCTCGCGGCCCTCCAGGGTCTCCTTGTTGCGCATCCCATCCTTGAGGCAGTCGAAGACCCTGGTGACGCTGGAGCGCAGCGCCTGGATGGCGGCGATGGCCTGGGAAAACGCCTCCAGGTTCACGCCGGGGCTCAGCGCCCCGTCCGCCATCTTGGCCGACGCCAGTGGCCCCGCCGCGCCGGCGCGGTGCACGCTGGGAAATGTAGTCCGGGCGTGTGTGGGGACCGCCTGTTGATCGCCACGAAGCGATTTTTTTTAGAGACTTTTGTCTTCTTTTCCTGGGCCACTTACATCAACAATCACGGAGTCGTCAAGCTTGGAAGAGACCTGTAAAAACCGTGGGATTAGCTCAGTTGGATAGAGCGTGGTGCTAATAACACCAAGGCTGTGGGTTCCTGTGTGGGTCATTTACTCGAGAGTTGGACTTGATGATCCACGTGTGTCCCTTTCAGCTCGGGATATTGTGTGAATCTGTAAATCATCAGTTCTAACCGTCCACCCAGCACTACTACTGTAACCCCTAAACCACATCACCCAGCGCCAGATCCAGATGGCTGGAATCACAAAATTACAGAATCGTGTAATCACAGAATATCCTGAGTTGGAAGGGACCCAAGGATCATCAAGTCCAGTTCCTGGCCCTGCACGGACACCCCAACAATCCCACCATGTCCCCTGCCATCCAAACACTCCTGGAGCTCTGGCAGCCTTGGGGCCGTGCCTGTTCCCTGGGGAGCCTGGTCAGTGCCCCACCACCCTCTGGGGGAAGAACCTTTTCCTAAGTCCAATCTAAACCTGCCCTGACACAGCTCCATATCATTCCTTCAGGTCCTGTCTCTGGTCACCAGAAATAAGAGATTAGTGCCTGCACCTCCATTTCCCCTCTTGTAGGAGCTGCAGACCACAATGAGGTGTATATCTAAGGTTTATTCCCTCCCTTGGATGCTCTGTGGTTCTGTAGGGTGTTTTCCAGGCACAGAACCAGAAATAAAACCATTTAGAATGGGAAGCAAGGGCCCCAGTCCTGCTGCAATAACGGCACCAATCTTGATGCAGGCAAGAGCACTTCCAGCATCCTGATTCTCCTGGGGAGATTGGAGATGTGTAGGTCCCATATTATAGTTCATGTCTTAGTGATGGAGCCACCTGGAGCAGTGAAAGGTGTCCCTGCCCATGGCAGGGAATGAAACGAGATGACCTCTAAGGCCCCTTCCAACCCAAACCAGCCTGTGATTCTGTGTTTCTATATTTCAGTTGTGATTGCTGCGGAAACAAGGCCCTCATTACCCAGGCTTTGCAAAGCACTGCAAAGTTCAGGAGTGCTTTCACAGCACTAAACAGTACTAGTTTGATTTTGTAGGAGCTGCTTGTGTTTCCTATGCCACTGCCAGCGCTTTTCACCCTCAGAGTGCAGCTAAAATAAATAGCGCTAAAGTAAATGAAGCACTGCACAGGCCAATAGTCGCTCCACAAAGAGTAAACTGCAGCACAGGGATGGGTCTTTTGTTTTCTCAGCTTCTAAAGTAAATAACAACCCCTCTCATAAAGGTATTAATTAAATTCAGTAAGCAAAATCCACACAAGATCCCTTAGCCGTGGGTGATTTTTCTTTTTTGTATGTAAAATGAAAATGAATACGACAAGGAACAGCCGAGGTGTCAGTGGCCAAGTGAAGCGAAGCTTCGCCCTCCACTCAGTGACACTTTCCTGTCTGTCAAGTGATGGATTCTGAAAATTGTGTCCAATCAATTAAATGTTCTCAGAACACCATGTGAGGTACTGGAAAGTGAAACCCTATTACTTAGCATGAAGAATGAGAAAATGAAAGGGCTGCGGTTCCTCTTCTCTTGAGCTTAGGGATGCTGCTCTATCCGAGCACTGGGGCAAAGCAAACCTGGAAGCAATATGGGCTGAACTTCAGCCTACATAGCCAGTGAAATACATAGCAATGTGCTTCAAAGCATCAGCAACAGACTGAGCACACTTAGTAAGGCAAATAGGAACAAGATAGGAGTAGTTCTTTGTGTTAAAAAGTACTGAATCAAAGAGAAGCCGCCAGAGGCAGAAAGGACAGGACTATCTCAGCCAGACTGGCAACCTGAACTGTTTATGGGACAATAATGCTGGTTATTTTAAACATAAAATACCTTTCTTTGGGCTTTAATAGATTGGCCAAGCAGGTATTGTGTTACAAGGGAATACTTGCAGGCTGAGAGCTCATTCCTGCATGACATGATTTTTTTTCCTCCCACTACAAAGTTCAGACTCTGGGTGCACATTGCAGATGTCTGAAACTTATTTTATGTGTTATCACTTGGAAATGGATGATTCTCTTCCTATTAATATTAATATTTTTAAACATTTATCTTTAGATGTCAATATTGCACTTATTTTAGTTATCTCCAAGATCCCTGTCATTGTGGTGCCCAAATGCAAGGAGTTCTGATTTTACATCCTACCTGGAACAGTAAAAAAGGTTTGACAGTTGTTTTACTATTTTTAAACTAACGACAAAACAGTGGCCTGAAAACAAAGCCATAAATATACAAGGAACCATTTGGAACTTGCCCCTATAGAACAAAGTGCACTGCATAGCTTTGCCTTAGAAACTCAAAGGAGGGCATTCACAATTTTTTGCTCCAGGGATCTGCTTTTTCTTGCATAAATGAGGAGCCAAGTTCTCCTGAACAGACAACAGGCAATTCAGAGCACTCAGGGCTCCACTGGCTCCGTGGGGAGTTAAGGCAGGCGCTGCTTCAACACCTACAGATAATGGCTGAAGAAGCGAGCCGGAGCTCCTTTTCCTCTTGTTATTCCTCCTCCTGTTTTGCCACATCTAGAAGGAAAAGGCTGCATCATTTGGTGTGCTCATTTGTAGGGCATTGCCATGCCTGTGTTGCTTGTTTCTTTTAAGCAAAATTCCTTAACTGGCAGCTTGCCCAAGCCAAGGCAGCATGTTCACTTCATCTTCATTAGAGGTGCATTGTAAGGGGACATTATGGATAGAAAATACGTGGAACTGGGATATCTCCAAGGTACCGATAAAAATCTTCTTGCCTCAAAATCATTAATAAAACATAAAAGCAAGAATCCAGCTGATGTTCGAAACATCCAAAAATCGTATTATCTGACAGCTGTTGAGTGGGCTCCTGCAAAATTATCTGGGTGGCTCAATGTGGGCAGGTTTCCACACCTGAGCAAGCGTCAGAACTGGTATCTTTTACCCTCTCCACCAGAAGTTCAAGGACCTAGTGATCTCCCACCAAAAAAAAGATCACATTTAAGGCATAGGGGGTATATCCACATGGCACAACTCGGTGTCATGTGGAGAGGTGCAAACAGCAGCCCTGCTCCCTTAGAGCAGCATCCTGCCCACACTAATAAACCCTGTGTCTCAGCCCGGCTAATTAGCTGTGGCAGACCCCTGTGCTAACACGGTGATGCTCCAGCCAGCCCAGTTCTCCCCATCACTGCTGCACAGCCCAGTTCTCCCCATCATTGCTGCTCCATTCCGAGCAGAGACGCAACGAGATGGGAGAGAGAAAACTGCTCTGAGCTGCCAGTTCTGGATCTGTTCTGTGGCTAAAGAGAGAATTTCATTTTGGGTGCTGTCAGTCTCGGAACGTACATAAGCTCTGAACTCACTTGGAGAGAAGGGGGGGAGAAAAGTAACAATCCAGCCTGGCATCACATGCAGCAAGAGAAGTTCAGTTCCCTTCTCAAGCAGAAGCTTGGCTGGGGGAGTGTGTAATTAAGATGAGCCTTTCACAGCAAAGTATGTTACTCAAATTGCAGCTACTAAGAACCACGTGGGCTGTAATTAATCAGCAACATCAAAGCAAAGGGATGACTTCAGAATCCAGATGTACTGTAAACAATTTGTTAGGGAAGAAAGTGTCCAATTAGAAATGCATTCTCATTTAAGAGAAATTAATTTTGTTGTCAGGAGAGACAATTAATGGCCACTATTGGGTTTCAAAGCAAGTGCAGATAATCTCTCACAAAACATCCGACCAGGGCTCAATATTTGAAATAACTTATAACGTAAGAAATTATCTTTATCTTCCTCTGACAGAGATAAATGCTGATATTTATTCTATGGCAAGCTGGACTGATATTCATCACCAGAACCTCTTCATTTCTTTATACTTCATTGCTACATTCTTGACAGCACTTCAGATAAATATAATAAACTGATTTTGTTGTTGTTGTTGTTGTTCAAATAATTGTGATGCTCAATAATGCAATTGGCAAGATGTTTTTGCTATTTTTACATTCCTATTAATTTCTTTCAGGTTTTCAGTCTTCAGTTAGCCACAGAGTTTACTACACGACGCATTACTGAAACAGAAGAGAAGCTGAGGGGTTATCGACTCGTGTTTGAGGCTTCTGCCAAGAGAGGGGAATGTGTCCTGCCTCCTTTTAGAGAAGGCTGGAATGGCAAGACATTTTCAGATGTGGAGGAGACTTGCTCTTCTGTGCTATTTCTTTCCTATTGTTCCCTGAATCAGAATCCCCCACTATATCCAACAATACTGAGCAAAAACCTTATCTGAACACTCCTGCCAGAAGAAATAGTGCAATAATGAACTGAGCTGACAATGATGTAGTTATCATCAGGTTTCCTGGGGGATGAATAGAGTTAGCTTCCTATTGTTTCATGCTCTCAGGTGACCAGGCTCACATTCAAAAGGATCTTCTCCCACATCATGGTGGATGGAAAAGAGACCTGGGGGCCTCCCTGTCCCCTTAGGGGATCTCTGTAACTGTAGGAACTACAATTTTTGGGTGGCTATTCAGTAATCCAGAGCATTTCTTTCAGGTTATGGTTATAAAGTGTCCCCATGACATGCAGAGAATCCAGCACGTAACAGATTTGTCTGCAGAACCACCAAGGGCTGGCTGGATTATGACTCTTCGATTCCTTCTTGCTTGATGGAACTGGCACTCTTGATATCAGTTTTAAGAAAATTGAAAGAGATCTGCTGTTGTGTAGTGCTGCTTCTGGAACTTGGTTCCTTGGAGATGTCAACTTAACACCTTATCCCAGCACAGAATTTACATGAGAAGTGTAAAGCAAAATACAAAAAGTAAACCATACCCAGAAAAACTCACGGTGTTATTTTATGCATGAGGAATTCTGTCCCAAAATATGTCAAATTTTACTTGCAAAAATAAAAGGCTGCTGTTTTATTCTGTATGTGTGCAATCTGCAGAGAACTCAGTTACTTCTTTTCTTTAAACATTCAGTGATCAAATGGGGAATCTGCTGTAAAACCGAATGGGAAGAAAGTACCATTATTTAAAGGCTACAGAACTGCTTAAAATTAGAGCTGTGAAGGCACCAAAAAATACCAGAAATCACAGATGGTTTGCAGATAAATTCACATTGCATTTAGTCCACTCAACATCTAAAAAAAACCCCTATGCTTTTGCCTTGCTTTTCAGTCTATCTGTTGATGCCTGCTCAAAACGTACTTTCTTTAAATTGGGCTTTGAGTCGTGTTCTGTTGCCCTACACATTCAGATCCCAGTCATTTTGAAATATCTGCACAAATATGTATTTTTAAATGATGTTGTTAAAATTT
Source organism: Machaerirhynchus nigripectus (assembly GCA_013397975.1). Taxonomy (NCBI): domain Eukaryota; kingdom Metazoa; phylum Chordata; class Aves; order Passeriformes; family Dicruridae; genus Machaerirhynchus; species Machaerirhynchus nigripectus. Next base: position 182,470 of record VZRQ01002911.1, on the reverse strand, counting down.
AATATATTCTGCATATTTGCAAAATCACAACTATCCTGAGCAGGTTAAATAAGACTTTAGCAGGGATGAAATAGTAGCAAGAACAGACAAGTAGTTCTGCAATATGCAAGTGGCTGAGACAGAATGACCCAGTTGTTTCTTCTTGTCTATATTGATGATTCTGCAGTATTAGAGTCAGTTCAACATTGTTTTGCCCACCCAGAGACTGCAGGATCAGGCTTTTACATAATTCTGGGATATTCGTATATTCTGTAATTGAACTAGTTAAAGCTTATTTGCTTTTTTTTTAATGCCTGGGCTATATTTTCAAATGCTCTGTCTTGTCCCCTGGGTTTTCTCTCTGATACTGGCTTGCTTTGGGGAAAATTCCGCTTCCATTATAATGAAAGATCAGGATTTGGCACAATCATTCCAGCCTCACTGCCTAGCAGCAGTCAGCAGAATTTGTTGAATACATAATGCTCCATTCTCCTCCTTACCAGGTTCTTGCGGAGGGATTTTGCAGCAGGCGAGGGGAAGCTTGGAGCGTGATGGTTGTTCAATACCTGGTTGAGACATCCAGTAGCTCTTGCTCTTCATTGCACGGGCACAGGGAAGTTTTAGATGGCACTGTACCCACCATTAAGACAGTCAATATGATGAAGTTCATGGTACAGTATATGGCATTTCTTCTTGCCAGGAGCAAACTCTCACCTGCAGCCTGGAACAGCCGAGGCTGCTTTTCCCCCGGCTCGTCAGAAAGCCTGACACAGTAAAAATCCCTGAGACAAGTTCAGAGGGTTCTCAAGTCCCTGATTAGTAAATATTATTTGTGCAAAGTGTAATCTCAGGACAATAAGGCCTGACACGAACCAGATTCAGGCATGTGTTTGGCAATCTTCAGCTTTATTCCTTCTAAATACAAATGCAGCATGCCAAGCAGCAATCCTGCTAACTCCTGAGCTTAGCTTTCCCCATTCCACCAGCCACTTGCCAAGAGTCATTTGCTCCAGTACTTCTCACAAAAGCCAAGCTACTTCTCATAACTCTCCATCCTAATTAAGCTACTTGCTGGCTTTTATAATCACCTCTCCATACACCAATCAATCTCAGCAGGATTTTTAACAGATGAAACTTGGCTGATTTCCCCTTAAAGCACCAGCCATCCTGGAACAATAAGGTTGGGATTTTTACTTTTTACTGCTTTTCTTGCAGGCCCTTTTTCTTTTCTACCTGTCAAAAGGGGAGGGCAACAACAGAAATAAATATAGTCAATTATTCTTGAGGCTGAATGAGGGCATGGAAACCTGCTTGTTTCCAGACAAGTCAAGCAGTTCTAGCAACTGCATAGACCAGTATTTTCTTCAAGCTATTCCACACTCACTGTTGTTCATCAACCCATCAAAGAGGACAGACAGCCACACTTTTTAACAGATATCCAGACAAAACAGGCAGAGTAAAGCAAAGTTCTGGGATATTCAGAACTTTAGCATTTCAGAAATTCAGTACTTCATCTTGACCTTTACTCAGGAAAGCAGCTTGATCTAAACTTGGAGTACATACAAAGGGAGTTTTCAATCGATAAGCCCTTCTACAGCACTGCTGCCTGCTTCAAGACCCTACTCTGGAATCTGCAGGGCATCTAAACAGAGCTCAGTTCACAGAGTCTACAGCCAAGAGAGCATTTCCTCTGGAGGGGGCTCTGTGTGGAACACACATACCCTAAAAGTGCAGAGAGCATCCCCAAGTCGCTGCAGCACTCAGCATGTTACCAGGACCCAACTGACACTGCTCGAATTGCCACTGGACTGGATTTACCCAGAAGCTTCTACTCCTTCAGACGCTGTTATGGAAAACATCCTGCATGAGGGGAAGATAAAAGTTAACCAGTTTGATGTCTAAGGCAGCAGTGTGTTCCTTGCTGTCTCATCATAAAAGGGACTCAGAGATAGCGGAGGCGCCAGATGATGTGGAAACAAACTGGCTTCAATCAAAAGCCCGGCTTGCTTTTGTCAGGACAGAACCAGAGCAGATGCCCTCACAGTGGGGCCACAGAGCTTCCAGCACCCCCAACCGGGGTCAGCCCTTTCGGGTCTTGCCCCACGGAGAGCAGCAAACCCAAAAGCCACATGAAGGACTGTGCGCTGTCAGTGCCAGCCCGCTGCCACAACTCTGTGCCAGCTGACAGTGTCCACAGGGTTGGGATGTGTGGCGTGGGCAGTGGATACAGAACAGGGTGGATTTTTTCCAAAGGCTATTATCTGAAAAAGACTTTGCTTTATACTTGGGCCAATATGGTAAACTGCATCTAGTTAGCTCAGGGAAAGGTCAGACATATTTTAAAGCAAAGAAAGGCCATCTCTGGCAGGTGTATCCAATTCAGAGAGATATATTATCCCCTAAGGAACATGAGAAAGAAATCCTTATTTATTTTATTTCTGCATATTCCACTTAGAGTTACCCTGGTGCATTCATGATATGGAACTGAGCAATGTTTTCAAGCAGAATCCAGCCAGTCTTTCCTCAAATGAGCCATAGTTTGTCCAAACAATCACTTCCTGGAATTTGCAGATCTAATTCCATACTTCAGTATTTAAAGCCTCCAAAAAAAGTGACATCCATCTTCTCTCTTATAAAAAAAAAGAGAAAAAAAGAAAGATTTTCCTTCTATCTAGAGATTATTTAGTGCTCTGTTATTGACACTGCTTCTATTGAAAGATTTAAAGATAAAAATGCAGTGTATTCAAGTAGTGATCATTTTTCATCGTCACTTAGTGACAGAACAGCCTGTAGTCAATTCCAACATATTTATCTTTTCTGCTATTGATCCTGTGTGGGGCTGAGCTGTGTGCAGGGACCCGGCTGTGGCGCTTCAGAAGTGCAGCAAGAAATGCAAAATGAGTGGACAAGAGAGGTGCCAAGTGGTCCTGTTTTCATCCTAAAGCTATTTAATTATTTCCCTCTAAGTGGTGAGACAGGCTGCTAGAAGCTAACTTGTTTGCGGACACAAGGCACTTCCTGATGGACAAAGGGAACAGCCCATAAATGCTATTTCCATGTGTAGCTCAGTCTGCAAGGTGTCCCAGAGCTGGGTTCAAGACATTGGATGCAAATCAAAACTTCAGGTACCAGAGGGACAGATGTTTTGTGAAAAGTAGGAACTGCCAGTCAGGTCCCTAAAGGAAGCCTCCCATGACCTCCTGTGGTGAAGATGCTCTCTTGTGCTCTCACGAGGATTCCCATCATATCATGGAAAGAGTCTTTCTGCTTTCTGAAGCCCAAAGAGAATGGAAAGTATTATCCTGAGACTTGGGAGCACTCCAGCCTTCAAAGTTCCATGGCCAATTTTTATACTTAAGACACAGAGATTAATTCTGGTCACCTTCTGAGTTTAGAGTGGAGCTGAAGGGGAAAAAACCAACAAAACATTTAGATGCAAGGTAGAACCTGCATCTTCTCAAACACTTCAATACTGGATCACAGACTATCTAATATTTAAAACAGAGCCAGACTTCTATATATGCTCTTCTTCACTTAAGCCAAATACATCAGTAAATGCTGATACAGAGGCTGTGAATTTGATGGCTGAATAATGTTTGAATTCTTCAGAGACCAAGAAAGCTTTCTCCAGGAGCTGTCATGCACCTCCTGATGGATCACTGCTCACAAACCATAAAGGCACTTAATGTTGGGAGCAGGCAGAACCAGATCTCCAGCTTCCTACAGCAGCTGCTCTGTTATGGAGCTAAAAGGTGCTTTGGGGCTTGTTTCCCTTACCAGGTACTGGCTGAAATGTGACCCAGACACCTTTAATGTTCCTATACATCAGGTATAAGTTTTAAATATAAGCTGGAAAAGAGACACACAAAGAACTTGAGTGAACAAACAGACAGTGGTGCCTCTGTGCTATTTGCAGCTTTCTTGTCCTGCTGATGCCATTTATCCACAGTCCCCACCCTGACTTTGGGTCTGCTTTTTAGATATTTCCCATATGGGTTAGAAAATGGAGACACAAGCACTGGCCTGAACGAGGAGAGCTATTCTAGTCCTTGTGGCTGGGGACACCCAGCAGATTAATTCAGACAGCAGCAAAACCCCCAAACATTGCAACTGCAGGAACTATGTCAAGATGAAAACCATGGACTGTATTCTAGAGGCAATGACTTAGCCAAAGCCAAGCAAATGATACAAATAAAACACATACACAGGTTCACCTCATGTATGAGCTTGACAGTGTTCTAGCCCTTCTCTCCTTCCTCGTTAATCATGAGCCTCTGAGGTTTGTTTTCTAATCACTTCTGTGAGAGACGTTCTTCTATAGAGACCTAATCTTGCACTCCTCTGCAGCTCTGGCTGCCTTGTCATTTCCTGATCCAAACCCTGTTGATTGATCATCTCTGAACAGGTTTATCAATCTGTTCTGAAGCCTGCACGCAGGAACATACATGTTCAGCAGATATTTCCTCCGTAACTTTCTCTGCTACACTATTTTGGAGAACTGTTCCAAACTGTGCCAGCTAACTCTTGCTATTTGCAGACATGGGAGATGGGATTCTAAGCCACGAGGACTTGCCAAGGTAGCTATATGGGTGTACTAGCAAAGTGATATTTCTCCTACTGTATAGCTCGTTCCTGCTCTTCAAATAAACTGTACTAGTAGAAAGACTTCCACTGCCTCATCAGAAGGGTTTTGTTGATAGATAATTTCACCTCTTTCATGGCAAACCAATGCAGCAGTGATAATGCATCTTTTGACCAGCGTGAATTGTTTTCTCCTCAGTATTCACAGCTGCCAGAGAAGGAATATGATCACTGTCTTAAAGAATAACAAGTGGCTTAATTTTGTCCCCCAGAATAACCTGCACTTTAGATCCATTCTGAATTCTTTCTCTTGCAAGGCTTTCCTGCACAGAGAACAATGCTAAACAAATTAGAAAATTACTCTCTCTGCAAGAGCCAGGTCGTATTTCATCATTAGAGAAGGAGTCTGATTTTGGTTGAGTGAAAATAAATCCACAGTAACACCATTTGCTATCATTCATGTCTCAACATTTCCCCTCAAAATAGTTTCATTTTGTTATATTTAATGCTTCAGCCTTACATCTTAAAATAATGCCAATAATTACAAATCTCACTGTTTTATTTTAGGCACTGTTCTCCTGAAGTGACAGAAGCACACAGATTGAAAATGTTGCTGAAAGATTGCAGGAAGAGAGGAAAAACACGTCCAAGCTTTGCCTAAGTGGTAAAAAGGGAAGAGATGCTCTTTGGACACAGTCGAAGGAGATAAAAAAGTTTGTAATATTCGTCATTTGCTTAAAGGCTGAAGAGGATTTTGGGACAGCAAACGGAAGCACTGCAGTGTCGTGGGTTCGTGGTGCAATATTTTGGTCCTTGTGGGATGTTACACTGCAATATTGAAATGAAGGATCATCCTCTGAAGTCTGCAATCTGGTGCCCCTCTCTGGCTGTCATACCCAATTCTAGGCAGAAGAAACCCAATAAGGGATATTGATCAAACTGTCTGATGTGTCAGTTAAAAAATAGCCCTTCATAGGTAAACAAAAAACTATGCAGGGCAAAAAAAAAATATTCAAAAACCTCCTCTTCAAGTTATTAAAGCTCTTTCTGTTGCTATACAATGAGTATCTTTGTGTAAGTTTTATGAGCTCTATCACTGATCTATTCATTTTCTAATGCTTGAAAAATTACAGATCTTCTCCTGCCTATTGAATGAAAAAGCAAAGCCCTTTACAAGTCTATTAGGAAAACAATATTTACAACAAAGCACCAAGGAAAACACTCCCATTAAATTTTACAGCAATTTCCTTGGAAGAGTCCTTTCCACTGAGAACAGCTGGACTTAATTGCAGATGAGCTGACTGAAGGAAGTACATCTGATTGCAGATGTAATAAAATTCATGCTTGACACCTTAATTTTTTTAATATATATTGGCCACCATCAAATCACTGCATTTGCTGGTTTGCAGGCTAAATCTATCAAAGTTCTGGCAGGAGAATAGACACGGAACGGAAAAGCTTGTGGAGGCCTTCAAAGCTTGGTGCTTAAGACACGGCTTTTTAATGCTATTGATTCCTAACAATCAATTTTTTTTTCAATAAGAAGGTCTCATATTACCCCTTTTCCCAACCACCCTTCACAATGAACTTAGTTAGGATGAAAAAGCACGTAATGGCTTTCTTTTGAGGTATTTTTTTTCCATGTTCATTGCAGTCTCTTCTCCCTTACAAAGTTCACCTTGCCCAGCCCTTCTGGTTGATGCTACGCGGTTATGGAGTGGTTGACCAGATGTTTTCCAGCATAACAATCTGCCATGAGCTTAAGATTTGACCCAGAAGAGCTAATTTCTTTCAAATAAAAGACATTGCAACCACATCAACCTATATCCTTTAAGGTTATTTGCTTAGAATCTACCATAAAAGCAAAGACTTGTTCCTCTTCCTCATTCCTGTTGAAATTCTGTGGATAATTTAATTCTCAATCCGTTTCACAAACACGGTTTTTAAGTACCTTTTTACCATTAAATTTGAGCCAAAGCAGCAGTGTTAGGAGTTTCTCACAATGACTTTTCAAAAAGTAGGGTTGGTCATCTCCTGTTGGCAGATGTGGTCCTTGTGCATCATGAGGGTGTGGCAATTGCTCAGAGAGAGAACAGGGGCAGAAGGAACTGTGCTCGCTGCCACTTGAGGTTGCCCAGGAACTGAGTTGCGTTGCTGACTAATTGCAGGCAAATTGCTTCTGCCGGAATATATTGAGTGAACAGCAGCAACGGTGCTTGCCTGGAGAGCAGAAAGTTTAACAAGGATGGAATAAACACTAAATGCTGCCTGAATTCTTCTGCAGTGGGGCTATATAACCCCCTTACCTCTTCAGTCTGTGATAATGGGCGTGTGGGATCCTCCTCCCATTTGCCCCGTTGTTCCATTTTCTGCTGAAGAAAATATTGGGATACTCCTCCAATTCTTTCCTGTCTCCTGACCTAACAGGATTATTCTTGGATAGAAGCACACATTTCTGTGAAAGGAAAAAATACTTCTATTTCATCCCTGTGTTGTGAGCTGAAGCTAATAATCAGGACTCATTACAAACAGAGGCTGCTTCTCATGCCTGGTGGTTTTTGTTTGCAGAGTAACACTGTGTGGGCATCCCAGCACTTCAAAACCAGCCTGCTGCTCCTCGGGCACCTAGCATGGCACTAATAAGAGCTTCATGAATGTTGCAGAATCTACAATAAGAAACTTATTTTTTTTAAAAGGAGTAGCATTCACTGCTTGTTTCCGTAAGTGGCTGTTTAACCAGGCCTGCCAAACATTGCAGATGTACACACAACTGCATTTTAATCAACCACAAAAACACTCTGTAGCATAAGTAGTTAGGCAGCTATGCCCACAAGAGCACAGGTAAGTGGGCTAGTAAATATTTAATCAACTATTGTTGCATGGGATAGTAAACATGAATATTTAGTACAATATTTACTTACATTTATATCCTATGTTTAGAATAATATTATGTTTAAGGACAAGTATCCATTCAGATGTTTGGTCTGGTAATGCTGCTCGTAGACACCTGCTTAGGGAAGTTATTTAATACAGTGTCATGATGCAGGCAAGAAAAGGAAAGGATTAGTTTATAAGATATATACACAGGCACACAGCTACTGAACATATTTAGCTTTCTTTGTGGAAACTGTGAGAAACAAATGCAAGCTACACATGAGAATCTCTTTGCAAGGTGGTAGATGTTGGGCTTTTAACATCAGACTTGTCACCTGGCATGGAATGACCTTGGGGGGTTGCACTGCAAAATGCTGGACTGGCACGAGGGCAGATTTCCAATGAACACAGCGTGAAGTGCAAATATCACTCCCCCAAGGCACAGCCCCAAGCACAGACAGATCTCATGCCTTTCTTACAGAGTAAAATGGTTGGTGAGTCTTTAGAGAAATGCAGGATCCAATCACTCCAAAGAAAAAACTTCCTTACCAAGAGCCCTGGGAATGCGCCAGCTCCCCGGCAGGAGTGCAACTCATCCTCCATCAGGCTGGTTTTTGCCTCCATCCTGAAACAGAGGTGGCATCCAGTTTGACACATCAATATTTACTGCAGCTTGCAGTGCAGCAATAGTCCCACATCAGAGCTGACTCTATTACAGAAAAGACCTGCATTACAGCAAGGGCTGGCCCTTTACAGGGATTTGGGTTTTCTGCCTGGTAATACATTTTGGGCTACAGAGTCTCTATATACACTGAAAATTTCCTGTTACAGCCACCTTGCATTCATGATGACAGACAGCCTTTCCCTTCAGCTGGGGGCCTTCTGAAAGAGTTCCTTGAGTTCTTTTTTTATTTATGAACTAAATGAGACTTCTTGAAAAATATATATCTGTATGTTGATGTGCAGGCTTGGGAACTGCTTAGTGCCATTTGTATAGGAGCCCTGACCAAAGCCACATCATCAGCTTGACCAGAATGTTTTGTGCCAAGAGAAGAGAAGTCAGCTGAGGACCAGTAAAGCAGTAAAAAGCATTTAATCACTATTTCATGGGCTTGCAGATGGCCCATGTTATTCAGGACTGGTTTCACAGCCATGACCTCAGCAAGAGGTGGCGTGGCAGTGGGTCTGCTCTTAGGGGATACCAGTTGTCTGTTGTACAAACAACGTTGTCACTGCTGATATCTCTGCCAGAAGGACCTGTGTGCAGCACTGGGGTTTGTTGCTTTTTTCCTTAGCATGCACTGCCTTTTTAGCAATATGCCTGCTGAATATTAACCACCCTAACGATCCCAGCGCAGCTCCACAGCACTGCTGCTGCCTTTAGTTCTGGCTGAAGTGATTTTCTGCTTTTGTAGCAGTTTCAGTGGAGGGGCCAAGGACTGGCAGAACTACAGCAGCTGAGCAACCTTCCTCCTCTTCGCAGGCAGCTCACAGCCAGGCACCAGTGCTGACGCACAGGGCAAAGAGATGCTCTGTCCTCTCAGGCTTTTTTGACAAGGGCATGTGGTGGTAGGACAAGGGGGAATGGCTTTAAGCTGGAAGAGAGTAGGTATAGGTTAGATATTAGGAAGAAATTCTTCCCTGTGAGGGGGGTGAGGCCCTGGCACAGGTTGCCCACAGAAGCTGTGGCTGCCCCATCCCAATCCCATCCCATCCCAAGTGTCCAAGGCCAAGTTGGAGCAACCTGGTCCAGAGGAACGTGTCCTTGCCCATGGCAGGGGGTTGGCACAAAATGATCTTTAAGGTCCCTTCCAACCCAAATCACTCTGTGACTATGATTCTATGACTTACACACCCTCCTCCAGTTGCAGCTGGAGTGGCTGATGTGCTGGCCATGTTTGGTTGCCCATCACTGCTCTCCCTTCTGTTTACCAGCTTGGCAGGGTTACTGGGGGTGACGGCATCCAGGGGAACTGACCCAGGCAAGACCCTCCCAAAACAGGGTCTGCTGTCTCTCTGATCTGTCCCCAGCCTCTCTGCAGGCACACTTCATTTTTCATTGACTGCCTGGTAGCATTGTGCCTGACTTCATTGAGAGGCTTTTAAAATCTTCAGCTTTGCTATTAGTATTGATTAGCTTTGTCCTCTTAGCAGGCCATTATTCCTTCTTTTTTGTGTCTCCTGGCTTGTTGCATCATCAGGTTCTGTATTGCTCTTCAGGGTCCTTCCCATGGATTTGTAAGTGTGAGCATAGTTGGGGACAGCTCTGGGAAGGGCTGCTAATGTTCTGAACAACCCCCCCAAGCCATCTTTCACTGTTTAGGAGACAATTCGCAATGAGAAAGAGGATGAACAATCTGACATTGCATCTGGGCAAAATGGGAAAAGAAAGGAGAAGAAAAAGAGAAAAGAGGGAGAGCGAGTTGCTCTTCCAAAGGGAGAGAATGAGTATTCAGTGACTTAGTGAGCCACCAACTCCATTCCTATAGCCATGGGTTCTGAGCTTGAAAATAAAGGAGTAGTAATTAGTAGTTTGTACTTACACAGCATTTTTGCAGATTAACCTCTCCACCAAAATTTCACCTTAATCTAAATGCAGCCATTTCTGGAGTGGAAAATAGTGGGCATTTAATAATGCATAGAAACACCATGCAAGAAATCAAGTCAGGAATATTATACAGAAATAAAAATGCCGGGGCAACATTCATAGTGAGAGAACTCAGCTACTCAGGCTGAAATTGCTTTGTCCTGTCCAGCTAATAACCTGCATTACAAAGTTGTTGCTGAATTGTTAAAATATTACAAGTAGGTGTTACAAGTACACTTCAGCTCCATATCTCATCTTCCAGCCAGCATCTCCCAGAGCGTGGTGCCTCCAATCAAATCCCCCTGCATTAATCTGATATTTATTCTGAGGCAACAGAGCTTCTGAGCCACCCAAACCAGGCTATGCAGCACAGAAGGTTTGCACTGACATCTGTCCTCCAGCCACTGACCCAGCACTCGCGTCAGTTGTGAGAACAGCAAACATCACTTTGCAAGGTTCTGCATTAATTAATTAATTAATTAATTAAGCCCATTAATTAGATGGTCTCATCCTCATCCACTGGGAATGCATCCATTGCACAGTTGAGCTTGGATGTCAGAGAAGTACTGCAGGCAAGAGAGCTGCCTCAGAAACTGCTGATAGTTATTCCGCTTTCCCTGTTGCTAGAAAGTGTTGTTTGCCATCTCTGTTCTTCATTCAGTGTCCCCAGCCCTCAGCATTGTTTGGTTGTCCAACAGAACAGGGATCAGGAGTCATTTTTAGCCTCTTCTGTGGCTGCTTGTGCCTGGGGTTTGATGTTGAGCTGCCTCCTCATCAGCTCACTCACCCCCATGCCTGTGGCTGCAGACCATGAGCTCTCATGAGCACACACCTCATCCCTCTGCTGCGCGGAGAAGTCCTGTGACGTCTGGAGCTGGAGATGTACCGTGAGCTCAGCTCATGGAAGAGGGAGAAAATACTCCTTAGGGGGGGTGTTCAACTCGTTAGCTGACCCCAGGTATTCCTTAATTGGACTCTGCTTCCCTCAAAATTCTCTCTTGAGGGTTGAGCTCTAATCAAATTAATTTGTCTCTTGGCTAGTGAGGAATAACAGTAAATCTGAAGTCCCTGAAGGCTTATGGAAATTGGCCCACATGAACCATATAATTTTTAAACATGAAGGAGAAAACAGATTTGCAAAGGAAGTTTCTTAGCTGGCAAAATAAGCTATAACAGAGCACAGCAAAAGGGAGAAAGTAGTCAGGAGAATACTGCAACACAGCTGGAACACAAGGTTTTGTCTGAGAAAAGCACTTTCTTGTATTTTACCAGAAAGGAATTTCACTCTGAAAATGAAATCCAGACAGGATGTTATTGAAGGTCCACATCTTATTTTCAATAAATGATGAACCTTCATGTCCCATGAAATATGAAAGTATAAAGCTGCATTTGTATTATACTCAGCAAAGGTGGAGGTGTTTTGTTCGCTTTTGTTTAAATATATTCATTATCAAAGGTGTAGTGCCCTTGAGAAGCTGAGACAATTGCTTGTATTGCTGTGCAAGGAATTTGAGGTAGTTGGTAAAGTTTTTATGAACAGTGATGCAGAGATGTGTAGTGTGTCTTTCAAGACCCTGATCCATCCATCCAGAGCTGACACTTGAGCTGTAAAGAGACATCCTTGTCAAACCACTTACATATTGCATAGACAATGAGATAGCCCTTCATTTCTAGCACACCAGTTGCAGGAGGAAGAATTTAAAGCAGAAGGGCTCCAGAACTCTTATTTCAGATTCTTGTGGCTCCAAGTGGGGAAGTCACATTGGCAGTAATTAAAGGTCAGTATCTGAATGCACAGTTCGTGAGAGGGCATGAAAATATTGTGATGAAAAAGAACCTGTGCTTCAGAAATTGTCAGGGTGCTACAAATCTGAGGGGGTATGGAGGGACAATACTTGTTTGGGATGCAGGTTATGCCTGTACATCCTTTGTTTTGTCCTGCAGGTAGGAATGGCACTATGGAAAACAAACCCATCTGCGTGTACCATACAGACCTACAATACAAAAGAGAGAGAAAACTATCTCAAATGGCTGGTTTCTGAAAGTCAGTAAAAAAAATAAGATTCAGTTCAGCCCTTAGATACACAGCAGTCATCTCATTTTATGAATCCCCTGTACCTTTTTTTACTATCACTCTTTATTTTAATAACACTTTTCTACCTTCTCCCAGTCCATTGGACATACTGGTTACTATTTCATATAAAATTTCCATTTTTAATTTGTGTGATACCCTCACACACGGTTCAAAACCAGGAAGAGTTATTTATCCTCTCAAAAAGTAACAAGGGTTGCTATTAACCAGATTTTGGTCTCTGCGGTGCCATCAGGAAGAGGTGGCTCAAGTGACTTCAGTTATAACCCAGAAACTGGAGCAAAAAGAAGTCGATGCCTAAGTTGACAGGATGCTTTCTCCTCTTGGCTGTGTGTTTCCAAGGAAAGTGCACTTTCCTTTTTCCATGGAAAAGCACTACTGGGTATTAAAGGAGATCCATTTTATGCCAGTTTTTGTCCGTGACAATCTCATCAGCAGGCATAAAAAACGATATGAAAAATCTGAAGATGGATGTTAACAATTCATTTCCTAAATTTCCATAGTTAATGTAAACTTAATAACCTCCATGTACCAGCAGCCTGACTGTGCCTGCTGGAGCTCACCTCTGAGTTCTCCCTGTAAGGAAAATGTACCACGGGCATCATCTGGACCAGCTCATTCACTGTCAGCAACTGGGATGATTTCTTAGACTAACAATGACCTAGGCAGCTTTTTTACCAATCGCTGCAAGTTCCACTCCTGTGAAAAGGGTTCTCTGAGGAAGAACTCGCAGGCTCAGCATGTTTGGAGGCAAGCAGGAGTTCAAGATTCCCCTCTGCCTCCATGGGAACGGCGCCTTTCCCAAGGCACCACTCGGAGCAGCAGAAACGCTGCACGACATCGGCTCAGTCTTACCCCGGGAGGCTCCAAAGGCTGCTCCAGCAGCTGGAGATCTTTAAAGGTGCTTTATAAATGTGCCCACTCTTACAGCAGGTGCCACATCCTAGTCCACCAAGGAATTTTCCTGCATCTGCTCCACGGAGAGATCCGTGCGAGGCTGAAGGTCACAGCTCTGAGAAGTCCTTGTGTTAAGTGACCTCAGCTGGCTGGGATGTGGTCCTGGGTGATGTCTAATGGGTTTCATATGACTCAGGTTTTTCTCCTCTGTCCTTCCCTCTCCTTGCCCAGCATTTTGCTAGTTAGTGGATCTGCAGCAACAGCTGCAAAGTACCATTTCAAGGCAAATTATTATTAACATCACTTTGCCAAACTGGCACGAATTATTGAACAACGAGTCACGGAGTGGTTCGGGTTGGGAAGGACCTTAATGATCATCCAGTTCCAAACCCCCCGCCACGGGCAGGAACACATTCTTCCAAGCATCATTCTTCCAAGCAGCCTGCTCACTGCAACTCTCTAAGCAGAGCATGCATTTTTAACCGCACCTGCTTTTTTATCCTAGAGAAGGCTAAAAGGCAGGGCCCTGGCTGGCTGCAGCAGTGCCGAGCACAGCCCCGGCCGGCCCCGCTCCGCTCTCCCAGCGCTGCGGCTCCGCTGCGAAAGCGCTGAAGGAAAACTGCGGTAAGGGAGCGATGCTGTGCGATGTGGCAGCTCCGGAGGTGCCAAGGAAAGCTAATGCTCCGGAGCGATACTAGAGGGCACTGTAAACCTGGCAGTTTTGGCTTCCGAATGGGACGAAGCAAAAAATTGAAGTGTTTGCTATTTGCGGTCATTAAAGCTCTCCTGGTATTTAGCGCAAAATTAGTGCTAACCCCCGGGTCCTGAGCAAATTAATTTGTGGAATTACATTCTGCTGTCGTAGATCCCCCTTCCAGTCTGGGATCCTGATTCACTGCCAGGCCCTGAACTGCTGCATCCCACTGCCAGAGGGGCTTCTCTCCCAGTAAAGGGGCAGGCTTGGAGGAAAGGGGAGCAAGAACCGTTATGAGAACTCAGCAACTTTTTTTTTTAAAGCTATCACTTAGCAGTAATGTGTTCATTAATTGGCAGCCAGACCACTGCCTGGCTTCATTTAAAACCTGATGCTTGCCTTTCATTGTGGTAGCACAGGTTTCATCCTGCACCTTCTCCAAATTGCCAACATCATTTTTTCCACGTGCGTGTTTAAGGATACACACCTATCAGAGAGGAGGAGAGTTCCTGCACTGTGATAAAACAAAACTGTTTTTAAAAGAGTCTTTTAAAACATATTTAAAAATAGGAACATGTTACTCTAAATTAAACACTCCAATCAATGCGATCGATAGATTAATAGGTTTCAGTACCTGTCTCCTCAGACAGTCCTCATACACCCATCACTGTAATTTATAATTCAGTGTTCAACTTAAATTAGTAAAACTTAAACTGAAACAACAATGGGCTGACAAGTAAACAAGACTTCCCAATTTAAATGTAAAGTGTTTACCCAATATGCAGAATCAAGCTCTCCGCTCCCGCAATCTCAGCGCCACACAAAACAAACACAGAGCCACAGGGAACAAGAGGAAAAGGCATCTTGAGAGGTCACCTAGTCCATCTCCTTCCCCCAGGGTAGGATCAACCCTGCCTAAATCGGTCTTGACAGGAGAGTTTCTCTAACCTGTTCATCCCTGGAGGTTTTAAAGGAGATTCCACAAGCTCCCCAGATGGTCTATTCTGGGTGTCAGCTATTCTTATAGATGGAACGTTTTCCCCAAAGTCTAACCCAAATTGCTTTTCCTGCAGTTTAATCCCACTAATTTTGTCTGTGAGCAACAGTTCATTACTTTTGTAGCATCTTTTATATTTGGGGAGGTTATTACTGTATCTTCATCAGCCTTAGGCAATGGACCACAGCTCTTTCCCTCTTGGGAGGTTTATTTTCTAGGCTGTTCTTTTCATTTTCTGTATTTCTCTGGAAGTCTGATGACAAAACTGCTCCTCCCCAACACTCAGCAGAGATGGGAGTGATGTACCAATGCACCACACCACACTCTCTTCATGTACAGCAGTGCCAGCTCTGCTTTGCTCACACCAGGGTACCACAGTTGGCTCAGGGTTAATTTCTAGCCCATGGTATTGTCCCTTTCTCTTGGAAATGCTGCCTGTGCAGCCATTTCTGGACACGTATTTCAATAGTTCTCATACATTCAGCTTTGCTCTCGTCCTTGTAGATCATCAATCTCTTCTTTCCAGCCTGTTTCTTCAGTTTAAGATATTTGAATCTTTCTCTTGTTCTCGGAGAGCACTTACAGCCCCTCTCAGCTTGGTATTGTCAACAGACGCAATAAGTCTCCTCCATATTCCACTACCCAAGTCACTAATGAAAATATTGAGTAATGCCAGAGCCTGCACAGACCCCTCCAGCACCGTATTCAAGCCATTCTTCCACTTGGACAGCAAACAGTTTTCAGTGTGTTTGCCCAGCTGCTTTGGTACCTTACAGCATTTCTCCCCATCCATATTCCCCCACCTCGCTCCCGGAACACCCCGTGAGTGAGAGTCAAAAGCCTGACTGCAGCCAAGCTGTACCACAGCTGCAGCTCCTCCCCTCTCAGAGACCTGCTGCCCTGCCCCAGGAAAATTAGACTAGTTTGACATGATTTATCCTTGACAAAACCACAGCTTGTGGGGCTGCTACATCCCTCATGCCAGTGCCATGCCTCGCCTTAGGATCTAGCGAGAAAACTCTGTCCCCTTTGAAGTAAGGGACAAAACTCCCACAATCTGAGGACTTTACCATGTCCAGACTCCACCCAGTGCCCAGAAGCAGTGGAAATACCATCACATTACTGCTCATTTTGGTAAGCAGGGGTTTATTTCCACTGAGAGCTGCAGAGGCAGAACACAGTCAGGGATATGACACCTGGGTTTGAGCTGTGAACCCCTCAAGTACCATCACGTTGTGGGTGCACAGCCCCTCTCCAAAACGGGTGCTACCTCATTTCCTTGGCATCCTCGGAGCAATGGGTCAGCCCAGCAGAGGTGGGAGCAGGTATGATTTACGCTCTGAAGGGAGCTGCAAGGAGGTATAAATTACTCAAGCACAAGCTACCTAAGATTCACTTAAAATTCACTCTGAATTTGGCACCAGATATGTAGGAGATAATCAAGTTTTCCTTTTTGAGATCTTGTGTATTTAAAACCTGCTGTGTTTAATTTTTGCAGTCACAACAATGCTCATTCATAAATATTTCCTAATGTTTGATCCTATTAGTATGTACAGCACAGTGTTTGATTAATGGACTAGAACAATGCGATCAAATATATTTTGGGCTCCAGAATACCACTTTGTAATGCCTAATATTTGATGAGATATTACAGATAGGCTTGTCTTCTGACTAGAAGCGATTGCACTTGAATTCTGAGAAACCCAGATACAGATCTTGGATAAGATCTGAATTTCAAGCGAGTCCTAATTACACAGCAAGCTGGACCAAAGCTCGAGGTCTGCACATTTCCAGCGCTGGATTCTTCACAGCTCAGATGCAAATGTTGTTTCTTAGCCCTCTCTCTCAGGAATGCATAACATATTCATCAACTTGTAGTACCTAAGAGCCCTGTCCGACTGTGTTTGGAAGACCTTAATTTGACTCCGGTAGGAGTTTAACAATATTAATAACTAATAATAAACTGGATTCCTAACGGGGATGCTGGGACAATACTCTTTGATCACTGCACTAATCTGGTGCAATTGTGTTTATATCAGCCTCGTTCATCCCATGTGAGCTCGGTGCCATCTTGGCATGAATATGAAATATGCAAATCTGGGGGATACACGTTAATAGTGGGTCCATCTGCTTGGATCCTTTATTAAAGGGAAGTGTGAATGCAGTTGCCATGCAATATACTCTTACACACAAAGACCACGAGTTACGAAAACAAGAGAAAACATCTCACGCTTTGGCCTTATTGGTATTTCACATTCATCGTTTCTGTGGCCGGTTTTCATTTCAATTTAGAAATTTTCCCCAAAACGAAATTTGAGTGAAAAAGCTCAACAGTTAGCAGTGACTGTGCGTATACACGCACGCACATCTCTTCCTCTCTAGTGACAGACAGGATATTACTTTTCCACTGCATATGAAATTAATACCAGAAGCACAAGAAAAAACATGTAAATGCCATCCCTTAAAGCCTGATCTGGATCTCACTTCTACTGCTTAAGACATATATAACATCGAGGAAAACTAGCTGTTGGAGTGAAAAAGAAGGTAATCCAGAGCTGGCTTGGGAGAGCCAAGCCCAAACATGAGCTCAGCCTTGGCTATGGAGTCATAGCCCAGTGCCTCCACAGGATATGGATGAGCTGCTGTGTTCTGCTATTCCACTTTCCCTGTAATAAACAACTCTTTTAACTCTATCCAGAAGGAGAAAGCTCCTATGGCTCATTGTTCCCGTGCACTGCCGTGTCCTTAGCTCGTCTCCCTTGGGTGTGTGCTGTTCCATGCTAATGGTTTTGGGGGGGCTGTGCTGTGATGTACTTAACAGTTGGCAGGTCAAACCTCCGTGCCCCAGATGTGCAAGTGCTGATTCGGATGTGGAGGGGAGAAGGTGCCCTGATGACATGAAGTCAAAGTATCCACCTTGACGAGCATTCTTAACCCAGGAACTGCCCTTCGTCCACCACCCTGCGCATACGGAGAGCTCCTGGCACCAGTTAGTTCTGAGCCTCACACTCATCCCAGAAGGCTGGATTGAGCAATCATTTTATTCAAGGACACTGGGATCTGATGTACAAAGGGGCCCATATTCTCCTCCTTGATTCACAGATATGTGAGTAGGCAGCAGAGTAAGCAAGAGGAGTTTTTTCCATATCTTCAATATGCAAATAGATGAGTGAGCTCAGCTCTCTATTCATTGCTTCCAACATACATGACACAGATGATGCTGTTCCCATTGTCACGCTAAAACTGGGGGCTTGATGACAAGAAATTCACTGAGCTTCCATCTGCATAGAGCTGACATGATGGTTGGGTAGGGAAAGTTGCTGCATTGGATTATGTCAGCTCTACTGTCTGCATCCACAATTTATTAGCTGTGCTTGGGATCTGAGAAGCCAGTTGAAATCCCAGTTATTCCTGCACGATCAGCTCTTGGTGCCACTTGGGGTGGGCCTCTTTTGTCACTACCCAGCGACTGGCACCTTTCTCTGTAGTAGGGGCACAGGGACTGTGATCTGAGCTGGAGCCAGCGAAACGACTGATGAGAGTGTTCAACCAGCACGTGACCCAAGAGAAAGTTAAGGGTTGAGATTTATTACATATGTATTCATTAATAGCATATTAGCATAACTGGGTCATTATTATCTGGGAATCAGCACATATGTGCCTGGGAGGGGGACATGTGCATGGGTCTGCTGGTCCTGTGCTGCTGAACACATCACCTGCTTGGGAGAGAATGAATGTGTTTATCCCAGTGCTAAGGAAAGAAGGAAAAAAAGAACAAGTCAACCTTCCACAGCGAGCTGATTATGCATTTTCCACATCAAATTGTCAGCATTTATTCAATTACTTCACTCATTACAAGTGTGTTCTTCAGCCACTAACCTAAAACCCCTCCCTGCTGCTGTCAGCTCCATAAGAAGTGACACATTCCTTCCCCATGTTGAAAAGCCTTTGTGGAAGGCATCTCCTCCCAGGACAGGGCTTGGGCTGCTGAGGGAACACAGCCCTGCCCTGGGAAGGGAGCTCCTCTCCCTCTGCTGCCCTCCCTGAGCACGGGAATCCATCCAGGGATTGAGGTGAGCCCTCCATGGGGTAGCAGCAGTTGTTTTTAAAGCCAGACACTCTCTGAGGCAGGAATTAAAGGAATTCACAGGGCTCAGCCAAGGAGATCCCCGGAGCCAAAACTGTATATTCTCCAAACACTTCCACTTTAATAGTAAGTTAAAAGGAAAGTTCCCCTTCTGAGGGGTTGTTAATTATAGATCCCTCCTTTAAACAGTCCTCCTGTTTTTATCCACGCTTACACCCCCACAGCTGGTAAAGACGAGGAAAGCTCTACCTTCCCCAAAAATCAAATACATCCGAAATGCTTCCTGAGCTGATTCACTTGGCTGGGCTCCTATTTGATATATGAAACAAAAGACAAGGCAGCAGAAAGCAACATATTTTCCCTGTGTCAAGGTGAAGCACTTCCCATCACCCAGCCCATCTCTGCTGGGGTTAATGCGCATCAATAATATTTAAATGATCAAAGTTTTTCAGCAGAGACAGTGATGGGGTTTTTTTTCTGACTTGTCATGCTTGTTTTCCTTAAAGAGGCAATGACCTGCTGTAGTCAAGGCTTGCAGTTTGGCACGCAGGAGCGTTTTGAGAAGCGTTATCTCCCGAACAGAACAGCAGCCTCATGTTTCCCTGCACAACAACCTTTCTTAGCCTAAAATGCTTTGCATCCCATTTCCTTGATCTGGCTAAGTGCTTGCATGCTGAAAATCCCACCCTCCCTCCAGCTGTCCTTCTGGCAGGAAAGAGACAGCATCTTCTCTCTGGAGAGTACAGTCACTGCTCCTTTGGTTATCTAATCAGGGAGGGCAAAATTCACTCAGGGCCCTGTGAAACCGGCTGAGCTGCAGAAAATGCATCCCGAGGTCTTGTGCAGGAGGGTGGGAGGAGGCAGCCGGGGAAGCCTCCCCTCCCAGAGCAGATGCTCTCTGCCATTTCCCCAGTAGCTTTCACAAAGGAAGAAAAATGTGGAGTACTCCAGGGACTGAAGCATGAGGCTCTCCTGCTCCCCCGGTCTGCGTGTGCCTCAGAGCGGGGCAGGGGAGCGGCTGCGGGTCTGGCCCCGAGGCCAGAGCAGCCTGTGGGGAGGGCAAGGAAATAAATGTCCCCCACCCACCCTCCCAGCCTGCGTGTGCCAGAGCTGGCTGGTGCTCAGTTTCTCAGTCTTTGTGTGGGTTTTCCAGCATTTCTCCTAACTACAAAATATTATGCCTCTCTGCCTTCTAAAACTCCGTGATTTTGTCTTTGCACCAAGCCATGAGGAACTGGGAAGCACAAACCTTCCCGTCCTGATCAAGCTGGGAGCTTTCTTCACATTCAGCTTGCTAAGAACAAAAGGGCAGTACGAGGGTGGTGAGATGAGACAAACCCGCCCTGCAAGTGCGCGGTTCAAGCAGCCTTCGCCTCCGTCATCTGTAACATCCCAAACAAAAGCACCTTTAAGTCATTTCCTCCCTTTTCCTGGCAAACTTCTCCCCAGAGGCCCTGGTGGGCTGGAGAAAGCCACCACTGGAACAAGGCTTGGGTAGGGCTGTGCTTGGCAGATACCACCCCTCACAAAGGGGTCTCTCGCCTGCTCCAGGGCTCGAAGCACAATCCCAAGCCGTGTGTTTCCACCTAACAAAATGCTTGCTCACTTGCAGGAGGCACTTTGACATCCTTGGCCGCACACTGCTAGATAAGGAGCATAAAAACAATGTGCTGCTGTTATAGGGGATACAGCAATACGTATCCTCAAATGAAAGATCCTTCATAAGCCTGGTTATTATTCCGGCAGTGATCTCGAATCGCTGTTGGCGGGCTCAGCTCGGCTGAGGTGTCAGCGAGCGGGGACTGCGAGGTGTCACGTTTACCTTCTGTTGTTTCAGTACATCCTCGATCATCCCAAGTCGGGAAAACACTTCCCTCTTGTTCCGCGCATGTCAAAAGCACCATTTGCCATTTAGATTGAGGGAGCCAGAGATAGCCCTGGTATAAACAGGTGCGAGCCCGCATATGTCAATAGAATTACACCTGATTTTAATGGGCTTACATTTGGCCCTTGAGCCCTGGGGATCCCTCTGGGATCAGAGGCTGTATTAAATATTAAGGGCCTTATTCTCCGCCCCTGCCTACGCTGGAATAATTAAATCTCCATGCAGACCCATTGATTTTCAACCACGTTCTCCTCGTGTGAGGAGGTAGCGCTCGGCACGAGTGAGGGAGCAGAGCTGTCCCCTCAAGGAAAAGTACACCCATTTCTCCTCCTCACAGAAACTTCATCCAGAAGACAACTACACCCAACATTAAGTATTTGCAAAATGTGCTCGGGTAAAAGAATGCAAATGGTGTAAAATTAAACTCTTCCCCATTGCCTCCTGCCTGTGACAGCAGCGCTGCTGCTGCTCTGCTGCTTCCCCCAGTGCCACAGACGATCCCTCTCCTTCCCAGCATCAGGACCTTCGGAGCCAGACCTGCCAGGAGCTGGGTGATTTCCCCTCCTCCAAGCTTGCTCCTGGATCTCCTGAATCGCTGTGTAACCTTGGACAAGCCCCACAGCTGCTGCCGGCCTCTCCAGGGGGTTACGCTCATTAGTTAATTCCGGTGCTTTGCCTGGAGCTAGCGCCTTTTACCTGTGTCTATACAAGTATTATTGCCAGCTTCTGATCTTTTGAGCTTGCAGGGCTGTGAAAAACGACTTTGGTTTTTCCTTAAATGCCACGGAGTTTAGATGTGTGACGACTCACACTGTGCTGTTATTCTTTCCAATTGAAACCTAATGATGCGTGCATATCACTTAACTCTGATGTCAATAATCAGCACACCACTTGGTCTTCGCCGTGGCTATTAGAGGGAATGAAAATGAAATACCAACTCCTTTTTATCCTGTTACTGTACCATAATAACTAATAAAGAAGTAATAAGTGAGACGTGGGGAATTTCCAGGGGAGTCATTACTACAGAGCAGACCTAAAGGCACAAAGTGAAATCCAGGAATATTAGCCAGCCCTGAATTCCCAGCCAGTGCTTCTCACTTAAGTTATACTGCTGCTGTAAAATAAGTGTTTACAGAAGAAGTTACCATGTGGGAAGTATCAGACCGTGTCCTGGAGTGGAAACCGAGCCAGAATCAAAGACATCCTTGCAGGTAAAGACCACCCTGTGCATCAGCGTCGCATTCAGGCTGGGCCACAGTCAAGACACAATGCCAGCATTTCATAAATCTCACTTATGCTCCAGAATATGGGAAACGTTTCCCAGAAGAGCTCTAAATCACCTCTGTCTGGTTGCAGGATGAATCGTGTGTTTTCCAGGGACTCGTATATGGGAGAGGCCACGCAGAGACCTCAGGGCAATGGGTCAAAGGAAACCATGTAACAAAATACTGAGTCCATGAGGTTCAAACCACCTGTAAGATGGACAATGCATTTTCTGGCTTAGAAATTACTGAATACTTGGTTAGGAAGGAGCAGTCATTTTTTGGTGGTCGTGTACGTAGGAGGCAGTGGTGATTCTTTGGTTTTCCTCCCCGTAAATGAACTGTCATTTATCCACGAACTGTCATTTATCCACGTGTCAAAAACCTGTCGCTGCTCAGGAATTCTCTCCTCAGCAGCTGCCTGGTGCAGGGAAAACCTGGACCTTTACCTGCCACAGTTTTATCCACCTTGTCCACAGCTGGAGCCTCTTCTGCCCCTCAGCATGGACACAACAGAGCTGACCTAAGCAACCCCAGCTGCTTCTCCAGTCCCGTGCTGGCAGGTGCTGTCATACCTTACAGCCCAGCACGTTCATTCCCCACCTTTCCAAAGCAAAACCTGGTTTGGTTAAATCTCACAGCACATTCCCACCAGCATCAAGCATTTCCCAGCCATCTGATTTCCCCATCTCCGAGTTCCTGCTTTGTTTATCCTATTAATTCCAACCACCCCCTCTTCCCCCAACACACAAGCACGCAGCCTCATTTACAGCATCTTCACCAGCAGAAGCCTCCCCAAAATATTCAGGGCACACCAAGCGAGGACTTACACGTGTGGGGAAACCCTCGTGACTGGAGATTTTTTTTTTCCTCTCGAGCAAACATGAGCTCATGATTTTAATTTTTTTTTTTTTTAAGCTCTTAAAGAGAAAAAATAAACGAGAAGCCCCAAGGAGCGGCATTCCCGGCTGCGGTTATCCAACGGGGGGCAGCGGGACGGCGCGGATGCTGCACCGGGAGCCGCGGGGCCGCCGGGGCTGAAGGTTCCAGCTCGCAGCCTCCTCTTCCTCGGGTGGTTTTCCCTCCCTCCTCCTCCTCCCCCCCTGCATTTCCTCCTGCACCTTTAAGAAGCCCATTGCCGCCGGTGGGATGGTGTGTGCTAAAGCTGCACAGAGGAAGTTACGCAGCCGGGATCAGGCACGGAGATAAAAGCTCCGATTGTGATTGAAAGTGAGAGCAAAAGGGATTTCAGCCTCGGCATTAACTTGCGAGGGGAGCCGGGATTGCACAAAGCTCCCCNCCGCAGAGCTCCCTCCCGGTAAGGACCCGCAGCGCCGGGGATGGGGGGAAAGCGGGGGCGGAGGGGGGGCGGGCAGCGCCGGCATCTGCCCCAGCCCCGAACGCTGCGGGTCTCCCCGCGCCTCCCAAGTTGTTCCCACGCTTTCCTGGGGTGTCCCGCTCTCTGTCCCCCTCCCCGGAACATCCCCGTCTCCCCGCCGCGGGATGGGGTTTATTTTCCCACTTCGGAGTTTGGGAAGCCGGGGGGCTCCCCCAGCCCGGGGCACCGGCTCCCCCCGCCCCGCCGATTCCCTCCCCAGTCCGTGCGGCCCCCCCGAAGTCCTTTAGTGTAAAAGAAACCGGGGAGGATGGGGCGGAGGGGGAGCGGCATCGGGTTTTGCCGGGAACCGCGAATCCATCAGGGAGAGCGGCGGGATGCGAGTGCGATTTACAGGTTTTCAGCCGGGAGCCGCGCAGCGTTATCGCGGGGTTCGGGCTCCCGTTCCCCCGCGGGTGTCCCCAGCTTCGCTGTCCAGGGCGCGGGGAAGGGATGGTCAGCGTGGGGAAGAGGAGAACAACTCCCGCTCCATGAGCGCGGGGGGAGAGCGGAGAGTTCATGGGGAGAGCAACACTTCTGAGAGAAAATTAAAAACTCCTTCATTGAGTTTACTTTCTGCTCTTAATCCGAGAGCAGCTCAGTTGTTGCTCAGCGTTGTCCCTTTATTTCAATAGGGTGTTAATCCAATAATAAGAAAAAAAAAAAAAAAACCCAACAAAAAACCGGAGCCAGCTAAGTCAAGACACAATCTAATTTTGTGTTTTTAATACTCCGGCTATCAGTCCCCAGTGAGTGCTGAGTACTCTTCAAAGAGAACAAAGAGCATCGATTCTATTTGTTCCCATGAACTGCAGTTTCTTAATAATATCAGGTGAAGATTTATTGTCTAAGAATCAAACCAAACCAAGCAGGGTGAAACCTTTAATCCGGGGAGCCTCTCTGCCCCGTTTGCAGTATGTTGGCTCATTCTGGAGCAACACTCCAACTATTTCTGCACAGGGACTGGACTGGCTAAGTAAGTGTTGCACAGCAGACTTCGCCCCAAACCCGCTTGCCTGGCTGACGGACTGACAGTAAATGCATTTTTCCCAGCAGATGTTCATTTCCCTGGGAATCTGTGACATTTAGCCAGCATAACAAGACACTAATAGATATTATAGATCCTTTCTACCTGGGTTTCTCCCTGACAGCCATTCAAGTGCAAGATATAATTGTTGAGGCTGTGAAAATAGATCCATAAACTTAACAGCACTGGAGTCCTCATTAAAACTACCCTGCTTGTTTTCCACACAATACCAGAGTCTCTCACTCTCCGCTGTTATCAGGCACTTGGCAGTGACCAGTTTGATGTAATAATTAGGAACTGACTTGTTATAACTGAAAAGCCAGCTCTGATGTAAGTAGGACTTATAAACACTGTGTCACACTGGCTTATTATTTTTACTACATTTACTCATAATATAAAAATAGCAGCCAGTCTATTCTTTTTCTGGGAGTTTATTCAGGTCCAACGCAGCTATAACAGGCTCTTCGTTGAGAGCTGGCAGTGAAGCATGAGAGACAGCTTCTCTTTTCTGAACTCATTCATCTCCATCAGCAATCTTTCAAGCAAAAAAGGGGGAAAGGGAGATGGTAGCACAGCGGTGTGAAGCCCCCGAACACGGATCAATGCATCTGTTAACCTGGAGTTTCTGAGCTTTAGTAACTGAGCTTCACGAGAAAGCAAATGCTAAGCATGCTCTGGAAGCAGCCATGCCTCAGTTGTGGAAGAAAAGTTGGGGAAAGAAATAGAAAGGGAATTATCCAAAGGTAAATTTCTGCTCTGGATATGTGCCTCCCATCTTCTCGGATGAGCTCTCTCTCCTGAATCTAATGCTGAGAGAGGGTTTGACTTTTTCCCCCTCCCTGCTTCGGTTCTTTGTCATTTTGTTTTGTAATTACTTACAATTTTTATAGCTCTACTGGAAAGACAACAAAATTGCAGAAATGTTGTTCTAACCTGAAATGAATACTGGGAAGGTCACTGCTCTTTGTATTAGGTGAACCTAAATGTTATTAGGACTTTAAATTGTTTTTTATTAAATGTTATTGTTCAGATAAATCATATGTGGGGATGCTGGACAATGTATCTGTCTCCCCAGCTGTCTTATTTATTTGCTTATCTTTTTAGGACTATCAATTTGTCTGTCTGTCCCTACTCTGTGTCTGCATATTCCCCATCTTCTAATGACCCATAGCTGCTTCTTGATATTATTTGAAGACCCATTAGAGCTCCTGTTGTCCAGCTGCTGTTGCAAAGCAGATAGCTTAAATTGGGCAGCGCTCCTTTCCTTCTCCCAGACAGCAGAAAAGCCATAAGCATCTTACTATGGATTGCTTTTTATTAAAGTTGTATATCTCCCTGTTACAAAAACCTGTCTGGTGGCTTGGAAAGCCCAGCTGAGGGCTCTGCCTCCTGAGGGACCCCTGTTCTTACAAGTCTTCTTGCTCCAACTGTCCCCCCTTGCTTCCACCTATTTTGTCTTCCAATTTCTTGCAGGTCCCTCCTGCTGATGAGCTCTGCCTTTGCCCTGACCATGGAAGAGAGAGACCTCAGGTAGCCCCATGGCTTGCAGCTGAAGGCTTTGGGAACTTGCTGCTCCGTTGCCAAAAGGAGGAATTGGACAGGAATCCTCGCCACCACCACAGGACGCAGCCAAGAGGAGAAGCCAAGGCCAGCCCTGCCCCAGCCACCCCAGTGACCACCCAGCACCTGCTGGGACCACCCTGCGTCGGGGCACCCGACCTGTTCACGCTGGCACGACCGTCCTTTGGGAAAAGGGAATTTTAGCTCCAAGCAGTCTCTCTTGTCAGAGCTGTACTCGTGACCAGATGCTCCATTTATTTTGTGTGTTAACGTTCAGACACCCCAGTAATTAAGGCAGACACAGTTTGAGGCACTTTCCACAGCGACACATTTGGAGCAGACCAGAAGGTTGAGGAAAACCTGATCCAGCACCATCTCACGGCCTCTCCAATTTACTCCTATCAAATTTCATCAGCAACTCAGAACTTGATCTTTGTATTGATTGACTGGAGTCACCTCTAGATATTTTCATGCTGATTTGGAAGACCTTTCGTACAATAAAAGGGGGAAAAATGAGGTTAAGGAAGACTTTTGACCACTGATCAGCAACTCTGGCCAAAACTTTCCCAATCAAGTGAATTGCAAAGTTGGCTTCTGTGCCGAGAGGAACTTTCTACGTCCAGATACAGCGTGCAGAGTGGGATCATCCCTGTTACTGTCTGGATCCCCTTCGACTGGAGCATTTTTAGATGAGGAGTTTCCATGCTGATCCCGAGAGCCACCCCTAGCCCAGTAGCTGCCTTCCTCGGGACTCTCGGCACTGCCCTCGCCCAGGGATCCCGCGCTTGGCCGCAGCTGCCATGCTCTACCTGGCTGCTCTCCTCGTGCACTGTGTCCCCTTGGCCATGGGACAGTATGACATTTGCAAGTCCTGGGTGAGCACGGACGATGGCCCCTCATGGGAGTTCTATGCCTGTCAGCCCAAGGCCATGCGGATGAAGGATTACGTGACCGTGCGGGTGGACCCGGCAGGAATCACTTGTGGGGACCCTCCGGAGAGGTTCTGCACCCATGTAAGTGTTTCCCTCCTTATTTGCTGGCTTAGAACAGACTCTGCTGGTGGCTGGAGGCAGTGTCCAGCCCTGGTGCCACTGTCAGGACATTCTGGGTCAGGGTGGCCACGGTGGCCGCTGCCTGGAGCTCTCGGTCTGCAAAGAGGGGAGAAGGCACGCTGCCCATCAGGGCTGTGCCAGCCCTGCATCAGGGATGGTGCTGGCATGCTGAGGGGAGGGCGAGGAGGAGCCAGGGAGGGCTGAGCAAGTCCTGGGTAAGGTCTGGATTTTGGAAAAGCCCTGCCCCTGCGAGCACGCAATGTGAGCTGCTCCTCTACTCGCTGAGGCGCGTGGGGTGTGCTCGCCAGTCCCATCCCAAAGGGCTGCTCCAGCACTGGGGTTTTATAGGATATGGGTACATGGTCTCAATTCGAGGCAGAATGGAGGGCAGGGCAGTGGGGCAGTTTGGCCCCTGCACACCCACAGCTCTGGAAGTTGGTCTGACAGCCACAAATTTCACTAAAGCCCCTGAAAATGTGGTTCTCCTTCTCTTCTAGCCTCCACATGAAAGGGCTCTGTGGACAGACATTTGCCCTTGTAGTTAAAATCTTTAACTTATTTTCTCTTAAATATTAATCATCGCATTTCATTCCGTGCACCACAAAGCTCAGCAGGAACATTTGATTTATAATTCACAAGGCTTTACATTGTTAAAGAGTTCAGGGGTCAAAGAAAAGAGCAAAACAGTAATGCCCCCTCCCAAAGGTCCCCCAGGAGTGGTCCAAGCACACATTTAAGGGACAGACACCA
The DNA here is from genome assembly GCA_013397975.1 of Machaerirhynchus nigripectus. NCBI lineage: Eukaryota > Metazoa > Chordata > Aves > Passeriformes > Dicruridae > Machaerirhynchus > Machaerirhynchus nigripectus. The sequence continues at coordinate 154,771 of VZRQ01002911.1, read as the reverse complement.
AGCCAGCCCATGCTGGCAGGGTTTCCCCTGGGCTGAGCACTGGACAAGGGGTGTCTTCTAAAAGAGTATATTATTCCTTTATTATAATGAGAAGGGGAGCTCTCCCTCTAAATCAGTGCAGGGAGTCCCATTTTCTATCACTACTCCTACCCCGTGCCTCAGTTTGCCACCAAGGAAATACCCTGGGCCCTGCCAGCTCAGGGCACCTCTTGAAAATCCAAGAGAAAAATGTTCCTTTGACACCAAGGAATGCCAAACATTTATGACCATCAGAACATGCTGCCAGCAGTTACCCAGTTCCCTCCAGCCTCAGGGCTCTCATTAGTACCAGGGAAGACATTTCCACTAATTCCAGATAAGTAGCAGCTTTTCCTTTTAAAAGATCGTTGGAAAAGAAAGATTAAGTCCAAGGTTGCAAATAAAACCGTTAACTATTGATGGGTCAGTCTGTATTTCCATTTATCTGACTGGCTGCAGAAGGATTGAAAGGAGAACACCAGATTGCTTCCACCACACTCACTGCAGCTCCTTGCAAACCCTCTCTGGTTAAGGGTGCTCCAGACTTCAGCTCCACTGACCTCCAAGGAAGCAAAAGGCTCAAACTGCAATCAGCTCTCTGCATCTCTTGATTCAGTCAATACTGAGCTGAAATCTTTCTATTCCGGGCACCGGCGGTATTTCCTTGTAGCGTACGCCTGCCATGTGCTGTAACACTTGCAAACACCGTGTACAGCCGTGAATGAGAGCTACACAAATGCAAAACATGGATTTGCCTTCCTGTCCCTGCCTCACCCCAGCCTGGCCCGGCTCTCGCCTCCCAAAACAGAAACCAGCACTCACAGCCATGTCCCCGAGCAATTCCCTGGTGAAGAATCAAGCTAAGAACAGGAATATTATGTTGCAAGGTATTTTTTAGGCTTTTTGGGACGGGTTTGTGAAATCCCACTGTATTCATGGCCCTTTCTCCCCCATCTTACACCAGTGCTGTTTCAGAGGACTAAAGAGTTATAAAAAGCACAGAAAAAGAGTTCTAAGAAGCAGAGGAAGAACAGCCCTGCTGGGGTGAGCAAGGAGCCCACCCAGCACTCAGCGCACAGAGTAGGAGGTGGCTGCAGGGGAGATCCAGGCTCCAACCCAGCCGTAGGACTGGAGTGGTGTGGGCTGGGAGGCCATCAAGGTAAATTTTCACGGCCTCTGTCACCGAGAATGACACGTGGCCACTTACTGCTGAGCATCCCCTTATGGCCAGTGGAAAGTGGAATCAGCAAGAAATGGCCCTTGCATCGCCGGTGCTGGGTGGTGACTTGACACCTATCGACGTGCAGGGAGAGGGAGCGGTGCCCGCAGAGGATGTGAGCGGAGTTCTGCTCCCCCTGCACTAAGGAAGTGCTGGACAAAAATCGATGTCTCTGCCCACGGATCGTTACAACCTCCGAGCCCCGGCCCTCGCTGCGAGAGGGGAGGGCGAGCAGCTCGCACAAACCCGGAGCAGCTCCTCGCTGCCAGCCTGCTCAGGTGCCTTTTGGTGTCCTGCTATCCTTTCTCTTCAGGTTTTAATTATTTCCTTGTAACAGGTGGGTTCTCATAGGAGCCTGGCTTTCCAGCAGAGAAGTTCTTACGGTGACTGTATTGCTTTCTTAGGTGTCTTTCAAAACAGCAGGGGACTGTCCGTGCAGTTAAACTCGCGTCGCTCAGAATTAAGCGCAGCCCAGCGGGGCTCCTGCCCTGCTCAGACAGCTGCAATCAAAACTAAAGACACACAAACACCCCTCCATGCTCAAGGCAGCCAGACAGGAGTGAGCTGCACCATATCCCTGTGCAGGGCAGCGCTGTGGGCAGGTGAGGAGCAGAGTCCTGGTGACAGTCAGGACCTTGTCAGACAGCGAATGTGTCCTGCGAGGCTGCACAGCCCGCGGGATCACACGCTGCCCTGCCACAGCTCCAGCAGTGCTCACAAGACTGCTGCACGAGGAGGCTTCAAGAGATGGCAGGAATTATTTGGAGGACCCTCGTTTGTGTTTTGTAGCAATTCTGGTCACATCTGGCTGCTTCCTGCTCATTGGGAAGCGTTTTGCTGCTTATTAAAGTCAAGGGTTTTGCTTTTTCCACAGTTTCTGAACCTGTTCCTATTCATGTCAATGCCTTGGTGGCAGGGTCACCTGAAAAATGAATTGTACTTTGCCTCCTGGCAGGGCAGGGGGGTGGTGGGAGCAGGAAGACAGATGGATAAGTAAATAAAAGCCTGAATGAAACTGAAAGTGCGACTGAAGACTAACAGGGAACAGATCTTTTAACCAAGGATGTGGAGGGAGGGGTGAGACTTCAAAGATCCCATGCAGGGCATGGCAGGGAGCAGATGAATGTGGATTTCAAAGTTTGCAGGGCAGGCACAGCTGGGAAATGGCTGAGCTGCACATCCACGTGGGGCAGAGGGGAGATGGGGTGTTCCTTCACCTTCCCACCCTCCTGGGCAGGAGGAGGAGGAGGGTGGCACAGCTGGCAGGCTGCTCCCAGGTGCTGAGATGCTCTGAGGTGCTGAAGCACTTCTTTGATACCGAGCAGGGACCTTGGGGAGTTTCACCTTCGAGCGTCAGCGTTTTGTACCCGGGATAAAAATTCCGTGGGTTTTGTGGGGAATTCCCACGCGGGGCGGGCAGGGGGGAGCGAGCAAACACCGCAGGCCAGTCCCAGCTCCAAACAGGTTTGCAGCTCAAGGGGTTTCCAGATCATTCCAGCAGAAACAAGGAGAGGTGTCCGTAGCAGGCGGTCATTATGGGATGGTTTTGCTGCCCCTTGATGTCCCAGTGACAGCCCAGGGAGCCCACCCTGCTGCCGGAATGGGAACCTTTCCCCCCACACAGGCATCGAGACAGTATTTCTTGTTCTGACAGCACTCTTTGATGCAGGGCCGAGCTCTCAGCCCATATTGATGGGTCAGGGGTATTTTTGTTTGGCGTCAGCATTGTTTCATCAGCTAATAGAGCTTGTTGACTTTGGCACGAGTGCATGAAAGGAAAAGGCTTTATTTATTCATTACACATGCAGCCAAATTGGATGTTTAGTTTAATTCTTAGCTAAACTTTTCTGAATGACATGTGGTTATAAGGCTTGTACTGAAGGACTATTTCTCCTGTGGACTGGGTGCTAAAATTGGAAAAAGCAGACAAACCTTTGGGCTGAGAAACCCTTTTTCCCTGCATTCTTAACCCATCTCATACAATTCTACCCAGCCATATCTTCATACACCTGTTTAGGTGCAAACAACGGATTGTGGGTTTAGGAATGATTAAAAGCCAAAAGTTTTTAAAATAAGAAGGGAAAAGCCGAAGTTTTTAAAGTAAGAAGGGAAAAGGAGTTGCTTCAGCAATGCTCCCCCAAAAGCATTTTTAAAGATGCAGCATGATCTGGTGGTTGAAGGATGGATTCAACTCTTGTGGTACCCTGAGCAGAGACCCACAGCCCTTTCCCAGCCCACCAGAGTTCTGTCTTGGTTCAAGTATAACCAGGGGGGAAAGCACGAGGTATTCTCAGCCTTTTGACTGCCCTAGGGTTCAAGGACATGCTTTGGGCTAAGCAGAGTGTGTATACAAGTCCAATGGAAAATCCTTTCCAAGAAAAGCGGATATTCTCCCTCCTCCTCAAACAAATCAGCACTACCCACTGCTGGTTGCAAACCCATCCTTGGCCATAGCAGGGGGAGTTGGAACTCCCCTTTGCCCTTCATTGTGGAACCCATATTGCCCTGGGGATGATCACTTGGCCTTTATGCCAAAACTCAGCAGCACAAGAAATTCACTCTCTGCTGTCAGACCCCCTGTGACACCCCGGGCAGGGTTGTAGGGACGGAAAGACGCGATTTTCTTTCCACAGCTGCAAAGTGCTACCAGCCCCTCTTCCCCCTGGAAGCCTCCAGTATGTTAAATTAACACCTGGAAAATGCTCCCCTTTCCTCTGAGGAAAGCCTGGAGAAGACAGCTTGCTGCCATTTCCACCCAGAGGAAGGTTTCCCAATCCACCCCTCGCACCCGTCGTGGCATCGCTTTTGAGTGTGGGAGAAAGAGCTGGAGCCTTTTGGTTCTGTTCCCACCCTTAATCACTGCTCAGCATCAGGGCTGCTGCAGAGGACACTGTTGGAAGTCGGGGTCAGTGGCTCCTTGCCCTTGGGGCCAGACCCTTGGGTTGTACATTATTAGCTGCTCAGCAAATTACACGCTGCTTTTCTCCTGCCACCGAGGCTGCTCCGGAGTGTGGCAGCATCTTGGTGTTTCAAAAGGAAAGGCCTCACAGAAAAATGAAAGAATACAATTCAGCTTTAAATTAGAGAGTGCTGAGCAAACGGGATTTTCCCTCAACAGCCTGTAACAATTTCCTTAAATGCCCAGTTCGGGATTCATCTTGTTGTAAAGTGGGATGCTACTCCCCTAACAAGATCATTTCCACTTGCTGATGGAAAAGGCACAGTGGTAAAAGTGAAGCTGTCAAGCAGATTTAATTGGTGCAGTGAGCAGAAAGTTTTCCCCCACCTTGAAGGTGTTCAGAAGAGTAAACTGCTTTTAAGAAAAGCTTTGCTCTTCAAAGGGAACAGTGTCCAGATGGGAAAAGCAGGAGAGAAAGGACACTGAAGACTTGTTGAGGAGCGTGGTCAGAGCTGGGAGAGCAGATCTTACAGCAGCCCTTACACTCATATACCAGCTCCAGGTACCACAGTTTTCCACAGGCAATATTTGAAGCCAGAGGTGTTCAGGGAGATCCTTCCTATAGATATGATTTTCCACTAAGCTTTGAAAGGAGTTCTCCCTACAGAAAATCCTGCCTGAGTGGGAGGGAGTGCTCTCCAACCATGCTCTGGTTTCCCTGAGTGAAAGTCCAGTTCCAACCTTAGTTTCAGATCCCAAACCACCTTTTTACCATCAGCTTTTTGAGACGTGGAGCTTCAGCTGACCCAGTTACTCAGGCAGTTCAACACAGGACGCAGGTTTCTGCGCTGGAAAACACCAAAGAGGCTCTTTCCTCCCCAAACTGCACAGCACTGCTGCGTGACCATACTGGAGATGCCTTTGGGGAGAAGCAAATGCCTGCAAAGCCCTGGCAAACAGCAGTTTGGACTTGCAGCCTTCACCCCAGGTAGATGAGCCACCCCCTGCAGCCTCGGACGTGTCCCATGAGGTTCCCACTCATCTCCCTCTTCCAGTCAGGGCCACCAGCACGCCCAGAGGGGACACACTGCAGCACTGACCCCACTCCTGCCCTGCTCCACTGCCCTGCCCTTGCCCCAGTGTTTGGCACCGGTGCCTCTGCACATCTGCTCTGTGCTACACACGGCCAGGCTTAGGGGAACCTCTGCCTTTTGGCTCCGGGGTGGATTTCTGCATTTGTCAGCCAGCCCCAGGCAGGCTCCAGCCACAGGAGGGGCCTGGCTGGGGCTGCTGGCCCAGGAGCTCAGCGCTGCAGAGCCACCAGGCTGGGTCTCACCAGGCTGGGTCTCATCCCCACCGGCTCCCACCTCTCCTGCTGGCTCACATCCATGCAGGAGCCTCTCAGGCAGCAGCCCTCCCTCTGTTCAGCAGCTCCACACATGGTGCCACCACTCCGGCCAAGCTCCAGCCTCGGCCAAGACGCTGCACATGCAGCTCAAGTAGTGGGTCTCTGCTCCCCCACTGCTGAGCTCCATGGGGATGCTGCCACCGCCGTGTCCAGTCCTGCCTTGACACCTCCATGTCCCAAAGGGAGAATTAGCACAGATTCAGCTGGTTTCTACTCACAGCCAAAGGGTTTGTAACTCCCCATCTGCTGGCTGAGTCAGCTGCTTCAGCTCTGTAGTGCTGCCAGTCAGGAGGTTTGGGGAGCCCTGTCAAAGGGGGGATCACTGTCCTGCCTTGAGGGACAGCCAGGACGCGTTTCGGGCTGACACAACTCAGTCCAAACCTCCAACACCTGCTGAATTGTTGCCCTGAAACAGAGCATAAAGCAGCCAAATGCTTTGCACACAGCAGCAGAGGCAGAGTGCTTGATGCAGCAGACAGACACAGGAGCCCTGATCAGAGGCTGGCGTGGGTGCAGGGGTACCCATCACCCAACTGTGCCCCCTTCACAGAGGCTCTGGGGAATATCTGCACCTCCATTTGAGGAGCACAGCAGAGCCTCCGTTCCCTCCCCTTTCCCACCCCCGGGCTCTGCGTCCTGCCCTCCCCCATTCAAACTATCAGGGCCTCTCTCACAGAATAAATTATTAATAGCGGCGTAGCGAGCCTCTCTGCAAAGGCTGCATGTATTGAGCTTACAAGGCGCACAGGCTTTTAGAGAGCAGGACACTTTTCCTACTTCCTAAGCATTTTCTGAGTCCTGAATCAATAATGCACTCGCAGCCCTGCACACAGGTCGCTGCTGCTGTGCTCCCGCTGCTGGGGGCTGCGGACACGAACACAGCTCTGTAGCAAGATGCAAGGGCTTAATAATCTGGCAGGGAAGGGATGGGGCGGAATCCAAGCAGCTTAATTTGTAAACAAGCTTCAGGGAAGTGCCCTGGGAAGAGCAAAGCTTGCAACTCCCCAGTACAGAAAGTCCGAGTTTGGAGACAAGCTAAAAAGCAGTCAATGGGATTAAACTCCCGCGATTTGGAACGTGGCTGCCAGCTGAGGGGTGTCTGGCTCATCAGCCTCTCATCCCAGGCTCTAGGTCACCCTGCAGGCCCCGCTGCCAGAGGGGGATGCTGAGGGGCGCAGCCCCGGCGTGGAGGAGGGGGTGGAGGTGAGCCCAGGGCGGCAGGAGGGATGGGGTCAGAGCGGCTCACCGGGGGATTAGCAGTTCACAAAGAAAGAGCTGCTCAAAAATGATTCCATGGGAGGCCGGGCTGCTGCGGGTGGTGTGTGTGTGTGTGTGTGTATCCCCAGCACAGATGAGATTATCTGCTTAGGAGTGGAATTTTCCGGGCAGAGTTAACCCTTGTGCCGCCCCCAAATCGGCTGCACACGCCTGGCTCGGGACAGGGTGCTGGGCAGGGGATCCAGCAGCAGCAGCGGAGCTGCGGCCAGGACATCCTGAGGCTTTGGAAATGGAAAGAGGTCACCCTGCAAGCAGCATGCTTGGGGCCCTTCTTGGAGAGGTCACCCACGGACTGGGCTGGTTTCAGGCTGGAGGTTGAAATTCCTCTTGTAACCAGATTTTCTGCTTCTGGCTTAGCCAGAGTGGGCGTGAGGGGATTTGTGTCGGTGCAGGAGCGGGGCCGGCTGCGTTGCGAGGGTGGACAGGTGACTTGGGTCAGCCCTTGTGCGTGACAAGCTGCATCTCCCTCTGGATGCTCCCTTCGTGGAGAGGATGCTTCCTGCCTGGATGTCAGCCTTTGCCGAGGTTGTGTCATTTACGGTGCAAAGATGAGTTCAGACCCTTTTCAGGAGGTGCTGCCAGACCACAGGGAGAGTTTCAGAGACAGCGTGGGGTGAGAGCAGAGATTTCCCTGAGCCTCACATCAAGGTTGGGCGAGGGAGCCACTACTTGGCCCGGCTGCAGGTGCCTGGGGCAGCTCAGTCCTCAGAAAGGTGGAGCCCTCAATGCCCAGTGAAGCCCAGACCTGCTCTTGAAATCCGTCCCTGCCTCAATTTCCCCACTTGGCGACAGGACATCGCAGTTCCACCAGCCCACCCTGTCTGGCACGGTGATGTCTCCCCAGGGCTGGTGGAGAGAAGGGCACAGTGCTGAGCCTGGATGAAATACAAACGAGATGCTTCTCGAATTCAGAGCAGGCTGGAGGGGGAAGGGGAAGAGCAGCCACGAGGAGGGCTTGAATCTCTTCTCTGGCGGAGAGACGGGCCCAGGGGAGCTGAGAGCCTTGAACGAGCGGCGCTGCTCGGTGAATGAGTATCTGCTTCAGGCCAAAGGGAAGAGGCAAAACAGCGAAATGTCTCGCTGAGTGCGTCCCGGAGCCTCGCCCAGAGCCGGCGGGGTCGCTTCTGCTGACTCACGCTCTCCCAAACCCCGCACGCAGGCACAGCCCGTCCCAGCGCCCGGCAAGGGGTGACCTTGTGCTCGGACAGCCGCGGATCCGGCAGGAAGGGGAAGGAAGCGGAGGAGCAATCAATCCCCCAAACCACGGCCGGGGAGGAGATGGAGGGAGTGACATTCGGCTGAGCCAGAATTAGCGGCAGATCTGTGGAGGGACCCCATTTCCACCCTATTAATAATTCATTCCAGCTCTGCATTTACCTGCTCATAAACAGCAAACAGCTTGTTAGCGAGGGTGCTTTTCTCCCCTTTTGCTGTCTCTGCCTTAATAAGAGCCCCTTGCAGAGGGCTGGGGGAGGGATGTGGCAGGGGAAGGACACACGAGTGAGCAAACCACCCCACCAGCCCTCCCTGACCTTCCCATCCCNAGCCCAGCCCAGCCCGAGCTGCCCTTCCCCTGCAGAGGTGAAGCTGTGAAATAACCCCTCACCAACCTGGGTGCCTTGCCAGAACCTTCCTACCCACGTGGGCCGCCTAAAAACGTCCCTTTGGAGGGGCACCAGGAAGAGGAGAGTGATGCCTGGAGGATGTGCAGATGAAGGGTTTGCCAGAGCATTCCCGAGTGGCTCTCTGGCTGCAGCTGCACAGGCAGCCCATGGGAAAACTGTATCTTCTATCTTACGAGACAGCTTCTGTCTTATTTAAAATATAGAGAGCTCGACCAAAGAGGTATTTTTAAAAGAAAAAAAAAACTAAAGTAGGAAGCATAGCATCTTGAAGAAAGTTACTAGGATTTTGTTTCCAAAAGGCACAGTTTTGCATTTGGAGCACCCCCTGAGTTTCCACAGTCCAATGCTGTGGTGCCAGCCCCATTAGGGACCTCTCCCTGCCCACTGACAGGTGTCCCAAAGCTGTTCCCGAGGTGTTTTCCAGGGTCAAGTCACAGCGGTGCAGTGGGGAAAGCCCATGGCCCACCTGGGGGACAGGGGAATCAGTGCAAAGAGGCCTGGGCAGGCAGATCCCAGTGTCCCACTCCCCCATGCCCCTCAGAGGGGAGCATGGACCTGCACCTGGGCTCACAGGGAAGGGCCCATGTGGGGTTCTTTGGCATAAGAGGGGCCTTGTGTTTCTCCTGATCCCTCTCCGTGCTCCCAGCCCTCTCTGCAGTGAGTTATGCCACTTGCCAGCTGTTGGAAATAATCGCTGTAAATTAATTACAGTTGTTTCACCCCTCTGATCCCTCCCAGCCCATGAATAGAGTGAAAATTAATTGTCAGAGAGCATTTCCAGCTCTCTTAGAGTCCCACCCTGGCCACTGGCAGGTTACGGTTTATGCCCTGAAGCACGAAATTTAATTACTCACAAATGTTATTTTTGATCATAAAATCACCTTGTCTTGTCATAAATCCAGACAGAGCAGTTGAACCCTCAGATCAGGAGCAGCAAGAGTGAAAACACCCTGAAATGTCATTAGGACGAGCCTGCGTTTTCTCCTGGGTAAATGCAATTCTGTTTGGGATGCAGCATCACATCCCGGAGTGATTATTGGAAGAAAAGCCAAGGAAGTCTCCCAAAACACACAGAACTCAGGGTGGCCCTTGTCAAAAATTTGTGTTGCAGAGAATGGGCTGAGCTCTGTGTCAGCGGGGAGGTGAAGGGTGGCTGGCACTGGGGCTGGGTCAGGCACCTTCCCCCCTCAGCGGGTGATTTCCCGGTGCTGAGCGACACCGGAGCAAACCCACAGCCCAGCCAGGAGGGGAACGGAGATCCCTGTGACGTCCTGGCAGAGTCGGGAAGAGCAGGGCAGGGGATGGAAGGGAAGTGCAGCCCCGCAGCTCAATCCCAGCGTGAGCAGGAAAGCAAATGTGCCGGGAAGGTCATTTCGGCTCCATCCCGCAGCCTGCGGAGCCAGCGGATCCAGGGGGGTGTTGGACGGGGGGAAATAAAACTTTGAGGGGAATGTGTTCCAGAACATCCCCAGGACAGCGGGGACGGAGTGGGCTGGCCCTGCTCCCCTCTGCAGGGTGGGGACCCCCGTGTGCCGTGGCCATCAGGACAGACGGGCTGCTCAGGGAAGGGCAGGCTGCAGGACACCTGCGGTGGCACCGCTCCACGGCGGGGACGTTTTCAGGGCAGGAGGGATCAGGTGCACGTGGAGATTTTGCTGATCCCTTCGTTTTGAAAAATTTGGAGGAAATTTGATACCAGTTTCAGGACTCAGTTGCAGCGTGGGGACTTTGTGAACCTCATCTGCTGACCTCTGAGCAGAAACTCAGAGGCAGCATTGGAGGTGTCCCAAGGGAGGCAGGAGGGCCTTGGGTGTCCAGAGGGAAGCAGGAGGGCCTTGGGGTGCTCCTGAGAGCTCCTTCAGCATCACGGCTGGATGGGGTGGGGGCTACAGAGGGAATTGTCCCCTCCTGGGTGGAGGTTCAGACCGAGGTTCCCTTGGTCACACGCCATCCCAAGAAGGAGACAAGGGGGCTCCTGTGCTGTCCCCTGCTTTTCCTCGTTTTGAGGGAGCCAGACATGGCTCTGCAGACTCTTTGGGGGGCTATCAAGCAGCCCCCAGTCCCAAACAACATCAGCACTTGCAGGAGAGCCTGGAGACACCCAAGGTCTGAGAGGTCTCTGGTTGGGTTTGAGAGCCAGTTCTTAGAGGAAGAAAAAATAACTACAGAGAAAGTACCCGAGAAAAACCCACACAACAGCACCGGTCTTTGGGCTGAAGAAACGCATTTAACTTTTTCCCCTTTAATAAAAATCTTCCTGTAAAACACCAAGGACTTCCACCCCTCACATCCCCAATTAAAAAAACACGAAGTTTTGTTTTCCAAAACTCATCCAGGTTGACGAGACCTTGTCATTACTCTTATTAAGAGACTGTAATTAAAAACAAGTGGTCCCAGGGTGCTCTAGGTTTTAGCAGAGGCCTTGGCTTAAACACAATTCCATTAAGCAGAAGAAACCCCCAAAAGCAAAGGAAGTCATGCGGGGGTTCCTAAGTCACCATTAAACAAATCACTCCAGGTATGAAAGCTGTGATTGAGCATCCTTGGCTGAGCAGTACAAGCTCTCACATCATCTACTCATTTTTCCTTGTTCAAATCTTGTTGGGTTTTTTTTTCCCTTTATTATTATTATTATTTTTCCTATTTTTCTCACTGTGCAGCTAGTGGCTGCAATTGCTTTCCAGCTTCCCTTTGGCGTGGAGATCTAAAAGCTGCAGTCTTATTTCTGTGCAGCTTTCACCATCCACAACAGATGTCTAGTTTGTTTAAAATATTCAACAGCTTAATGATTAATCAAGCAATTTCACCTACAAAAATATATAATTTTATGCTATGAGGCTTAAAAATTGTATTATCTGCTAGAAAAAAAAAAAACAACCCAACTTTTACACTCATTAAGAGCCCTAAAAACAGCTGGGCTTTGTAAAACTGGGGCCTTTTGTTGTGGCTGGTTTCCCCCATTCCCCACCTTCCCACCAAGTGGGGAGCAGCTTGTCTGCAGCATCCTGGATTCCTGTCATCCTGCTTTGTCAGACCAGTATCTTGTTTCTTAAGAAATCCTCCTCCTCCTCAAGGAGCAAGTCTCTGCTGTCACCTTCAGAAAGTCCCTTTTGCAGCATTTCTGCCCGGAACCAACCAAGAGGAGGCAAAACCCAAGGGCTGGGTCAGCAGTCTCCAGGGCTGGGACACATTTCCAGCTCAAGGACTGGGCCCATGGGAACCTCCTGAGTGCAAGGACCTTGGATCAGGGCAGGTCCCAGGATCACTCCAGGCTGGAGATGAAGGATTGAGAGCAGCCCTGCCGAGGAGGATTTAGAGTCCCAGGATCTGAGGAGGGTCTCCAGGAAAGATGGGGAGGGCTCTTTATTACGAATAGCAGTGTTAGGACAAGGGATAAAGGTTTTCAACTAAAAGAGAGCAGATTCAGACTAGCTGTAGGGAAGAAAACTTTCACAATGAGTGTGGTAAAAAACAGGCATGGTAAACCCTCGGGGAGGGGATGGATGTCTCACCCAAGGTCAGGCTGGATGTGGCTTTGAGCAGCCTGACCTAGCTGAAGATGTCCTTGCCCATGGCAGGGGGGGTTGGACTGGATGACCTTTAAAGGTCCCTTCTAACCCAAACCATTCCAGGATTTGCCTCACAGAGGCACAACCTTGCTACGATGCCGTTTTTTAGGACACCGTGTTCTCAACGAGGCTCTCACAGTTTGTCCCCTGGAGATTTGCCCCTTTGGGCTGAGCTGGGGCTAAGCAAGGCTGCAGCGCTCTTTGGTACAACCCCAAAAAGTGCACAACCAGAAGAGCTGGAGAGCCTGAGATCTGCAATGTTTAGTTGCTGTGAGGACACTCACGACTGATTTAATAGCGTGAGACTCAAAGTGAACTGGTTTATTTTAAGCTCACTGAGACCAAGTTTGCCTGGCTAATGCATCCTGACTTTTAGATTGAAGACTTAAATATCTCGAGACTTTGGACAGATTCTTTGGAGGACACACGGCTTGGAGGAGGGAACCAGATTCAAAAATAATACCTGGAATTGTTTCAATAGTGCTATATCTGATCTTACCAGGACCAGCGGAGCAGCCAAAGTGTGGCCATCTGTTTCCGCTCCCCCCTGCCCTCCTGGCTGACTCCAAACCACCCCCCCAGCAGAAAAGGCATCGAGCATCCCGCAGAGGAAGGACAGTTCAATAAACCTAACCCCAGAAAGGAACACTTCATTTTAGCAGAGGAAGCCGTAGTGATGTGACTCACTCGGCGGCTTCTGAGGCTCTCCCCCCCCTCAGAGCTGTCACTTGGAGGTTATTTTTGAGTTTGCCCCGTTACAACCATGCACCTCTGGAGCCGTGTGCCTCCCCAGAGCATCAGGGTGGTTAAAGACACCTTTGGGGTTGCTGGGTGCTGAGCTGAGCACGCTCCCAGGTTGGGATACGCGGGAGCCATCAGGAGTTGTGCACCTCCATTCCCTGGGGTGAGCATATGGCAGGCAGGCGGAGTTTTCACTCCGCTTCTCCCTGCTCCTGACCCGCCAGGTCCCCTGCCAGGGACGTGCCTGGCCGGCCCTGTCCCTCCAGACGGGACGTGGGGAGGGGGATCACGCTTGATCAGACTCAGTTGCTTCCCTCCCTGCTCCAGGGAAACCTATCCCGCCTCCCATCCTGGCCCTTTTCTGGTCTGGGTAGTGTTTTCCTATTGTGGTTTCATCACAGAGTCCTTCCTTTGTTTAATTTGGCCACTCCAGAGAAAGGCTTGATAGCAGCATCATCCACAGCCCTGGAGGTGGCCGCAGTGGCCGTGCTGGGGCCAGCTCAAGTGGCAAATTCTCAGTGAGATTCATCTCACACCAGCTCAAGGGCTGTGGCTGCTGCACATGAGGAAAGGAAGGCTCACGGCAAGAGCCTCTCTGGCCAGGAGGGCTCTGAGACACAGACTCAGACAGAGCCACTGAGCAGCAAGGCAGGCTTGTCAGGGAGTTTCCTGCTGCCATCCCAAGCCAATTCTCCACCTGCTGCACCCTCCTTCAGACAAGTGGGGAAAATGGACCTCCGGGATGGTCTTTTCAGGACTGTCCTATTAAGCCATCTGTATGGCCACATTGGCAGGAGGACCATACTGCAACACAACGTGTTGCCTCAGCACAGGAAGCACGCTCAGAGCCCCCAGCACTTCAGCTGAGGGGGATTTTTCTGCCTTTTCCCTCAGGCACCACTGTAAAGCTGCGCTGAGAGGCAGCTCCATCCCCCCAGCAGGAAGCTGTGTCTCATTAGCAGAGGTAAACAATTCCTCTGAACGTGACGAGTCAGGAGAGCATATTAAATATGTCAATATCTCAGGGTTTTTTAATCCCTACTCCAGAACAGCTTGTTGTGGCAGGAGAGGACCCCCCTGCATGGCTCAGAGCCTCACCACAGCCCAGCTGGCATCTCCCCCTCTTTGAGGGGGTTGTGGGGACACCTGGGCAGGTGCCCTCACCCCTTGACCTCACCCACCCAAGCAAGCCTGAGCATTCCATTGATTTCCTTTGCTCAGTTACCACAGATGCTAGTAAAAACCAAAAAAAAAACCAAAAAAACTATCCAGCTATTTGCTTTTAAAACACCAACCCAAGCATCCGTTCTGAGTGACCTCCCTGCTGCAGGGTGGGCAACACCCCAGAGCTGAGCAGCTCTGGTCCCAGCCCCTCCTCCCGGCGCACACGGAGGTGGCAAAAGCCACACATGGCCCAAGCTGAGGCTGTGGCAGGAGGAGCAAACCCCAGCACGGCATTTGCAGCTTTGCTGTCGGGCAGGGGCGTGTCAGAGCAAGACAGGGTTGAAAACAGTTTGAGTTTTGACCTGTTTTCTCATGTGCTGCTTTCCCTGGCAGCCTCGTGCACACAAACACAACGTGTGCTGTATTTACAGGAGTCCCCTCGTGTCCCCAAGGCTGCCTCCCGTGCAGAGGAGCTCGGTGCTCACGTACACATCGGGTGCTCGCTGCTTTGCCTTCCTCCGTGCTGGCAGAGCAGCCTCCTGCCTCATTTACACCGTGCTGCTCACATGCTGCCCCAGGCACAGCATCGTTGGTGTCCTCAGGAGTTTTTTCAGGGCTCCTGGGAGTTGTGGCCTCCACTCACTTTGCAAACAGTTCCTTGCCTCCAGTGCACATCTCTGAGCTCCGAGGAGGCACCAAAGGCCCATTTTACAGGCACGGAGTGGAGAAGCCCTGAGTAGCTTCCAAGACTTTTGGTTACCTGTGTGGAGGTGGCGAAGCCCAGGTTTTGCAAAGCATGTTGTGTTACTCAGAGGTTTCCACGTTCAAAGCACAGCCCCACTTTGCACCCGAGAGCATCCACTTGTACCAGCCAGCTCCCCTCTGCTGTGCCATGCACAGGGCACCCTAAAAGCAGGTCACAGGCACTCAGACCCCAACAGCTCCCTAGGTCAAAGCGAGCCATGGACACAGGAGCAGCCAGAGGCACAACCAGCCTGCTCAGATCCAGCCCTGCACCTCATGTTTCAGAGCCCCCAAGTACCAGCAGCAGCTCCCTGAACCCCGGCACAGCCCTGGTGCTGCAGGAAGTCCCCAGGGCCGGGCAGGAACGCGCTGATCCCCCCACACAGCACCTCCCTGGGGCGCCCAGCCTCGCACAAAGCACCCACAAACCAAAGCACAATACCCAGCTCAGTCTTACCTTGAGAGCTGCTGTGCTCAGGAGAGCCAGACCTCACACCCCAGCAGACTCCTCACCTCCAGCTCTGAGCAGCTCCAGCTGCTTTATCACCTCCTCCTCCTCTGCCAGGTGCCTCTGCCTTCCTGATAAGGGTCCCACAGCAACAGAGCCTGCTGTCATACCAATCCCTCTCCCTCCCCAATCCTTTGGACTTTGAGTCTGAGAGGGAGGCACAGTGACAGCAAAGAGATGCTTCATATGCAAAAAAAGGATTTGCAGTGTGTTGCAGAGTTTTTTTGTGGTCTGTACCCACTAGAACACAGCCCTACACAATCCCCAGGGCAGGTCTGACCCACATGCTCACACCTAGAGGCAGAGGCTGCGGGGCAGTAATGCTGGGCTTTAACAAAAGTGTGGGTGAGCAATAAATGCATCGGCACAGCTGCCCACCCCGAAAACTTCAGCATTTGGTGCATGACCTTGACAGTGTGTCCTAGTGCAGCTCAGCATGTGTGGATGTGGAGGTGTGTCCCTGCAAAGCACGCCAGCCTGGCCGTGCACTGTCATTTGTGGGCAACTTGGGATGCCTGGACCTTTCCTCCCACTGCCCAGACCTGGAGGCAGTGGACATTGTCGCCTGGATGGGATGAGCCATCCTTCCACTCTGTTCCCTCTGGGTAGGTGAGGATCACGGCTCCAGGAGCACAAATCTCTGCTCTCTCTGCTGCTGCTCAGTTCTGTCCCAGCTTGGAGCTGGAGAAATTGGCTTTGCCTCCTCTAGCTGTTCTCAGAGGCACCGGGGGGGATGTTGTGTCCCCAGCCTTTTCAGCATCAGGAGCCACGAGGGGCAGGGGTGTGCCTGGGGGATTTTAGCCATTCAGTTCCTCCCAGGCAGCAGGGATGAACACAGCTTTCCTTAGGCTTTTAAATTGGCCAAGCTTAACCCGAGTTTCTCAGAGACCGTCTCAGGGAAGGCGCTTTCTATGAAAATTGCCCCCGTGCCAAATTGAAAAGCCCTTTCCCAAAGGGCCTTTCAAAGGAAACAGCTCAGCCGTTCTTAGAGCCGAGGCAAAGCCGCATCTTTCTGCCTTAAATTCCCTCTCAGAACCAGCACCCCCCAGAGCCAGGCCCCCGGCACCCTCCAGCTCAGCCCAGCAGATAACAGTTGGCACAAGCAGCCAAACCCACAACGCCCACGCCGTGCCCAGGCCTTGCTTTCCCCTCTGGTGACCGTTGTTGTTGTTCCAGGAGAACCCGTACCTGTGCAGCGACGAGTGCGACGCCTCCAACCCCGACCTGGCCCACCCGCCCAAGCTGATGTTCGACAGCGAGGACGAGGGGCTGGCCACGTACTGGCAGAGCGTGACGTGGCGCCGGTACCCGGAGCCGCTGCTGGCCAACATCACCCTGTCCTGGAACAAGAGCATCGAGCTGACCGACGACATCGTGATCACCTTCGAGTACGGGCGCCCCACCATCATGATGCTGGAGAAGTCTCTGGACAACGGGAGGACTTGGCACCCGTACCAGTATTACGCAGACGACTGCATGGAGGCCTTCAGCATGCCAGCACGGAGGGTCCGGGACCTCTCCACCACCAGTGCCAACAGGGTCCTCTGCACGGAGGAGTATTCCCGCTGGGCGGGCTCCAAGAAGGAGAAGACCGTCCGGTTCGAGGTGCGGGACCGCTTTGCCATCTTCGCCGGCCCCGACCTCAAGAACATGGACAACTTGTACACCCGGCTGGAGAGCGCCAAAGGGCTCAAGGACTTCTTCACCGTGACCGACCTGCGCATGAGGCTGCTGAGACCCGCCCTGGGGGGCACCTACGTGCAGAGGGAGAACTTGTACAAGTACTTCTACGCCGTCTCCAACATCGAAGTCACCGGCAGGTAACGGGCTGCTGCATTTCTTTGGGTGTCTCTCCTCGGAGGGATGAGAAGAGGGTTATTTCTAGGAAACTGAGCCATCAGCGTTTCTGCTGACCGATGGACAACCATTTCTCCCTCTAACACCCCTTCTCCCCAGGCAGGGCAGCAGATGTGTGCTTGCAGGGAACGGCTGGGGCACCTCCAAGGCTGTGTCCTCCCGCAGCTGGTGCTGGGGGAGCTGGGACATGGCTTGGATGGACACTCAGGGTCTGAGTTCCCTCTGAGACCCCATCCCAGCTGTGCAAACACAGCCAGCCTTTGCCCAGATGTCTCAGGGGTGATGCTGGTGGATCTGGGGGTTGGAATGAGGCTCACCCCACTAAATTCCAGCTCACTGCCAGTACAAGCAGGGTGGGTCATCCCCAGTCAGTCCTGCACACCCTGAGCAGCCCCAGCCCTGGCAGGTGAAGTTTGAGGTGAGGGTAAACCCCCCGACAGATCTGGGGCAGAGGAAGCAGGAGAGGGTTTGTTTCTCCTGGGTTTTGTTTTTCATTTCTCTGTACGATGCCATATGTTATGTTATGACATCAACCAAAAACGCAAAGTAAGGTGGAAAAGTGCCGAGATGGCTGATTTCCCATCCAGCTTGTGCGAGACTTACAGGCGAGAGGGGAAAAATCTCCCCATCACCCACCCCGTGCTAACAAGCATCACCACAGCGACAGAGGAGCCATTTGTATCGGTTCCAAACTGTTCGCTTCTGAGACTTGCAAGTAGAAATGTTTGCAGGTGCCACTGAGGCTGGCTTTGAACGGGCTCCAAGGGGAAGGAAGCTGCAGTGAGGGATGGGAGAGCCCTTTCCACCAGCCAGGGCAGGCGGGAGGCAGCGGTGAGGGTCTTTCTCACGGCGTGGTGCCTGTCTGGGACGAGCAGCTGCGGCTCTCAGCTGGGCTGGGGGCATGTCGGGGTGCCCACCGTGAGGATTGCTCAGGGAGGAGCCCTGGGGGGCGCAGGCACATGGGCCAGAGGAGCGGGAGAGCACCCCCACGTGTGTCTGGTGAATTAGGACTGAATGTTTGATGTCAGTCCTTGCGCAATGAGCTCTGGCTTCCGAGTGTGGAGATCAGCACAGACAGCCAAGGACTTGTTACTGCTCCCGCAGCAGCCTCGGGATGCTTGATGCTTCAAAGAGTTAAAATACTCGTGGTGTCCCGTGAACACCTTCCTCCGCTGAGCCATTTACCTTTCCTGCCTGTCTGGGCAGGATTTGTTGCTTCAGTACTTCGGACTTCAGGCCATGCTGGTGGGATTCTCCCCAGCCCAGCACCTTGCTCTCAGCTCTCCTCCCCCACCAGCTCCCCAGTCCCCCACCAGCTTTTGAACTCACTGGCCAAATTCAATACCATTTAATAGTAGCAGAGATTGGTTCAAGAGAAAAAAATCCCCAAAAATTCCGTGAAAAGAGGCCGCCAGGGAAGGGCAGAAAAATCCCTTTCAAACACACCCGGGGCTGGGGGAGTCACAACCTCTCGGAGACATCCAAAATTCCACAGGCACCCCGAGGGCAGCTGGAGCCAGGGATGGCCGGGCTGCGAACGCCCTGTGGAAGCTGCAGCGCTGCCTTTTATCCGCGGCCAGCCCGAGACAGGTTGGGGTTTGTTGGCCGATCCCCGCCGGCCTCTCCCCGCGCTGGCGCGGTGCCGGCGTGGCCGCCTGCCCGCGGCTGCTGCAGCGCAGCGGCTCCGGCTCCGCCGCTCCCCTCTTGGCTCCGCTCGCCGAAACCCGCCCGGCCGGCTCCTCCAGGGCAGCAGGGCCGCTGGGAGGAGAGGGCTTTTCCGCGGCTGGGAACAGGGGAAACTCTGAAATCTGATTTTATCAGCCCAAACTCCAAGTTCTGAGCTACAGCGAGACGCGGCTTTGCACTGCTCCAGCTTGCTGGGCTGGTTCCCAGGAGAGAGGGACACTCATCCTGGACAGGGAAGAGGTCAGTGCCTGTCCTGTGCTGACTCTTGCAGCCCCCCTGGGCACCGGGCGGGGGAGGTGAGCAGCTGAGGAGCTGTGCATAAGTGGTGTATAAGATGGAGAAGCTCCCCGTGAATTAACTCTGCTCCTGTGATTATTCCAGTCCCAGCAAGCAGGTTTTTGCACTGAAAAGCAATCTAATTCCAGCTGTAAGCAAAGCCAGTTACAGTGCAGGGACTAAAACCAAATTAAATCTTGTGTATGGCTCAACAAGGGATGGGTTATTGAGAGGAAGAGAGGAGAAATCAATGCGAGCCTGACTGTGCAGGGAAGGGGGGAGGAAGAGTGGGCAGGAATGGGGATGGACACACACTGCCTCTTCCAGGACGTGTTGGAGGAACAGGAGGAAAGTGCCTAGATAAAAGTGGGGTGGTGTTAGGTACCCTCTCCAGGGGGCACGGAATCAAGAGGGAAGAGGACTGTGAAGAGATGAGGGGTCAAGGGCAAAAAGCAGCCAGAAAATTCCACCTGGAGAGCAGAGTGAGCGGCCCCAAGAGGCTGAAGGAGCTGTGCCCGGCCACAGTGTGTGGCAGTGGAGGAGCAGTGTGTGCTGTCACGGTGGCATTGCCTGTGCCCCTGTACAGCACCGGGATCTTGGCAGTGCCCACAGGGTGATGAGGCACTTGGCAGCTCATTTCCAGTTGATGTTCATGGTCAAGGAACAGCAAAACACTGTGCCCCCAAAGCAGACCATGAGCCCGGCTGGTTTCTCATGCTGCAGCCTTAACTGGTGGGTTCAGAGAGGTTTCTGTGATCCCCTCAGTCCGTGTGCTCCTGCCCCCCATCCAAGCACACCCCATCCTTCACACCCCAGCTTCACACCAAGGAAAACCCCTCACCACAATCCCCAGAGCTTTTGGGAAAAGCAGAAAGAGACGGAGCAAAGGACATGGGGACAAGGGGAAGGAGTCTTCTGCCTTCTCTTGCCCTGTAGGCCAGAGGGTCTGGGGAATCTTGAGGGTCACTGCTTCATTCCGGGGTGTTGGTACAGCGGGCTGGTCCCTCAGGGTCTCCTCTGCATCTCCTCCTCTCACAGCCTCAGCCAGGTCCATCTCTCCGTTCATGGCCGACAGTTTATTTTTACTCTTTCTTCTTGGTGTCTTTTTCTTTCATTTTTTTTCCCCCTTTCTTCTTCCGTCCTGTCCCTATTGATCTGCAGAGTAACTGGAGATGCAGAAGAGTCAGGACAGGAATAGACACAAGCAAGCCCTTGGCCTGTGTGCTGTGCGAGTGCCAGGCAGGGTGGGGAAGGGAAGTAAAAGGACTTTTCCCCACAGATCTCGCTATTCACTGCTTAATTTTCTCCTCGGCCAGCAATGAGCTTGGGCACGGGTGAATGAGCTTTCCCTGGCTGCCAGGGCTGGCGGTGAGAGCTGCTGGAGCTCCTTCCATTCCACACTGGGTCTCTTTGGAGTAATTTCTTCCCCTTCATAATGTCAGTCACTGCCGTGCTCAGCAGGGCACGCTCCATCACGGAGACATTAATAAGCTGTAATTGAAGTTAATGTGCCATGGCCAGGACATGTGGATCCAGTTAGGAGAAATCAGATTGAGCAGAAGTGAATCAATTTTAGGCTGATTATTAGGATTTCTCTCCTCTGTCCTGCCTTGCCCTAGTTCATGCACTGTCTGTCTGTCTGTCCATCCTGCTGGTGATGAGCAGTCCCTGGAGGAAGGGAGGAGGAGGGAGCATGCCTCATCACTGAGCAGCTCCATGGAACAGGGCCTCCTCTCGGGCTGCACTCGTGCCAAAGAGGCACCAACAAGATGAGGTTTCTAGTTCTGAAATGACATTTCCTTTCCTCACTTCAGCAATTGCTTTTCTCAGGCTTTCCTCGGCTGCTGCTTTGCTTACACAAAAGAATTGAAGGGAAAGGCCCTTTGTGCTCCCCTGCTTCTTTCCCTGCCTTCCCCTGGTGCATTCTCGGTGCTGTGCACAGATGCTCTCCAGGAGGATTTCTCTCCACATGACTTGGAGAGTTTGTGCCAGTGGAGCAGAACAACTTTGGCCAGCCTGGTGCCGACAGCCAGGATCAGGCACTCCAGACCTGGAGGATCAAAGCCACCCCCAAAAGCACCTCCTGCAATAAATGGAGCTGGAAATGGTCAGTGGTACCCACATGCAAGGGCTATATTCTGCATTTGTGGTGAGTTTTGAGATGGGGAGATGACAGATGCTGCATTGCTGGTAAAGATGAATGAATCCCTGGTCACTGCCTCCTTCTGTCAGTGAAGGCAGTTCAGTGCACTTCCCCTGTGGTTGAAGCTCAGCTCGAACCAGGGGTGACATCTCGGCTGCCCCTGAGCTGCTTTGCCCTGGCTGGACATTCCTTCTTCTGGCTCTGTTGATGATGCTGTGGGAGTCCTTCCAGCTGATCTTGACTTCTCCAGGAAAGCTGTCTTTAAATTGGAGAAGAGGTTTGGTCCGTGGAGGAGTCTCTTGTTGAGGGTCTTTGATCTTGTGTGATGGCCGGTGTCCTTGTTGAGCATCTCGCCCTGAGGAGCAGGGTGGGACCTGCACCAAAGGGGAACAGGCAGGACCTGGAGTGAATGATCTGTGAGAGCGTGGGCTTCCCCAGCTGAGCTTGCCCAACCCCAGTGCTGGAGCATCACCCCCAAAATAGCCACAGGCTCACCCAAACATCCCCCAAGAACAAGCCCAGCGCCCCAGCAGCCCTCAGCCAGCTGCTGCCCACACTTGGCAGCTTTGGGATGACCATGAAAACCAGGGCAAGCACTGCCTGTGCCCGTCCCTGCTCCTTCCCCTGCAGCTCCTGGCAGACAGAACTCGGGTCCCAGGAGGGAGCAGCATCCTCGTATCAAGGACGGCCAAGTCCGTGCCAACGGTGCGCCGTGTTCCTCGGCCCGTCCTCGCCTCCACGCTGGGCAGCCCCCGAGAGCTGGATGGCTGAGCTTCCCTGGCATTCCTCCAGGCTGGAATTAGCTTGAGTTCAAGCAAAATCTTGCTCTTGGTCATATAGTTAAATTAAGTTAATGTTTGCTGGAGTCCTGCAAAGGTTTCTTCTCCCACTGCAGCACGGTGGGGAGGAAGCTCTCTGAGCGGGAGGGAGGGAGTGAGCGAGAAACCCGGAGAGCTCCTCCCTCCCCCAGACACTGCTGACACTTTGTCGATAGCCAGAGACAGATGCCCAAGGTCCTATTACCTGCTCCTGGCTTCGGTTTGTGAAGGGTTTTATTCCCCCTCTGATTTTGTTGCCGAGTTGTGTCCGGCCCCGAGCAGATAATAGAATTTCATCGATAGACTGAGAAGGTGATGTATGTTAAAGCACTTAATATAAAGAGACTTCTACAGGAGCCCAAATTCAATTTGGCCAATGAACTCAATTGCAGGCATTATTGCATTCCAGGAGAAGGACCAAGAGCATTTATACACATTACTCTGCAAATATTTATGTTCACATATCCATGTGATGTCCTCTTCACCCTTCCTCCCTTCTGCTGGCCGACCCCCTAATGGGGAAGTTTGGTTTTGTGTTTGCTTTTTAAGACAGCTTTGAATATAAATAATGTTCCACCAGTCAGCAGGATCTTGACAGCTGGTGAGTGTCAACTTATTTAAAATAAATAGCCTCTCGGATGGGAACAGCCAGCTAGCATGCTCTCCACTTTGGCATCTTTTAAATTGTCTCATCTTTGTAGCCCAAACCTCAAATCATTTCGGAGGGCAGCGAGGAGGGTTCCTTCCTGCCGGGAGGACTCACCCGTCCCTACCACACAACCAAAAGTAAAAACCCACAAGGAAAATAACCCGCTCACAACCCTCTGACCTAACTCAGGGATTTTTTCAGTTCTTTGGTTCTGCACAAAGCAGTGAAAGCCAGAAGTCTGTCACCGTGGTTCAAGCCGAAGAAAACAACACGTGAAAATGGCTTTTCCTCTCCTTCAGCCCCTGGCCCACGGGCTTGGGCAAGCTCCCAGCCCTGCTCCTGGCATGAATGAGCCATCGTTGCCTTCTTCATCCCCTTCAGCCCTGCTCCAGGACTGGCAACAGCAAACCCCTGCCAGAGCAATCTCCCAGCAAGGCAAATCCTGATATAAACGCTCTCCACAAAGGGACTATGCTTCTTCCATGGCCCAGCCATCAGAAGCTATTTTTACCTGCTTCCACATGCACAGATGGGCCAGAAACAATCCAAGCTCAGCACCCGTTAAGCTTTGCCCAAAAGATTTGCTCCCTGCTTTTGCTGAGCTGCCAAAACAGTTGCAAAAGAGCAGGCAGAAGTGGGTAAGTGATGGCCAGGCGGCTGCCGGAGCGTGCTGAGAGCAGCGGCTGGGGCTGACAATAGAGAGATGGAGAAGAGTTATTCATGTTTCCCCGAGAGCCCAGATCAGTTGAAACACCGTTTTCCTTGGGGACGGAGAGGAAAGAGCTCCCTTCAAACACATCGTCCCGTGAGGCTCATTAAAGGCTCATCAATTACAGTGAGAGCAAACAATTCAGGGGAAAGCTCTGATAAGCCTTCCTCCGGCCGGCAGTCATTAGCAGCGCTCCCGAGCCGCCTCTCCCCGGCACCAGCACCGGCAGGGAGGGAGCAGGGGGGCAAAGCCAAGCCCATGGGGGGAAAAGCAGGAGTGTGATGGCTCAGGAGCCAGCCGGAGGGGACCAGCAGTCTCCGAAGTATCCCTGTGGCCATGCAGAGCATCCTCACGGAGAGGGGTGTGCAGGCTGGGCTCTAAAGACGCTTGCAGGGGGGGTGGTGGCCCTCTGCTGCTCCACGTCCAGGATCTTCTAAGGAGCTCAGGGCAGTCAGTGTTTCTCATAGGAGCTGGGCAAGAGGCACAAGGGGATGGAGCAGCTCTCTGGGTCCCCACCCAGCAGTTCCTCCAGCCCTGCCCAGCACAGCAGTGGGGTCACTGCATCGGGCCTGGGGGGTGCCAGCACCCCAACGCTGCCCCATCCCTGCAGGAAGGGAGAGGGATGAGGAGATGCTCTTTGCCTTTCCCTGCCTCACTTCCCTGCTCTGCAGGTGGGGTTGAGGACAGAGAAGAGGTTGTAAAACAAGTGAGAATCCTTGGAAGGAAAACAAAGGGTTGGGATGGCTTTTTAAAATTAGTTCAAACGTCATTATTAATGAAAGCTCAGGGAAAGGGGCTGTTTTCCCACTCCCCCTCTCCCCGGAGGTTTGCTGCAGGTTTGCTGCACTCACCCCCTTCCTGTGTGTGGGCATCTCCTTCCCTCACACGTGGGCTTGGCACCAGACACCTCTCCAGCAGCTCGCTGCTGTGACCTCCAGGATGCTGACGTGGAGAAATGCAGAAAAGTGTTCTTTATGGCTGGAAAAAAAATAAAAAAAGAAAAGAAGAAGGGGAAAAAAAAAGGACACTTTCCTGTACACTTTCCTTGGCACTCCAAGCTCCGTGATGTTCCCTGGTGGAGACACTGGCAGCATCAGACCACACTGCACCACTCTGAGGGAAGCTGAACGACCTGCACTAAATAAACTCATAAATACCCCTTTGTGCACACTGCAACATCTTGGGGCACACATTGCTCTGACCACTCCCGCTGAGAGCAGTGTGAGCCAGTTTCTGCTTAATGCCAAGTGCAGTGGTATGACCCACTGCCAGCCCGGCGCAGGATGGGTGTCCCTGGTGCCCGAGGGTGCTGCGGGTCCTGCTGGGTGTGCTCTGGGGTGCTCCCCACCATGGCTGACCCTACACGGGCTCTGAACGCTCACCGAGAAACAGCACTGTCAGCACCGCCTTGACCCACGAGTCAGAGAGGAGAAACACTCCCAGCTCCTCAGATCTCCTCCAGAGCCAGAGAGACCATATTGCAACCAGCACTGTGCTGGAGCAGCCCCGGGGCTGGAGCGGGGCCACGGCTGCCTTCTGCAGGACGCAGCGCAGGTGTCTGCCCCGCTGCTGCTTTTAAAGCCTCATTGCTAAGTAGCTCCTAACCTTTCCCTTCATCCTCTCCTTCCTGCCGTGGCTGGGCGCCGAGGAGGATGAGCAGGGGCGAGCAGGACTAGCAGCTCCCGCCCAGGGGACTGGGCTAATGCCATTTTCTCCAGTCTCCGCCAGCTGAGTCTTGGCTGGGGAAAGGCAGGCACAGACCATCGGTGAGCGCGTGTCCTTGGGCTGAGGGCCCACAGGAGGAGGCACAGAAGCCTGAGGAAGGGGTTGAAGCTGAGCCGCTGAGCCCGAGCTGCAGGAAGGCCGAGATGCAGAAACCTCAGCCCAAAAGGGGGCTGGCAATTGAGGCTGGCTGAGGGCGCTCGGCTGTTCACCATTAAATAATGCAGCCTGATTGATTGGGCTGAAAAGTGCTGTGCTGCGGGGTCAGCCTGCTGGGGTTACAGTTCCCTGCTTAGACTGATGATCCTCAAAGGTCGAATTCAAAAAGCAATTCCCTGGTAAAATTGATCCTCTGGATAACAGAACTTTTGCACAGTGGCAAAGGGTCTAGCAGCGAGAAAATTCAGTGACCCGGGCACAGGCAGGCAAGGTGAACACCTGCCTCTGCTTCCTCTTGACTTGATTTTCCTTGTTTACACCAATTAGGAAGTGAGGGTTTCCCCTGAGGAGAGCAGTGCTCCATCACACCTGGCTGGGGGACATCCATGAGCTCCCACCCTGTCCCCATCCCACTGGCCAGGGCAGGAGGCAGCTGGGGCTGTCCCAGGAGCTGGTGCTGGGCTCCCAGCCCTCCCCAGCAGCAAGTGAGCAGCGTGTGTGTACAAGCAGACACTTCTGGCTGCCCCCTGCACACACCCATGCCTCAGCAAGGCTGGGTCCCGCTGCATGGAGGAGGATTTGTAGCTGGAGCCAAATTAATGGTGAACGGGTCTCGCCCTCCTGCTCTGCAGCAGCTCGGAGCCAGAAGCACCCTGAAATGTCTGCTTGGCTCTTGGTGGGGGATGCCAGGAGCAAGGATGTGCTACATGTGGAGGGTGGGGATAGAGGCTGCCCCAGGCCACTGTGGGGACCAGGTGGTGGCCACCCAGGGCTGATGTCCCCACTGTGGCTTGTCCTTGACTCACAGGGTCAAACACTGGAGCCAAGCACCACCCTACACCTCACCCCAAACTTTAGGCAAAACAAAAGGTGTGACAGTCCCTTCCATGCTTGTACCCACTCCCCTGGGGCTCTTAAAACCCCTTGGCTGGATGCTGGATCACAAGGCTGTGGCCTGGAGCTGCCCCATCCCCTTGCCCCCACCAGCAGAGGAGGGAGGAGAGCTGCAGCTCCTGAAGCTGTTGCTCTGTTCAGGCAGGGCCCAGAGCAGCAGTGGTGAGGCTTTGACCTGCTTTAACCCACTATCTTGCCTGCTTTGCTCTCGTCTGCTCATTTTGAAGTGAGAGAAGGAGGCCACGCAGTGTGGACGCTGAATAATTCAGAGCCAGGCTCCGCAGCACCCCGGGGCTGGGCAGCGCCTCTGCCAAAGGGCTGGGACAGCTCAGCCGAAATCCTTCCTCACCAGAGCCAAAGGGGACCTGCAGCATCTGAAATTCAGCATCCCTCCTGGCTCTAGGCACCAGCCAAAGCCACTTCCTTCCCCTGGATGCTGGGATTCGTGGCTTACTCCCAGAGCACCAGTGCTTGGAGGCTGTTAGTGCTTTCAGCCGTGATGCGGCATCTCCAGCCCTCACCAACGCACGGTTTCAAGTGGAGCATGCTGAGTGTCTGCCTCTGCTCCCTGGGCCACGTTTTCTTCTTCCCTCCCTTTCAGAGGCTGCAAAATTCCCTCCTCTGCCTGGTCAGAGACTGGGCAGGGTTGTAAGACGGGGAGAGACTCTTCATCCAGCTTATGCTTAGCCTCTGAGCGGGGTTTGCTAGAATTAAGGACAGGGAGGGGAGGGAGAGGAAAAAAAATCATACATGAGGTCAGCTTATCCAGCCATGCGTGAGGAGAGCACAGCAAAGGCGGCCTCAGCGGGTCAGGCAGGTGGCTGGGGAGCTTCTCTGGGGGCTCCAAGGGAGAGGGGAAGAGGCATCAAGAGCAGGGGGCATGCGCAGCACCCAGACCCCCAGCTCCCAGCCTAATCCAGGCTGTTTATCCCAGTGCAGACAGAGCACAAGGAGCAGCAGGCCACGTTTCCTCTGTCTTCTCTGCAGGCAGCTCATTCCCTCAGCTCTGCATCTCTTGAGCCCTGTAAAAGGAAGCGCTGCCCCATCAGACTTCTCCACCCCTGCACAGGAGGCACAGCATTACTGTTTCCTAATGCTTCTGCTTCTGAGAGCGTAAATTATGGCACAAAGCAGGGAAAACCATCGGGCTGTGCTAGGGATCGGCTGTCTGGAATGAAATGAGATGTTTTGGTCCCCAAAGTCTCTGTCTGATGGCCTCAGCTCGGGCCCAGGAGTCACCAGAGCCACGTGTGAGTTATGGGCTCAGCCTCTGCGCTCTGCGCAAGTCACCTCCGGAGTCTGAGCAACAGGAATTATTGTGCAACGAGATAATTATTCCCTGCATACTGCACTACAGCTCATTAAAAGTTTCTTAATGTTTGCAAATTGCTGAATAGCGTTTTTAGTTGTTGCCTTCTCTGATGAGGCGGGGACTAACTGGTGGATTCTGGTGGTGGCTTGTTGTCTGTGTTATTTTGGTCACAGCAGGCTGGGGCTGTGCTGCACACAGGGAGAAGGGTTTGTGCTGGGCAGCCCCACACCACGGGAGAAAATGCTGTTGGCACAGTGCAGAGGGGGCAAGGGCCGAGAGCCACCAGGGTTAGCCCTGCTCCTCCATCCAAAGCCCGAGGCTGCCTCCAAGTAAATGCCTCCATCTGAGGTAGTCACCCAGACTCCTGTAACAGCCTGACATGTGAGTGACTCCTTCCTGGCGTCTCAGCTGGAGATGTTGAGTTGCCATTAACCAGTCTGTGCTCCTCAGTCGGATGGTGGGAGTGAAGTGTCTCATCTTGGACGAGAGACTGCAGATCTGCCCTGGGCAAGGAAGTGGACACTGAACCCCGGCACCAGATACCAGGGGAAAGAAAACTGCTGAGTTCAGTGAGGAAAACCTGCAGGAGGAGCAGGGAAGGGATGACCAGCCCAGCTTCAGCACGTTTTCAGCACTACGCTGGGGGCAAGGAGGAGCAGCAGTAACACCTACAGCTCTCCCCTGTCTTCTTCCTCCAGGTGTAAATGCAACCTCCACGCCAACCTGTGCACCTTCAAAGAGGGCAGCCTCCAGTGCGAGTGTGAGCACAACACCACGGGGCAGGACTGCGGCAAGTGCAAGAAGAACTTTCGCTCCAGGTCCTGGCGAGCAGGGTCCTACCTGCCTCTCCCTAACGGGTCCCCCAATGCATGTAAGTAACCTGCAGGGAGCCAGCCCTGCCTTGGGCTGCTCAACACCCACAGATGGGAGCGGGTGCTCATCTTGTCCTTCTCCAGCTCAGCTTTCCTAAGAGAAACGGGTTCTTACCCCTGTCTTGGTACACAGAGAAATGAAAGAGGATCTGGTGGATGCAGAGGTGAGGTGCTGGCTGCTGGCAGAGGAATGATGAATCTAAATGATGGTCAAGGATGGGGAGGATGACCTTGGGCCAAGACATAACCACGGCTTCGGGGCAGTGCCCGTTATCACCCTTCGACAAAGGCGTTATTCAGCACAGCAGAGCTCTGGCTGCCGAGCAGCCCAGGGGCTCTGTGCTGGCTCTGCTGAGCTGCAGGAGTGCCGGCTGCTCTCTGGATCCCGTTCCGTGTGCCGGTGTTCCAGGGAAGCGCCGCGAGCTGCGGTCCCAGTGCGCAGCCCCAGCCTCCTCCAATTGCTCCTGGAACGCGGCTCTGACAGCAGTGGTGGCGCGCAGGCGAGCTGGAGGATGCGTTCCCACCATCCTCCGAGCAGGGAATTGGGGCAGGAGACATCACAGATGGGTCGGTTCCTCCTGGGTTCCTGTCCACTCCACATTAGTTAACTTGTTTAAATGTCACGAAGCCACAGTAGCCACTCCAGCCTTTCAAGCAGCAGCTTTGAGCATTACCAAAGAGAATCTTTCCTCGCCCTCCCCCCAAATTTTTTGAAAGATTTATGTGCTTTAAGATGATCAAAGCTGAAATTCAGGCTCCGAAGGCCGTGACGGGAATGTTTTGTGTGTGCCAGGGCTGGTAGACGAGCAGGTTCTTTGAAAGGGAACGAGCTTGTCAGCTCCCACCAAGCGGCTGCATTGCTTCAAAGGAGCCTGGGAGAGTTTCTGGTGTTGACAGGCACAGACATGCTGTTCTCTCTCTTTCCCTCCCCTCCGTTCCTTGTGTCTCTTCCTATTTCTCTTTCTCCTCTGCCCTTCCTTTTCCCATTCATCTCTCTTCCCATCCGTCACTCAGTCTTCTTCCTCCTCCCCACCCCAACCCTCTCCGCTGCTTCCTCCTCCCCATATCAACATCCTCTTCCTCTGCCCCAGAGGCAGTTCTCTGAAGCCCTCTCCTCCTGGCAGTCCTGCCTCTCCCATCACTGCTCCCGTGCTTTATATTCACGCAGAGCTCAGGCTTTCCATGATTCACCCACGTGCTACAGCAGGGAGGCCCATGGCCTTTAGTCCCCTGCTCAGACCCTACAGCTTGTCCTTAGCCCAGTGCTCCTCCAAGGATATGGTCTTCCTTTGCTGGGCTTCCACAGCAGCCCAAGGAAATGGTTAACAGAAAAAAACCCATCAGCAAGGACCACGCTGGTTTTCCTTCCCCAGGTGAAAGGCTTGAGATGCCAGGAGCCCAGACAGTGTTGTCTGGCTGTTTCTGTGCTTTGACAAAAGCAGCTTTTGAGCTGTAGCAGCAAACTGATGTGCCTGTGAGCAAGCCCCCACTAATTAGCTGCTGTTCAGTCCCACGTTGTGTTGCCTGTGTGATCTTCTGATGGTGTCCTGCTTCCAGTGACTGGGCTTCCTCTTGTTTTTTCCAGGTGCAGCTGCAGGCTCAGCCGTTGGCAGTAAGTAAAACCCTGACTGAAACGCTGGCATTTAACACCTCGGTGCATGATCCTTGTGGATGTCACTAGGAAAAAAAAAATATGGTTATTTTCTATCCATTATCATTTTCCAGGCAATAAGTCTTCCCTAATTGTGCCTCATTTTCTGTCCTGTCAAAGAGTCTTATATTTTCTTCCCCTGACTTCAGCAGCCTCATTTTGCCTCTTCCTCTGGCATGGTTTCCCCCCATGAGGTTCGTTAGTATGGCAGCCAGAAAGGAAATAAAAAAAGACTCTTCAAAATCACCAGTGCTTGCTGTGAACTCCCCCCTGCCCCCCCCAGTATTGCAGAATTCTGCTCTGAGAAGGAGCTGGGTGTGAATTAGTCCGGGTCACCTTGGGCTATCAATAAGAGAGCATGCAGAGCATGTGTGCAGCCGTACGTACACGTGTGTGTACAGGAACATGTCTGTGAGGTGTCAGCAGCAAAGGCGGCACAGCTCAGCGGGGATTTCTGCTGCAAGATTGATGGCAGGAGAGGGCTCCTTATTTAACAAAGCTGGAGGTAGTTTGATATCAAAGAGCCTGGAGTTTTGGGTAAGCAGAAGCCTGGGTTTGAATGTTGTGGCTCAGAGTGCCCCTCCAGAAGAAACAAATCAGGGAGCGGAATGAATAATGAATTCTTTGGTTTGCAGGCAAGTGGAAAGAATTGGAGGAGGAATCGTTTTAGGGAAATGCAAATCCAATTAAAGAAAATGCACCTCATAGAAAAGCGGAGGACAGGTTTTCTGGGTAAATGAACCATATTTAGATTTTTAGCAGTTAAGTGCTTGAAATTTTCAAATAAAAATTAAGCCTCCCTTAAGTAATTTAGGATTTAGAAGAAATATATGTTTCAACAGTCCAAAATATTCTTCACCTTTCTGCTCAAAACCACTTTGATAACTTTTTTTCTTCCCTTTTACAAAGCTTGGCATCTTCGGCACTACTTTTGTTTCCCTGGAAAACGTTCCCCATCAAAATTTTCTGCGGGGCAGAAGCCGGGAGGGCGCTGAGAGCAATGTGCAGGAGGTGGACAGGAGGGATTTGTGTCCAAGGCCAGTTAAGGAGAGATTATTTAGTCCACATAGGAGACTAGAAGTGACCTAAATTAAGTATTTAAACTAGCTCAGGGCTATTATGAAATTAAGCACGATAATCTGCATGAAGCAGTGGGACAAACAAGGACAGGAGGGCAGCAGGTGTAAGTTAAGCAGGAATTTGTGTCCCGGTGCTATTTTAGTCGGGGCTGTTGTGGGGAGCTGTGGGGTGGGATCGCCCCCGCCCAAATCCGTGGGGGCTCCGCTGACCCCGAGCCCTCCCTAAATCTGAAGGGTGCCACTGGAAACAAACACGTGCCAATGGTCCTGGTTGGCTTTGATGGTTTGGCAGCTTGGTGAGGGGTGGCAGCGGGGAATGGCACCGTGCAAGGAGCACAACTGGGCATGCAGGCACCGGGCAGTGGGAGCACAGCTTGGCCTGGGGGCTCCTTGGCACCTCCCGCCCGCTCCTCACCCCGTCCCTGCCCAGACATGCCTTCATTTCCCCTTTTCAGCTTAATTGGCAATTAGTTTATGATCGAGCTGTAAGTATTTAAGCCAATATCTGCACCAACAGAGTAAGCTGATACAGCCCCAGCCTGCAGCCCCTGCTCACACACACATACACGCCCTCGCTGTGTGCAGCGTCACCGAGCCGCTGTCGCCTTAATCCTGCCGGTGCCCCAGTTGTGACCGCGCTGAGAAATCAGTCACCAGTTCAGCCCAGCAGCAGCAGCCTCACGGGTGTGCAGGCTGGTGAGGAAACCCTCCGTTCCCCCCAGTAAGTGCCTCCCAACTGTTCTCTTTGCTTGTCAGCATACGAGCGACCGCAGCGAGCAAACATCGCAAAAACCACCACCGCAAAAACCACCACCTCAACCACCACCACCACCACCTCAACCACCACCACAACCACCACAACCACCAGCAGCACCCCCCTACCAGCCACCACCACCCAGCCAGGTGGGTGCCATGCTCCCTGCCCTGCTCAGAAGCCAGGACTCTGTTCCCAGGCTCCTCTTTCAGCTGCTTCCCACGGGGCTGCTGTGCTGGCAGCCGTGGATCTCTGCTCTGTAGGATGATAAAGGGACATGGATAAAAATCACCCTGACTTGGTTCACTTCCCCCAGCCTCCAGGCAGCCCTGGTTTGCTGTTGTCTCTGGCACAGCTGCCAAAGATGCTCTCACAGCTCCATGACAAGGCAGGGCAGGAAAGCAATGAAGACTTTACTGATCTGTCATAAATTTAAACCACATATTTCTCTGGATGGAGAGGGGAATCGTACCCCATCCTGCTCTATCCCCGACCTCCTGCCACTTGCCACCAGACTCAGAGCAGCCCACAGGCTTTGCTCTGTCCTTGCCGGTTGTCCCAATCCTGCACCAAGTCCCTGTGGCCAAACTCATGGATGTAATGCAGGTGCAGCTTTCCTAGGGCAGAATTCCAACATTCCCCAGGTGGCCGCTGTCCAAGCAGCCCGGGAGTGTGCCGGGCTGGAGCTCACACACGCACCACAAACATCCTTTTCTAATCTCTGAAATCACCCCGTGGAGGAAAACTTTTGTCCTTTTTCTGGGGGTTCCTCCTTGCCCCCCCCGTGAACAAGGAGACAGCGTTTTTCCTTGTCTTTTGGACATGAGCAGATAAAACTTAACAGCAGGACATTTTTTTAAGCTGCTCATGGGGGAATTAGACACGCATTCCTCCCTTTGCCATGCTTTCAGGGCCTGATATTTCCCAGGAGGACGTTTTACACCCACAGCATGTTAGTAACAGTCTGTCTGGGGGAGCTGCCAGAAGCCAGTCAAAGGGATGAGGAAACTTGATTGCATGTTTATGCAAATATAGATGTATTCATGGAAGTACCCTGCTTGAGGAGTTAATCAGGGAGCCGAGGGTTTAAGTCCAGCTTCCACGGAGTTGGAGTGACCCCAGGAAAAGAGTGCAAGGCTCAGCTCTGTTAGGAAGAGCTCCTCACCCAGATCCATGGTGTACCTGTGCAGGAGGAGGTTCATCCACCCCCCAGCCTGCAGCTCACACCATCCCACGGCCCCAGCAGGGCCAGGTGATCACATCTGCATCCACACCATGCACTTGGGGTCATCTGATTTTTATCCATGCTCACCTGTAGTGACATTTTAGGGCTATTTTTTTGCTGTGTTCATGTGGGCAGCTGCTTGGTGTGTCCCCTGTACTATTTGCAGTGTTCTGTGGCTCCTCTGGCACAGGCAGGACAGTGCCTCTCTGGGGTTGGGGTGCTGGGGGTAACCTCTCCTGACAGACTGCTCTGAGGGACCTGAGAGACATCACGCACCTCGGGGTTTATTCCTTCTCCAAAACCCGCTTTCTGGGCAGAGAAAATGTTTTCCTGACGCTTTCATTAACTGATGGCAAGGGACAAAATGAATAAATTGCAGCCCAGCTGCCAGATCCTTGGCTTGATTCAGCCAGGCCTGAGCTCCTCGCTCCTTACCCCCATCCAGATCCCCATCTGTGCTTCTGCAGAGCCAGGTCCCACCCCAGGATGGTGTGCCTGGGAGTCGTGACAGTCCCTGGAGGGGCGGCTCCTCAGAACAGGGTAGCCAGGACCTGCTCTTACCTGGGCAGCATGATGAGTTTGATGCCAAAGGTCCACTGTGTGCCCTTGACCAGCAAGAGGGAATCAAGGCACAGCTTAATTCTGATCTGCCTTTGGCCAGAGATCCTCCTCCTGCATGGAAAACATAAAGTATTTCTTTAAATCCATGACATTCCCAAGGAGCTGCACATCTGGGCCTCCAGGGAGACACCCTGTGAAAGAGGTGATCCCCTGAGCTCCTGGTGGGACACATTTGCAGGAGGTGACCCCCAAGCAGGGTCGGAATCCCAAAGTGAGATACTCTGTTGTAACCCCCCTTCTGAATTTTAGAAGCATTAAAATCCCTCCTTGCTCTAAAGCCAGACATTTAAACCAGTGCTGCCAGAGCCCTGCCCCATCCTTGTGCTGTTCCACCCTCTAACTCACACCCTGTCTTCTGCCCTCTGAATTTCTGCTTCCCACCATAAGCAAGCATCATCAGACCAGCCTCTGAGTTTGCTGCCTCTGTGCCCGTGACAGAAACACAGAAAAAATCAGGTATTTAAAGCCAGCCCGACGCGTTTCTCCCTTCTCCCCGGTGCCTCCGCACACCAGTGGGTAGCAGCACGGCAGAAGCAGCGTGGCACGTAGGCTAGAGGAGTAGATTAGATTTGGGTTGTCTCTGGGTTGCATGGAGCTGCTAGACATCTGCTTCCTTTGGCTGCTCGTGGTGTTTTCCGTGGTCAAGGTGGAGCTGTGGTCGTGCTCGTAGGATGCTTTTTGTGCCCGGTCGTGCGGTGAGAGGGCAGAGAGGGATGAGTTCATGGGCAAGGGCTGTGGTCTGAAGGCAGTGGAAGCTGCCAGAATGGGTGGAAGGAAAAGAAATCGCAGAGTTACCCTTAGGAGGATGAATTAAGTGCTATTCTTCTTTGCTTTCTTCAGTTCTGTTATTTCAAAACCTTCCTTGAAGCCTGTCAGCTTCTTCCTTGCCATTTGTTACATTTTTTCCCCACGTTCAAAATAAGCAAAAAACCCCCAACTTTTCTTTTTTTCCTTTTTTTTTTTTTTTTTCCCCTGCCTCAGTTTTTCTCCCTTTGGTTCATGGCAGTCTCAGCAGTGCCATTTCACCTCTGGGAAAAACAGGACCAGCCTGGGCCCTGCTGGGTGGTCACAAACTCCAGCAGAAAGTGAGCACTGACAGCCTGGCTTTGGGGAGGTCCCGCCAGAAGGGATCCCATGTTTATGTTTTCAGGACTTTTCCACGCTTCTCCAGTGCTGTTTGCCCCAGTGGTTTTTTGCTATGAAATGTGACTTCTTGGTTCAATTTATTCCACTTCCTCAGAAGCCCACCAAGAACAGCAATTTCCATCAGGGCCGCCCATCGTTTCCCATTTTTATGAAGTGGGTCTGGGGCAAAACGTGTCTCTCTCCCCCTCCCAGAATGTAAAACTGTCCATTATGGCCCAGAGCTACAAAGGGAAAGGTTCTCAGGATAATGAGCATTAATAATTTTCTTGGCTCTGTAAATGTGATTGAGTGGAGGTGTATGTGAATGACTAAAAAGCAAAATGCCTCCAGGGCTGTTTTTTATTGTGACTCTAATTAAACCCTTGCCAATTTGCACAGGGATTTTTTCATATTCTCTTTAACACCGTATTAATATCAATTGGTTTCCACTTTCCAGCTGAAAAGGACAATGTCTATCACCTTCTCTTAGAGCTTGTCATTAAAAAAATAATCTTTTTTTTTTCTTTTTTATTCTGTATTGTTTATCATACCCTTGACAAGGCTGGGAAATCACATTTCTCTCCTACTCGGGTTTGTCCTTTGAAACTTGGCAAGGATCAAGAGATTTTTTTTTTTCCCTCCTCCTCCTTATGTTACCCAACTGGAGCTTGAAATTAATAATATGGCTTTTAAAATTTTTAGTCCCTGGTTTGTTTTCTAGCAAACCTGAAGATTGTTACCAATATTGAGGAGCAGGGGAGGGGGATGAAGCCAGTGGGGGTGAGGGTTTGCAGGGAAACCAAACAAGTGAGCTGTAAAATTTCTTGCTGGTTCAATTTCTCTGTGGTGGTTGGAAATTCTTTAATTTGTATTTCTGAGGGAAAAGAGCAGAGCCTGAAGGAGGGCCTGGAAGTTGGGATTGGAAACCAGTGCTTGGTGCCTCCATCCCAGGACACCTGGGCTGTTTCTCAGCTGTTATTTCAAAGCAGAGGGGTGCAGGGTGGTGGCTCAGATCCTGCTGCAAACACAGGAGCAAACCCCTGTGTGCTGAGCTGGGCTGAGCTGCCCCTCACAATCCAAGGGCTTCCCGGCCCCTCTGGTGCCTAAAGACCCTCATGGCACCGGGTTGGGTGTTGGGTTTGGGGTTCTGACTCCCTGTGGGAATGCTGCAGGGATACCAGCTCCCCCAGTAACACAATTTCCCCTTTGATCCCTGCAAGACTACCCCGGCTTGTCGGCGGCTGCCCCGCTGCAGGTGGGCTCTGCCCCGGCCAAGGCTGGCCCAGGAGCACAAGGTAGGAGCCAGTGGCTGAGCTGGGTCCTGCCAGCGAGAACCAGCTCGGAGAACGCTTTAGTTTCTAGCTCTGGATCCGTGTTTTCCATGTGTTTTCCATGCCTCTCTCCTCCTCCACCCGGGAAGAAGCTCGGGGCTCGTCCGTGCCCTGCACACAGCTGGGAATCTGGGGAGGCTGGATGGAGCCTCGGGGTTTAGTCGTGTACATGAAAGATGAGGATGGTGAGCGGTAGAAGGGATTGTTCACAGCTCGCTGCTGGGGTGAACGGAGAGGATCATGGAAATGCTGTCATGTCCCGAGGCTGGAGCCTGTTTGTAGAGCAGAATCACCCTGTGAGTGGATAGGCCTGTGTCCTTTAGAGCATAGATCCTTCCAGTGCACTTCCTTGTTCAGGTCTCCTGCGTGGCTGCCTGAGGTGCTCCAGGTGGGAGCCTTGGGAGGTTTCTCCCCGGCTGTTGAGGCTGAAGCTTCTCCTCCTCAGGGCTCCCACCACACACATGCTTTGGGAGCTGCCCCTGGTGCTCAGCTCCTGTTTCCCACCCGAGATTCCTGTAGCTCGCTCCAGCCATAGACTTTAGCATCCCTCCCATGCAGATCACAACATCCTGGGCCAGTCTGGCCTCACGGAGAGGCAAAGCTGCCTTTGATGCAGCTACACCAAGGGGCCAGGTGTGCTGACATCTTGACAGTCCTCTGCAGATTTGGCTTCTCTCCGTGCCCGGGCAATGGGAGGACCACGTGCCAGCACTCAGCCGTCCGGCAGCTCCCACACCTTCCCTTAGGAATATTTTTCCTGCCTCTCTCCACACTTACAGATGCTAATTTTCAGGAGACTTAGTCTCTCTCCTTCCTGCTTCAGCACATCCTCAACCAGATACTGCTCCACCAACCCAGCCTAGACACCTGCCTAGAGCTTCCAGTGTCCCTTTGCCTCCTTTTTAAGCAGGCCAGGGGGGATCTGTTTTAAATCTGATGTTCTCTCTGATGCCACCTGTGATGACCCACCAATCACAGCAGCACTTGGACAGAAGCCAAAGCCACCAGACCCTCCCAAGAACATGCGAGGTAAGGCCAGGCCTGTCCCTAAGGCCGGGACAGGGCAGGTTTCTCCCTCAGTGCACAGGCCAGGACAACCACCTGTCCTCAGCACAACCCACCATCATACAATCTCCTACTCAGAGGGTCCATCTCAGCTCAGCTCTGCTCATCCAGCCCCAGGGAAGTCTTTTGGGAGATGTCTGGGGCCAAGGAAAGCCATGGAGAGCAGCAGGGCCCTGGTACCACAGCAACCTCTGGGATGGTGCACTCTGACCATGGCTGAGCCCCTGGGGAGCACGGCCACCTCCTGCTATCACTGTCACCCTGAGGATGTGACCAACACAGGTGGCTGGAGCTGGCAATGCCCACCCAGGGCCTCCCTCAGCACCACAGTGCTTCCAAAGGCTTGAGCTCCACAAAAACCGGTGGCAACCATTCCCAAACAGCCTGTGGGACCTCAGTGCTGCTCAACCTTGCCCCTCACTGGGCTCACCAAAGCACAAAACCCTCCAAGGCTCAATGGCCTTTACCCCCAATGCTGGATCATTCTGTGTGGGACAGAGACAGCACAACCCCCAGGGAGCCCCGTTCCAGCTGGGACAGCCCTTTACCCTGAGGAAATATGGGAAGCATGGCCCCGGGCTGGCCTGGGAGGCCCCTCCCCAGCACAGCTCTCAGACCTGTTTTATCCTCTGGCGTAGCGGCTCCGAAGAGCAAACCAGGGCGCACAGCACACTCTGCAGGCAAGAAGCACGGGAAAAAGACAGGTACGTGCTGCTGGGGATGGGCCAGGCTGGAGCAGCACCTGCTCTGCATGACCCTGTAGCAACCCCTGCCAGATGCCACCTCCGTGGCGCTTGTCCTCCCCACAGATATTTGGGTGCCAGCTGGCGTGACCTCCATCAGCCCGAGCCCATGACCAGTAGATGTGGTGTGTAAGTTGTAGATCCTTATCCCAAACAACCCAAACCACGCCACCAAACCCTCATCAAGGGGGCACGTGTGAGTAGCTCCTCCCAGTTCTGCAGTAGAGTTGTGCATTGAGTTTTTCATGCATCAGACTTCGAGGAGGGGAGGGAGAGAGGAGCAGTGTAGCAGCTCCCAGGTGTCTGGTGCAGAAATAGATGTCGGCACTGCCAGCGCGGTGCTCTTGGCTCGGCATTGTTCTCATGGCAAGGATGGTGCTAATTAGTAGGGTGGTGCTAAGCAGCAAGAAAAAGCCTGTCTCTGATTTTCCTCAAGCATCTTCAAAGAGCTCAAAACTCATCCGGCTCAAACCAAACTCTGGCCCAGTGGCTCCCATTGAGACATACAAAGGTAAGCGGAGGGAGGGCGGCGCTCCAGGGCTCCCTGGCCTCGCTCAGGGGAGGTGGTCGTGCAGACTCGGACATGGAGAAGGAGGGGAGGGTCTGTCCGAGTTGTGGTTAGCTGTTAGCTGTGTGTAGCAGTGCTTCCCTAGTCTGAAACAACGCTTGGGAATTGCAGCAGGCAGTATTT
Source organism: Machaerirhynchus nigripectus (assembly GCA_013397975.1). Taxonomy (NCBI): domain Eukaryota; kingdom Metazoa; phylum Chordata; class Aves; order Passeriformes; family Dicruridae; genus Machaerirhynchus; species Machaerirhynchus nigripectus. Next base: position 116,216 of record VZRQ01002911.1, on the reverse strand, counting down.
GAGCTGAAATTCTTTGGATATCAGTTGATGAGGCAGAAGTTCTTTCACAGGGGGTCAAGACTATAGAACACTCTCAGCTCCTCCTCAGGCAGCTGTGAACCGTGGGGAAACCTCTGCCCTGCTCCATCTTCCCTGGTCATCATGTCATTGATCACATCTCCCCCTCCAGCTGCATGTGCATGCCAACCCACACCCTTCCCTGCCACTCCTCTGCCATCCTTGAATGTTTAATGTTCTGCTTGGAACAAAGCCCCAGATCCAAACCTGTCTCCGAAGGTTCTGAAAGCTCAGACCTGGTTGAGAATTTCTGCTCATGTTATCCCCTGCCCTTGCTGGCTGGGAACCTCCTGACCAGGCCAGCTGGGCCACAAGCCAGCTCCTTCTCTCCAGAGTTGCACATCTCAGTATATAAACACATTTATATATAAACTCCCAGTAAGATCCAGCACTGCAAGGCTGTCACCATCCCAAGTCATGGTAATAAAAAGCAAGCACAAGTAGCACATAATCCAATCCCCCTGACTACAAACTCACCCACAGATGGGTTTTCTAACACATGCCCACAGCTGAGAGAGGTCAGCCCTGGGGACAGGAGCACTTGGCCAAGCGATGGTGGCATCTCCCACCCCACCAGCACCCTTTGCAGGCTGTGCTGTGCCAGGCAAGCTCTTGTTCAAACCTTCACACAACTGTCCACCAGCTGTTGAAGGATCCCACACAAACCACACTTGCATAGGCTTATTTTAAACATTTAACCTGAGAGCCACCACCCTTCACAACAGGAAGGGGCCTGCTGAGAAAGGACACAGAGGGGAAAAAGAGAGGCTGTGAGGTTCTACCTGGACATGCAGCAGCTTCATCTCCACTTGAGCACCCTCTGCCAGCCCCATCCCTTGGGTCACTCCCCTCTGTGCCCCAGCGAGGCAGAGCCTTTGCCAGGGCTATGCACCCCAGCCCAGCCCCTCACAGGTCCTGCAGCCTCCCCAGAGCCAGATCCAGGCACAGAGCTCTGCTCATTAACAAGACAGCTCTGTAATTAACACCTGACTCCCCTCCACTGCCTGCTCCCATGATTATGCAGTTTCTGAAAGAGACCGTATCCTAGGATTGCAAGGGGCTGGCTCCTGCCTGTCCACACCCCAAGATTACAGGGACACTGACCCTGCTCTACTCTCTGAGTGATGATTTCCAGCCCAGATTTTTTCATGGTGGTGGAGAACTGTGTGCACTCCTCCTGCCCAGCACACCCCAACCCTGTGCTGGCAATGGCCATGGCATTCCCCCAGGCAGGACCCTCCTCCAGAGTGGCTCCTCTGCTCCTCCCAGCATGAGGGAAGGTGCTCCAGGCCCAAGTCCCCAGCTCTCTCCTCCTCTCCTCCGCAGACTGCGAGTGCTACGGCCACTCCAACCGCTGCAGCTACATCGAGTTCCTGAACGTGGTGACCTGCGTGAGCTGCAAGCACAACACACGGGGCCAGCACTGCCAGCACTGCCGCCTGGGCTTCTACCGCAACAGCTCCGCCGAGCTGGACGATGAGAATGTCTGCATAGGTGAGCGCCTCAGCTGTGGGTGGGCTTCATTCAGCCCCTCTCTGGAGGGTGTTGGGCCCATCTGCCTGCTCTGCAAGGATGGTATGGTCTCTGCAGCCTGCCAAGGCATCTCTTCCCTGAAAATAAAGCCTAAATCATATCATAGTATCACAGGACAGTTTGGGTTGGAAATGATCTTGTTCCACCCCCTGCCATGGGCAGGGACACCTTCCACTAGCCCAGGTTGCTCCAAGCCCCAATGTCCAACCTGGCCTTGAACACTTCCAGGGAGGGGGCAGCCACAGCATCTCTGGGCAAGCTGTGCCAGGGCCTCCCCACCCTCACAGTAACAAATCTTTCTGACTGAATTCAGATGCCTTGCTCAGCCAGGAGGGGCTCAGCTCCAAAGATGAGAGGCCTTTGCACCCATGGCCGTTTGCACTGTCAGGGCCTCTCAGGCCACCACATCCTCCCAGCCCCTTGGTCTCTAAGCTCTCTTCCATAGCACATCCCCGGACTTTTCCAAAGTCCCCAGCCCCTCCCTCAGGGACCTGCATGCACTGACGCCCAGGCAGGACAGGCACTGACCCTGCTGTCTCTGGCCAGAATGTAACTGCAACCAGATCGGCTCCATGCACGACCGCTGCAACGAGACCGGCTACTGTGAGTGCAAGGAAGGTGCCACGGGGCCCAAGTGCGACGACTGCCTGCCCAACTACTACTGGAGACAGGGCTGCTTCCGTGAGTACCCGACTGCAGGGCCACGGGGAGCTGTGAGATGGCTCCAAACAGGAGTGGTATCTCCAGCACTGTTGGCTCGGGTGCCCCGTGATGCTTGGGGTGCAGGGTGAGCAGAATCTGCCCGTTCCTCCCAAATCCAGAGTGACTTGATAGCTTTGCCCGTGGAGTTTGCACCCCTCCACTGTGTTCTGCTGGCCTTGGAACTGCTCTTGCACTGGGAGGGCTGGATAATTTAACCCCTAGGAGCTAAAATCTAGTTCCTGCTGCAACCATGAGGTGTAACACCCACATGNGCTGGATAATTTAACCCCTAGGAGCTAAAATCTAGTGGTGTAATACCCACATCCCTCCCTCTCACCCTGCAGCCAATGTCTGCGATGACGAGCTCCTGCTCTGCCAGAACGGCGGCACCTGCTACCAGAACCAGCGCTGCATCTGCCCCGTGGGCTTCAAGGGCGTCCTGTGCCAGCAGTCCCGGTGTGAAGTGGACAAAAAGGACTGTGACGGTGCTCCCGGGGCCGGCGGCAGCCTGGTCACCGTGGCCCTGGGGGTGCTCGCCCTGCAGCTGCGAGGCTGGGTGGACCTCTGAGGCCGCAGAGGGAGCCCAGCCCGGGCGCGTCACCCGAGGGACCTGGGGACACCGAGGTGACGGGTGGCCGTCCCCACCGCCTCCTCCGCCTTCCTTCACGCTAGGACTTGCACAACGTCTTTCGGTCCACTTTCCAAGCAGAGAAGTACGCAGGGAGCCCGGGGCTGACTCGTGCCCGCGGAGCCAGCCCGGTGTCCCAGCGCGGAGCCGGAGCCGGGCCCGGGCGGTGCCGTGGGGCCGCAGCGGCCTGTGCCGGGACACGGCCCGTCCGCCCTCCCTGCGCACAGTGACTCTGTCCTGCTCCGCACAGGGCGGCCCGGGGCCGCCGGGGCCCTGGGCAAACGGTGCCGCGATCCAAGGGATGTTTTTTTTATTATTACTTTATTTACTTTGGTATAGGCTGGGGGGTTCTT
>VZRQ01002911.1:79924-112844 GCA_013397975.1 Machaerirhynchus nigripectus | reverse complement strand
ACTTTGGTATAGGCTGGGGTGTTCTTTTTATTTTCCCTCCTCTTAGCGTCCCGTTTTGGAAGAGCCTGTCATGACAACTCCAGAGCCCCACCACACACCAGGCAGGGGGCGGGGAGGGGGGGAGAGGGGACTCTGGTCCATCCCTGCTGCATAGTCCCACATCCCACCACGGGCCTGGCCTGGCCACGCACATACTGTTGCCTACGACTGTAGCTGCTGCATTGATTTTGTATTTTCATGTCTGGGTTTTGTTTTCTTGCACTTACGGAGAACACAGGGGCCGCGAGGCATTCGGAACGTGAGGAGTGCAGTGTCTTACCCACACATGTCCGTATGGTGTACGGGTCAAATTCTTCTTTTGGTAGAGACTTATTTTTGTTTGGATTAAATGTTATAACAGAACCACGACCTAAAGGGACATTTTGCCATGAGCATTTGATTCTGGTGTATCCTCCTCCAGTAAAGCAACTATTAATGGCTGCTTGATCACCACGTTTTCCTTTTTGTGTGCACAGTTAATTACAGGTAAAGACTTATTTTTTGATTCATAATGTCCTCTTGTGTTTTCTTAGTCACTACCAAGGTGCACCACATGGTGAGGGAGAGGGGAGGGAGAGAGAGGTTGCCTCATCACTGAGAGCTGTTAATTATTTCTCCTAATTACTTTGCTGAGCCTAGGTTAGACTACTAACTGTAGACAATGAGCGAAGTCTGAGTGATATATTAAGCACTGGTCTTGTGTGAAAAGGCCATTTCACAATGAGCCTGCAGCAGGAAAAGGCTGGCTAGTGCAGGGATGCGTCTCCAGGGGGACCTCAGCTGTCCCAACCCCACTGCAGCCCCCACGCCTCCAGCTGGAGCCAGGATGTACCTTTGCAGAAAATGCTGTGTTTTTAAGCAGCCACAGCCAGTATTTTTAAGCAGCAATACAGAGCTCACAGGGATTATATGAACTCATTAAGGCTCATCAACATGCTCCTGTCTGAGGAGGCATTTACAGTCAAGTACATAAATGAAGGCAGGAGAAACCAGAGACAAGAAAAGAGGTAACTCAGATCAATGGGAATGTCATGAACACGAGAGCTTTAGTGTTGTCATCCCCAAATACTTACCAAGCCAGGAGATGATTGAGTGCAGGATCAGAAGATGGGGGACACCCCCAACTCCAGCTTGTTCAGTTCTGGGCTGGTTTCTTTGAGCAGCCTTGGTCCCAGTCCCAGCTCCATGACACTCCCTGGGCCAGCCCAGAAGCCCCACACTTTCCAGGCTTCAACCTTCACTGGCATTTCCCGGTCTGGTGTCCTTGCCTGAGTGGAGCTCTTCTCTGAGAGCTTCTCTGTCGACATCTGCGCTGTGCCAGCACCTTCTCTCTGTGGCCCTGTCCCTGCAGCCCATCCTGCTCGGGGCCCCTGTGCCAGGAGCAGCCCATGTTTCAAAAGGGCAAGAACCCGCAGCATCTTCCAGCCCTAACTCTGGATACTGAGCACTCAGCCAGTGCCACCAAAACCCAGCCACCCCCACGGAGAGGGGACAGCAAGCTTGTGGAGAGAAAAGCACGAGCAAAGGTGCAGGATGGATATTGTCACTTCAAAGAGCAGCACACATTCTGAGCAGGATTTAACATCACAGAGGCAGGGCACGGGGCTTAGTTAATCCACCATAAAATAAAAGAGGGTTCAACTCACCCTGATTTGATCCTTGAGGCAGTGGGCTGGCCCCAGCATTGCCTCCCTGGCTTCAGTACAGTCACTTGCTCTCTGTTGGTATCGACACTCACTCTTTTCTTCGTGTTGACTGCAACAGGCCTTAAATCCTCATATGTTACTGTTCTTACAAGTAATAGCAAAGGCTGTAACAAGATCAAGATCTCTAATGGCACTTCTGGAGGGTGAAGCAACATTCTCCTTTCCCTGCACTACTGTTTCTCTCTAGAATATTAGATTAAGCAACAGAAAATTTACTACTTCATAAAGCCAGACAAACTCTACACCCAGCAGATTCCCTGCAAATACACACTTTTATTGCAGGAATGTGCCAAGCAGCAGCACCAAATTCCTGTAGAAAATATCCTCAGAAGGGAACAAGAAAGCTCAGACCAGTCCAGGGATGAAGGCTGCTGAAAACTACACTGGACCTTTCTAGGTGTGGGGATTTGCTCTCGGTTGGTTGGGTGTTGGCTGCTTGGCTTTGGGGTTTTAGAGTCATAGAATAGTCCAATGTGGAACTTGGAATCACACATTGCAAGCCACTGCAAGGCAGAAAAGAAAACCTCTTGCACAAAACTTAAACTTGGTATTCAAGAAAACAATTTAAAGTTCTGAAAGCTTCAGCACTGAAGGCCTGTTAAGTGCAGACATCTGTTAGCACGGGTGTCTGCACAAAGAGAACGGAGCATTATTGAAATAACACACAGAAACCATCACTGCAAGTACCCACAGATCCCAAAGTTCATCTTCTTTAAAACAGAAACATTTGTGCATCAGTTAATGCTTCTAAATGGGAGAAGCTGTCCAATGAGCTTGATGCTTTACTTGTGGAAAGGTTAACCAAAAGGTACTTCTCTTTCTGAGAAAAGCCACTCATGCTCTTTCAAGAGGTTCCATGTGCATCCTGTCACCAGCATTTGATTAGTTTGAAAAAGTTTTTAGATTACACTTCTGTCTGCAGAAAAGTGACCTCTCCAAACAGCACAAGTACAGCTTTTGATTTTTCTTGTTTACCTCAAATTCTGCTCTGATTTTAACTATTGAGAGTTCTGACAAATCTAAATAACCAAAAGCCCCAAGGCAACAAAATCCTTCCTGACGCACATTTGCTCACTTGCCAGGTAAAATGTTGAACCTACAGTTCCTGGGAGCTGGAAAGCAGGAGGGGGGAAAGAATTCCATTGGCACTTCCCAGGCATGTTGTTTTTTTAAAGATGAGGCAGCAGACATCTCATCTGCAAGTGATTTGTAAGGAGCCCTGCAGAGGAGCGAGAGGACCAACACTTTTCAGTGGGAATAAAATGGTCTCACTGCCCCATTCTGCTCTGTAATTGGCTTTCATGAGAGGCCTCAAATATAAATAAAACAAATTATAAAGGAGTAGCTGAGTGTTCTTGCTCAGAAATAAGAGCAGGGCTGGGTTTTGAAGAGGTTTGTATCCTCATCTCAGCCCTTCTTGCAGGGAGCTGGAGAGTTTGGCCACGATCACACAGAAAATGGCTAAAAAATCAGACCCTGATTTGAGATGCAGAGAAAAGCTGCAGACCCTCCTGAAGGCTACTTTGGCATTTTGATTCTCGAGGTGTTGTAGCAAGTTTCGCTGCAGGGTGAAATGTGTGAGGAAAGCCTAAACCCACCCATTTTCACCACGTAACTGCCTTTTCTCCTGGCCAGCAACAATGCCAGGCTCCAAAAGCTCCATCCCGACCCCACTCCGTGTCACTCCAGGCATTAAAACAGAGGGGAAACTCATGGGGTTTCTCTGTATCACAGGGAGTTCTTGCTTCCTGTGACAGTGAAATCAGTGGCAACGTTGCACTGTAGCTGCACCAGGCTACAATCTCAGGTTTTCTACGTTTTTCCAATACCAGATGTAATGTACTCTCAAACCACCTTCATTTCTATCATGCTTTTCCTGGGAGTTGGTGGCAAATTAGCTGAGGGCTGAGCAGACAGGTACATATGGCCAGGAGGTCTCATGTCGGTGATATTCGATGTACAAGGCTGCTTAGCTTACATTTATTTGCACTGAAGAATAAGGCACTGGGCTCCTTTCCAAGCAGCTTAAAAAGACAAGAAAGGAGACCCGTTGTGGCAAGAGACTGTATTGTATCATTAACATTATAAATTCCATTTACAATCCAGCAGTCATTTCATCCATCATTTATTCATGCACAATGGAGAAAACATCTTGCATTTTGAGGACCGTGGTTCTGGTCATCCACGGGATTGCTGTGAATGAACAGCCCAGCTCCAGCTTTGGCTACTCTGGTCTCTGCCTACTCACCACGCTTCAGAGACTGCCCAAAAGCAAAAGTCAGCTCTGGAATTACTGGGGTTCCATGTTATTTTTCAGATGGTGACTGGGAATGTTGTTTAGCCCCAATTAATGTATTTAGTCACAAGTTGTGTGTTGCTCTGGAAGCCCAGGCTGCTCTGTGCTTCCCCCACATGAGTGTAGCAGGGGTGGGGGCTATTCCCATTCCCTGGACCAGCACAGGGAGGAGAAGTGCCTGGCAAACCTGCACACCTTGCACACCTTCCTCCCAGCTCCTGTGCCACCACTCATTAGACCCAGCTGCTAATTAGCTGCTGCACTCAGCAGGAGACAGCACTGCAATGGTCCTACGAGCACTACCAGCACTGGGAGTGTGACTGGAGAGTGTGAGGAAGGAGAGGCTGATGTCCCTCACATCCCCACAGCAGCCTGGCACAGCTCGTGTGGGAAGCCAAGCACAATCCAGCAGCAGCTCCAGCTCTCAGCACCGCTCAGCCCCATCCACCAAGGAGCCAACACTGCCCTCCTGCACTTCCCAGAGTGGATAACGCTCCTGGAAAACTGCTGGCTTCCCTCTGGTGCCCCACAGCCAGCCCAGGAGCAGCTGGGAAGGCAGCACAGGGTACAGGGACCCAGAGCTGAGGAACACGGACAAGACAAGGACTTGCCTTGCTCTCACGTCACCATGATTGGGAGTAATGACATGGAAAATAATTACAGCAAACCTTAAATGAAAGAGGAATTACCACAATCCTACCCCTGTTACTGCAAAGCCTATTCTGTGTAAAAAGAAAAAAATTTTAAAACCTCCACACACTGAAAACCCCTGAACGAAACACAGTCCAGCACTTGAAGTGAGACTTTCCCTCCTTCCCAAGAACACAGAGGGGAGTGGCTTTGCACTGAGAATTAAGCTGCCAAGCTTGGAAGCAGCATGGAAGCCTCTGGATAAAAACCTGGATACTGCTTCTTCCAAAGGTTTTTGGCACAACCTCCAATAAAGTGTTTTACATAAAGTTGTGTTGAACATGTTTCTTTCCTGACTTTTCCAACTTTAACACTCAGTGGTTACTGAAAACCCTCCTCCAAGGGCCACCAGCTCTGAGGTATTATAACTACAGCAAGTCTCTACTCACAGCTTACACACAGACTGCCCCTCGCTACTCAGCACTTTGTGCCACACACTAGGAACAGCAGAGAATTTAGGGAAATTGTACCTGTTTGTTCCTCATTGCAGATCTGAGTCAGTGAGAAGCGTGCTTTGGATTGGATTTTGCTTGGTTTTCTGTGTTGTGGGTATAAAACAAAAGGAGAAATATTTAATTAAAGCTACAAACCTACTCTGAGTGGTTTGTGGAGAGGGAAAAGTGTTCTAAGTGCAATAACCCAAGCATTTTTTTATTGACAAATACAGGACTAACGATACAGGCTGATATGGCAGCAGTAATCCACTGCTGAAGACTGACACCTTAGGTCAGATAAATCCAGTATTAAACCAGCAAAAAGGTCTGAGCCACTGAACACACCTCAAAGATGACTTATGGCAAAACATAGGCATTATAGAGTACAACAAAAATGAAATGTTAAAACTCCTTCCAGCACGTGGCAAGTACTGCTCTCAGCACAGGTTCTGAAATGCAGAGTAAGGAGAAAGAAAACTAGAAGAAAAGTTTCACAGAAAGATTCTTGTGACCAAATTGCATTTAATAACCAGAAAAGCATTTCCTCATTCATTTTGTTGCCAGCTTCACTTTATTTACATCAAGACAGTCCAAATGGCTTCCACAGCTGTGGGGTTTGCAGAGCAGCAGCCTCTTAATGTGCTAAGTACAAACAGCAGGCAGGGCAGCACAGCCCTGCCAACGAGAGCCAAGGGGCTTGGAAGATGACAGTTTTTAAATATTCCTATTAACATAAAGGGAAATAACACACAGGGTAAGGAGTCTGTGATGGGGAGTGACTGAAATGTCCCGTTTGTTAAAGTCAGAGTCACTCAGCAGCCTCACAAGAGTCATGCCAGCTGGAGAAGAGCACACAGGGCTGCCAGGAGGAGTCAGGGGTCACTGAACGATTCAGAATGCAACATAACAAATAACTTAAGCTGAACACTGCACAGATGCTGGTCTCACCTCACAGGGATCTCCCAGATTCTCCCCATTACATTGAAACACTCAGTCCTGCACAGCACAAGGAGCTGGACAGGCAGAGCCAGCAATAAAACACACACCTCCCTACACACGTCCAAGCAGCTCCTACCAGTAAAGCACGTTTGTTCTGGGCTTGGATGCATTAGGGATGCGAGCTTCCCTGGCAGTTACAGCCTGAACCAGCACCTGGTGCTTTGCAGGGTAAGGCACTGGTGTCTCCCTGAGCTGGACCACACAGACCTGTCTGGCAGAGGGTTCAAAGGACAAAGATGGAATTATCCCTGCAATAAAGAAAATGGAACTGAGGATTATGGCTAAACTGTGGCTCGCTTGCTCCAGCAAAGCCACTGCCACAAGGCTGGTTATGTCAGTGACAAGGGACAGCAGGACACTGCTGAACACACACCTGGAGATGGCACAGCCTGGCCCACTCTGTGCACCCAACTGGTGCCAACACTGCAGCTCCTCCATTCCCTGAGACCTGCACTCTCGGTTATCTCCACACAAAACTCAGTGCATGTGAAATGCTGCTCTTCACCTCCTGAGACACACACAGACTCCAGAAAACAAAAGGTGATACTTCACAGTGACCCAAAGGGATTCTTAGTAGAAATAATTCCACTTTTATTGTGAAATGTTATGGTGAGAGGAAGGTTTTTTTAAAAATAATTTGGTTTTTTGCCGTCCTGTTTTAGTGGCTGCATATTCTTCATCAGCACAGTGGGAAGAATCCAGTAGTAACACCTAGAAAGAACAACCTGCCCTTTTTATCCCTGTGGATCTCCAAAAGCTCCATACAAAGAAACTCAAGTGATATTACCAATAACTGTTAGCTGGATCTTGGACCAAGATCCCACAGTGCTGTTGATTCCTCCTCACAAGGACACAGTGGAACCAAACAGACCTCACAGGCTTTAATCTGCAGATTGTGTTGCCACTGCAACAAGAAAGAGATTCCAACAGATAGAGCAGCAGCAAGAGCAAAACTCAAGGCACGTTTGTATAAACAAAAACTCTTCCTATAAAAACAGGCAATAAAATATACAAAATAAGTAGAATTCTCTCCATTCAACCAATGTACATCTGCCTCACTCCTTCCTGAGGCAGTAGTGGAGCATGAGCAAGAACCACTGCTACCACATTTTCAACATTCAGTTTTGCTATGAAATAAATTAGACATATTAGTGCAAAGGGAAAAGAAGTCTGTCTTTTGGATTTTGGGGTTGGGCTGTTGGGTTTTCTTTTTGCTTTACTCTGGTTCTTCATAAAAAATTACATCTCTAAGAAATTAGCATTTACACAACAAAACTTTGCCAAATATCTTAAAATAATTCTGTATACTGTACAAATATACATCCTTAAACATTTACAACCTCAGCTTCCTAGATGACTAAACCCACTGCTCTTCCAAGCAATGCAGCTACCCAACTTCTCTTTTCAAAACCTCAAAGGTACCATCTGTCAGGTATTAGGTCCCTTCACAATTAGGGACAGGATGGGAAAAAGATCTACTGATAGTTGTGGTATCAATATAAGGGAGCTCCAGCTGTGCTAAATAATTTAAAATACAGTCCTCGCTAGACAGAAATCTGGGAATAGATTTTCAGTAATGAGCCGATAGTGAAGTCAGGGAAAGATCTTTCTTCTCTTGGCAGAGCTTGATTCTGTGTTCTCTGGTGATTCCTGGGATGGTCTCCTTGATAAACCATGAGAGTCTCTGTTCCACTCACTGCTGCTGCTCTGTCCTCCTTCACTGGGGGCTTTGGAACCGCTTTTGGACACAGCTGCTCTCCGGTCCCCCTCGTGCTGAGCTGTGGGAGGGGCTGTGGGAAGCACATTGCACTGTCCTGGCGTTTGCTGGGCCTTCTTGGCATTTTCTGTTCTGCAAGTCTGATCCCTGGCAGCTGAGGACACGTCCAGGCCTTGCTGTGGTGTTGATCCTGCATTGCTCTGGGCTGACCGATGGCTGTCCTTCAAGGGCTGCTCCTTCCCTTTGGCTTCAGTTCGACTGGCCAGGCTTGCCAGCCTTGGGTCCCGTGGTTTGTCTGAAACGGCAGCAAGTGCTGCAGCCCCCGAGGGTGCAGGGACACTGCCCCTCCTGGGATCTGCAGCTGGAGCCCCCACGGATGCAGGGGCACTGCCCCTCCTGGGATCTGCAGCTGGAACCCCCACGGATGCAGGGGCACTGCCCCTCCTGGGATCTGCAGCTGGAGCCCCCACGGATGCAGGGGCACTGCACCTCCTGGAATCTGCAGCTGGAGCCCCCACGGATGCAGGGGCACTGCCCCTCCTGGAATCTGCAGCTGGAGCCCCCACGGATGCAGGGGCACTGCCCCTCCTGGAATCTGCAGCTGGAGTCCCTGGAGGCTGTGTGGGCCCTCGGCTTCCGTGGGGTACTACATGGCCAGGGCCAGTAGCAAGTTCCCGTGGGCTGTTCCCAGAATTTCCGGGCTCACTCCTCTTGCCACTGGAAGAACCAGCCTGCACCACAGGAGATGTCATCGTCCCTCCTTTGGCTGGGGGCTGTCCCGGTGGCCTGAGCTTCAAAATCCTCAAAGCCTCTTTCTTGTAATTTTTTTCTGTTGTCCTAATAATGGCTCCTCTTTTTTGAGCATCCTGAATCAAGTGATTCCAGTTTTTATCTTCCTTTAAAAAAAAAGAAAACCAAGAAAAACCTGTTATCAGCAAGAAATCAACACAAACGGACAGAGGTGTCAGAGGATGCACAACCTCTTTAATCAAGGTACCTGACACAACTGTCATGGAAACCACTGTTATGTTCCTTCTGGAATGGAAGAATCTTATGTTTCAGGTGCGAAACAGCAACAGACACTCTGGCTGCTGTAACACAGGGAAGGCACTTTGAACCATCAGAACTTCCAAAAATGCCCGTTTCTCAATTTCCAGGGGCTCCCCTCACGGCCGCGGGGCTTCGGCGCCCCCTAGCGGCCAACTGGCACAACCCTCCCCCCCGCCCTTGGCAAAGCACAACAACCAAGGACTCCGAGCACTCCAAGTTTATTCCCTGGCACAGATGGCAGCGGTTTGAGGATGGTGCTCAGCCCCCCCAGCCCTCAGGGACGGCTCACAGAGCCCATTCCATTGACGCTGCACCTACCATGAGCGTCTGCAGCCGGCCCAGGATGAAGAGGCTGAACCGGGCTCGGGTAATGGTGACGTTCAGCCGCTGGAGGCTCGCCAGAAACCTGAGTGACAAGACAAAAACTAAGCTCCTAAAGTACTTCTTTCCACAAGGTTTAAAGGGTTATGAGAAAAAGACATAAAATTAAATGTCACTGAAATTAACAGCAGCAGTTCCTCCCCATCCCCATACTCTGCAGCAGCAGCCCTGCCTTAGGTAGAAAGGCTGAGCATGAATTGTGTTTTCTTTCTTTCACCACTGATTCCTTGCAGGGAACTCCAGTTCTTTCCAGCTCTTGCTGTTGGTGTTTCCTTTCTTAGAGCAAATCCCCTCTTAATGCCAACCACTGCTTCCTTAAACGTTCCTCAAAGTACTGAGGACATCAACCTCACTTCACCTATCAAGACTTTAAGCTTCTTTTTGACTTGAACTGAAATAGATTAATAATATTTGGCATGATTAATGGGAAAACACCCTACTGAAATACTGAACACTGCACATGAATATTTTATTTTAAAGGTGACCTGCACTGGAAGCACGTCAAGACAGACTTTTGCTTTGTCATGCTTCAAGAGGGGAGAGCACATCCTTGCAAAGTCTGGTTTTGCACTAGGAAAATTGCCTAGCTCGGTTTTCAGGGATCACAAACCAAGGTACTGAAACCTAAACAAATGTTGAGTATATTCTTAAAGGTGGGTTTTTGTTAGGACTCATCTACCAAAACTCAAAGAAAGGTTTATGAGACTAATACCAACTATTTCTACTTTGATGAAAAAGCTTCCAACATGGCGCAGCTTGTTCTAACAACATCCACAACTCAAAAGTCCAGCTTTGTTTGAGCAGGTTCACTGTCAGTGCCTGACCCTGTGGTCACTGCACTGAGACCTCATCTGCAGCAAATTCACAACCCTGCAGTGAAGACTGCAAAAACCACAGAGTCACCTCAAAAAATCTGGACAGTGCAGGAATGAAGAGAAGTAGAAAGCAGACAAAGGAGTGGATCCAGCAGCAGCAGCAGCACAGAGAGAGTTCTCTAAGTCTTGAGAAATGAAAGAGGGGGGACCTTGAAAAGCTACTAAATATTCCTACAGCTTTTACAACTGAAAGACAAGAAGATTATTTTCTCAGGAGGTGGGGGGGAAATCCACTGTCATCCCTTGGTGTTTTCTTCTCCCAGTTACTTTCAGAGTAAATTCAATGCTGGACTAGCAACCCTGGAGAACAAAATACTTTCCTCAGGCTATAAGATCCTAAGTAAGGGTGTGGCAAACTTATCCCATCACACCTTGCCGAGGACACCTGACTCTGAAACAGAGATGTCCAAGCCCTCAGCACGTACAGCTGCTCAGGCTCTGTACTGGCAAAGCTTGAATATATAAACCTTTATATATTAATGTATAAACACAGTAAGCTGGAAAGTTCTCTTCCAAAGGAGCAGACAGAGGTTTAGTCTCTTGTCAGCCAAAAGAACTGGCAGGTTCCAGCTGCCTTCCATTCCCAAACTCAGTCAATCAGATTAATAAATCTTCAAAAGGCATTATTGTTGTTTACTACAGGATTTGGATTCTTTCTTTTCCCAAAATAACATAGATCAGCACAATTAAAAAGCCATTTTTATTGCAATCAGAGAATGAGTATCAGAGAAACATAAGCAGCTTAGTGAAACTTGGTATGTGGAAACAAAGGTTTTTGTTTATGTGACCAAACTTCCCCTACTTAACTTAGAAGGCAGTGAACTCTAAGAAGGCATATTTCATATTTTCACTACCATTTTTTAAACTAAAGTGATCTGCAAGGTAGAGAAACAAATCAGCGACTGCTGGAAGCGCTCTGGGGGTAAACAGCACACTCAGTGTTTAGTTCCTTCTGTTTCAGACAGAAAAGAAACAACATCTAAAATGAGGAAATCTGCCATCTTGAATTAAGACTTCCTGCCCATCTCCCCCTAGCTCAGAAGATAAGCACATTCATCTACAAATCCCAGATCCAAGCCTGCTACGTCACATTCCAAGTGACATACACAACTAGTAACAAGACTTTCATGGACATTAACAGGACAGCAACAGCCACAGAAAACAGGTTTCATTTTGAGAACAGCATTCAGAAAGTTACAAGGTGTACCAAAAGCCACAAGAACAGTAACTGCTGCAGTAATAATGCAAAGAGCCAAGATCCCAAGGCCAATCCTGCCAAATCCAGGCAGTGGCAGGATAAGGGAGCTGTGCAAAGGGATCAGCACATAACACAGAGCACACCACCAGCACTTCCCTGTCCCTCTTGCTCAGACATCTCAAACCAGGAACACCAATTCCTGCACTGAGATAGCTTTAATTCACTGACTGGTACAAGTGACTTGTTCTCTGTAACTTTTTTACCACTCCTATTAAAAATAGGACTTTCTCTACCGTGTCCCTGGAAATGGGATTGCAAACCACTGCAGGACACGTACCCAATGGAGCCTTTGGTGCTGCTGGCCTGCACGTAGGCCACAGCAGAGCCTTCGGAGCTGTTTGCCCGCACGCAGGACACGATGATGCAATCCTTCTCGCGGCCCTGGAACGCATCCACCGTGTCCACTTCTCCCGGGCTGAGGAAGAAATATGATTTAGCAGATTGCTAATTCTGAGTTGGATTTTTAAGCAACACACTGGTGCAAAGAGCCTAAACACTATCCTTAATGCTCATATGTCAAACCCACCCAGGGTAAGTTTCTCCTTCAGTGTATGAGCCTACAGCTGAATTTACCTTTCTAAGACCAGCATTAGTGAAAATCTGTTTGGGTCCACACAGCATGGAATGTTAGGTTCTTTTGAATCACCTTATTCAGAACAGCACTATAACCAAAACATGTCTACAGCTTATAACTAAGAAATGGCACGAGGAGACCATGCCTGTTTTAAGCAGAAGGGTTACATGTCCCCTTTAAAGGCACAACCAGGTACAAATTTTAGAAGTACAGAAAGAAGTTGAAAACTTTTTGCCATTATTTATCAGGATAAACAAAGGATTAATATGCAAGAGCCAAGGCCTATTTGAAAGCTTGTGGTTTCTTTACCTGTTATTCTTAAACACATTGTCCAGTTGTTCCTGAATTCTCTTTTTCTGTGCACTGTAAGGGGTAATTATTCCAATGCGACGAAGGCCCAGATCCTTCCTTTTTTCTTTAATTGTTCTAATTAACTCCATCACCAGCTTCACTTCCCGAGGATTGCTGTAAGAGCTGCACAGGACAAAATGGAAACATTACAGAAACACCTTTGAGAGATCTTTTCACTTCAATGCTGTGGCCCAGTTTGATGGGGGATTTTGAGTCACAGCCCCTGTTTTGAACTTTTGCAGCCTCTTTCACACAGAGGCTCAAAGATCTTGGCAAGCAGACCCTGATGAGGGGCTACCAAGCCTGGGAAGTGCAGGCAGTGACAGGCTGCATTTCCACATTCCCTCAGCACCTCCCAGCTGTGCTCTCCTTAGAGAACAGGCGGAGGGGAGGACTGAGCCTGCCACCTCCTGGCATCTCCTCAGTGTGCACCTGGGAAAGGCAAGTCACTCCTAAAATCAGGAATTCAAACTCTTTTACTAAAGTTAGCAGAGACTGCAGGCATTTACTGTCATCTAACAGAGACAAAAACCAGGATTAAAACCAGTTTCAGATTTAAAAAAACGCCCAAACCATTCAAGCTCTGTTTTTCGTAAAATTAAATCACATCAGCTGGAAAATGCAGTTCTAGCTACTTTATGCATATTGGAACACCAGAGAAGAGAACACAACTCTTCTGTAGGCAATTAATTCTCAGAAAATCTACAATTTGGCTGAGTAGAATGCAGGACTTACTCGTTGTCTCGCTCCTCACGACCATCAGCTACATCAAAAATCAAGTAGGGCTGGAATGGCCACTCTGAAGAACATCTGTTCTCTTCTATTGCTCTGTAAATAACATTTTTATCACTAGGCAAACATACAACCAAGAAATTCTAAGAACTTACACTTCATTCGTTTACATCATGGTTATCAAACACAAGCAACTCTCCAGGACAAGAACTGGCCTCAAGTTTCACTAAAGGAGGTTTGGATTAGGTGTAAGGAAATTTTTTCACAGAAAGGGTTGTAAAGCATTGGAACAGACTGTCCAGAGAAATGAGAATCACCATTCTTGGAAGCATTCAAAAATCACGTGGATCTGGCACATGGAGACATGGTTTAATGGTGAACATGGTTGACACTCGAGCTTGATGATCTTACAGGTCCTTTCCAACCTTACTCACTCTGTGATTGTAACTTTGAGCTCTTTTCCTCCCCAGAGTCCTTAATTTTCCCTGCTGCCCAAATAGATTGAGGCCTGAAAATGAACTCTCAGCACTCTGCATGCATAATTTTAAGGGCTCCAGTTACCTCACCTAGCACAGCCAGCACTAACAGAGATGGAATGCACATTTTCTCCCATTAACCATCTTTCCCCCTCCCACAACCTCAAGCATTTTTAGACTCACAAGAATACCCTGACATGAAAAAAATTGCTTAGAAATACCCCCTGCTCAGAAAGGAGAACAGAGAGCCACTCACTTGGCAGTCTTCAGAGTCCTGCCATAAACGTAGTTGGATGGGAAGAGGCAGATGTCCGGGTGCATCCTGTACTGCACGGTCAGCTGCACCACGGGCAGGCTGCGGAGCACGTTCCTCTGCACTTGCTCCTCCAGGTGCCTCTGCAGACGGGCCATCAAGGACTGGTCGTAGCCATACTGCTGAGCTTTCTGCCACAGGGAGAACAGCAGATTTCATTTGGGACTTCACTCCCCACCAGTCAAAAGTATCTGGCGTTTTGAACTTGTAAATCGCTGACAAAATGACAACCACTCACACTTCAGTTTTCTGTGTGTGTTGGTTTTATTATTTCAGTAAAGGCCACCTGCATAAATCTGAATTTTTGTGGGTAGTCTTTAGCAAGACAACTTCCCTTAGTGAGTCACAACACACTACAATTTTAAGAACATCAACCATAATGAAAAGCAAGACTTTCCAGGTGGGATCTTGTTAAACAAACACACAACCTGTAGACAATTTACCCCTCTAAAGAAGCCAACCTGGTTTTCCTCCCTTCTTTATGAGGTTTAAAACAGCCCTTACTGTTGGGTACAATGATGTGCTCCTATATATTTATCCTTAGAAAACACCTGTGGGGTCAGGAAGTCCCCACACAGACAGGTAGGTAGTCTTCATCCTCCTTAAGGAACGGGGTAGTGACTGAAGCTCCCAAAAAGAGATAACAGAGCCTGCCAGCAACACAACATCCCTCACAAACCACATGCCCAGCTTGAAGTTTGTACTGCCCCACTGAAATGTATTTTTTTCTCCCTCTTAAAATATTTTCTATAGATACTCTTCTTAAACTATAACCACTCTATGGCAAGAAAAAAAGAAAAGAGCCTGAACACTTACTACTGATTTGACAGTAGGAGGGAGCTGTTTGGGATCTCCAACGAGGACAAGTTTATTACAGCGATGGATCAGTGGAATCAGTGTTTCCACCTCACAGGACTGCCCTGCCTTTTGGATATGCAAACAGGACAAAAGTAGAAGTTGTAAGCAAAGGAGGGAAGTATGTTAAATTTTCTGTAACACAGCCAGAATAACTCAAATGCTTTAAGTCTTCTAAAAAAAAAAAAAAAAAGGAAGAGGAAAAGGAAGGACTTTTCTCTAGTAAAAAACTACCAACAGATTTATTTTATTATTATACATGTAGAGCTTTCCAAACAGATATAAATATAACTAAACCATCTGGAAATCTCTACAGCAAAAAACCATGGCTAAAATGTGGTTCTAAATAAAAGCTGTCTGCCATTATAGCACCAAACAAGTCAGGAAAAGAATCAATTACAAGTTATTCTTTCTCCTCCTGGTTCTATAAGTCTTCTAAAAAAAAACCCACAAATATTCCAGCAGCAAGCCACACAGCCCCAAACTGCCCGAGCAGAGCACAGGGCAGGCGTGGAGGTGGAAGAGGCTGCAGCTCCCCACAGCTTCACTGACCTCATCCACGATGACACAGCTGAAGGGATCGAGCCCCTGCCGTGAGAAGGCCGATTCCAGCAGGCTCCCTCCGCTGGTGCTCAGCGTGCAGCAGATGATGTCAGACTCCAGGATGATGTCTGCCTGCACTTTCTGGGAGTGCCCCCGAACCTTCAAACACAACAGGACACCCTGGTTAAAATTCAGCCTTAACTGCAACAGTGAATGCTCCTGTTTGGTGTTTTTCCCCAGTATGCAGCCAGAGTACACCCAGATTTCACAGCTGCCTGGCCATAACTTACTCAGCTTATGGCCTTGATCCATTTACCCACTACCTCATAAATGCTCCCAGCTACATCAACCCCAAAGTTCACCACAATTAAAGGATACCAAGTATAAAAATACATCAGCTGAAGTTTATGAGAGATAAATTCTCCTACCTCCTTTAGCTGAGAAGCGAGTTGCTGTCTCTCCTTTGCGAGCCTGCCAATTTCATCATTTAACATTTGACTCTAGATGAGGGAAAAATTAAAGAGAAACCACCCTTAGCACCACCCATTTCCCATATACCTTTTTTCCTCCCAAGCCCTTAATAATTTCTGAAACATTTAGACTTGCTCAGACTGTCTTTTAATATCAAATGTGTCTGAAGAAGCTGATCAATTTCTTGGAAAGCTGTCAACATATTTAGGCTTTGCAAAACACAATACAGATCTTGTATTTCTGTGCAACTGGGAAATAGTTTACCACCAGAAATCTGTAATTTGAGCATAAATGCCAAATTTTGAGACCAAAAAATGGAAGATTTCAAGTGCAACACATATTCCACAATCTCAGATCACGAGGTATCTTCCTGTATTTTCAGTGAAACAAAACCAGAGCTTTGAAACGTACAATCAAATGAAACCACCAAGATTTATACATATGGTTACATTAAAATCTAACTGGTGACAGAACCAAGTGAAGACTACTGAATGCTAGAGCAACAAGTGGCATGATCAACCAGTGGAAAATACTGGCATAAATAAACAAAAAATTCCTGATGTGAAGTTCTTCATTCCCTCTCACCAACCTTTCCATTAGTTGAAAAAACAGGGAAGAGACAGCTCTGCTTAGAGGTGACATCAAAAACCAGAGTTCTTTTTGTGTTGTTTTTGTGAATACAAAAACACAAAAAGGATTAAATATTGTCTTGCTACCTCTCTTTTCTCACATCTGTGCATGGCACGCTCTCGAGAGAGCATGTCCAGCTTCTGATCCAGAGCTTCTTTCTTCTTCTGGATATCCTGGTCACAGTCCCCTGGCTTTCGTTCTGTAATAAACCAAAGGAGCACAAACAGGAGGAAGAGGAAAATTGTTACAGTAACTCCAAATTGGACAAATTCATTTTTTGCTGCATTTTCCTATTTTCTATGAAGTTTTATCCTGTACAATGAAGACAATGAGAATTGCTTCCAACTGTAGCTCTCAAATGCTGCATTCCTTAAAAATGATGGCTTTAACATGCATGCAATGTAATTTCTTAAAGAAAAAAGTCACCTTGCTTATTTCTTTCCTTTTCCTTAGATTTTGGCTCATATATAAACTGCCACTTCCCCACTAAGACTCAGAAAACCAATGCTTCATGAAATACTAGTGTAGAAAAATCTTCCTTCTTACAGGACACACAATCCCATGTGGAAAATATCACCAAGCTCTTACAGAAGACTGAAGAAAAGTCTGATTTCCATGTTACTTACTCATTCTGTGTTCAACTTGCTTATCCAGGCTGAACCCCCGGACTTCATTGTTGATTGATTTTTCAGCACCAAGTCGCACTAATTTGATATCACCACAATTTCCTGTTTACAAAATCAGAGTCAAAATACTCTTAAATTAAACCAACTGTCTCTACGCTTTGCTATGACAGTTATAAAAAAAATGTAAACATCAGGGATATCCAACAAGGCTTTTCCTTTTCTACTTATCTGGAGTTTTCAACACTTGACTTGTACTTAAATGCAGCTACAAAAAAAATCAGTAATTCCAAACTCTAAAAAAATAAGGATGTTACCCACGTTTTAGTGGTGGCTAACACTGAATGTTATTTTAAATTAATAAAACTACCTCTTATTCTCAGGTTTATCTAAAACTTCCAGAATTCCTGAGTTGGACAATGCTGAGTCCCATCAAGTAATGCAGTTGGTAAGTCAGTACCAAATTAACATCTTGTTACAGTGCAGATATTTTCCCCCTTGCCACTAACTAGATGTCTTATACACAATTCATCTACTCTGTATTAGTCACAAACTGGAAGGAAGAAAAATGAGAAGCT
Organism: Machaerirhynchus nigripectus; assembly: GCA_013397975.1. Taxonomy (NCBI): domain Eukaryota; kingdom Metazoa; phylum Chordata; class Aves; order Passeriformes; family Dicruridae; genus Machaerirhynchus; species Machaerirhynchus nigripectus. The sequence continues at coordinate 95,253 of VZRQ01002911.1, read as the reverse complement.
CTGTCACATCAAAAATTTCACCAGTCCGTTTCCCATGACCCACAACATCCAACTTTATTCAAAATACAGACAAGAGGCTTGTGTTCAAATCCCCAAGGAGTACTTAAAAACTGGTGAACCTAAACTAACAGCATGAGGAAAGGGTCAATGTCTATATAAAACAAAGTGCAATTTATTAAAAAGAACACAATACACCTTTCAGAAAAGCACATTTACGTTAACAACAGTAGGAGGATGTACCAATCATGCTCTGCAAGAGGAAGAAGCTGCTCAGAGGAGCGTGTAAGTACAGTACGTAATCAGCTGCTTCAGTTCCTCCTCCAGGTTTTGCCCATTTAGCATTAAACCAGAATTTTGAAACAAACCATACCCAAAGGCTCCTGTTTGTTTTGGCATTTTTCCTTAAATGCAATGATGATCTTTTTCATGAGTTCATCAACAGCAGCATTTGATGGTGCACAGACTAGAAAACGGTTTGGCTTAATCTTGGAATTTTTTTTCCGAGCTGTTTTCTCATTCCTAGTGTTCTGTAGATTAATTAACAACAAACCAAAACAAGCTCTTTAGATTGTTTTGAGGTTGAGAAGCCAGACAGTACATTCATTTAAACCAAACCCCAGCACACAACCATCCCATTATGTTCACTTACTTCTCTCAAAACACGGGACAGAAGTCCTACAATAGTTTTTGACTTCCCTGTCCCAGGTGGTCCATGGATAAGGCAGATCTTGGGCAGCCCTGGGTGTTGCTTTACCATGGCATAAGCTGTCTCAATGGCTCTCTTTTGATCTTCATTGTATTCATTCATATATGAAGCCTGAAGAAATAGACAGGGCAAAAAAAAAAAAAAAAAAAAGAATTAATGTTGATCAACCTTCCACATCAATTTTCTGTATTTTCAGAATGTCCTCATCCCTCTAGCTATAACTCAGAAGCTGGAAGGGCAGGGAAGCTTGTGATTCTAGGTTTGCTCTAGATGCACACCCAAACCTCACTTGAAACTCCCCACACCTTTATTTTACAGTACCTTTTCTATGCCTTACTTCCTGAACACTTCCCCAGTAAGGGGAAAGAAAACTGAAAGCAGTTTGAGGGGCACTGTATCAATACAGCACAAAGACCAGAGCACATTCAGACTCCTCTCCCCACCCGATCAGCCAGCTCAGAAGGGCAGTGTCTCAATGCTTTTGAAACTTGGCTGTTTGCTCTTGGTCATCTCAAAAGCCAGCATGAAAAACCAGACCTGCAAAACCTATGAGGCCCAAATGCCTTCTGTGTTCACCCTGGCACTCCCTGGTGCAGGACTTACAGCACTTCCTGAGGCTACAGGCAGATCTCTGGGACAGAAGTCATTGTAACTTGGATTTATGATGGGTTTAGCCAGGGGGCTCCTGCTCAGCAGCAGAAGAGCTTTGAACTTTCTGTGTGTGGTCACCAGGGAGCCAACCACCACACACTTCACTTGCTTATGGATGAAGCACGACAAATTGCCTCGGGTTTGCACAGTAAGATGACAGGTAGTTTGATGCTCCTTGTGTCCTGTTAAAGAAGAGTAAGAAAGCAAGTTGTTCATTCAAAAACTATCCAAATCATTAACTGAAAGATACTCCAGTAACTCACTCAATGAATTCACCAGAACAAGATGCTGGCTTCTACTAAGGCATCAACAATGAATTCTTGCACAATTCCAACACTTCCCCAACCCCACCAAAAAAAAAGACCAAAAAAAAAAAAACAGTGCTCCATACAACTACTCAGATCACTGCTTTAATAAGGCAGGTACTGGGTACTCAGTAATCCTGGTAATTCACGGTTTCAATTCCCAAAGACAGTGACAGTTTTAGTCAGTGAGATCACAGAAGTTCATGGCACTTCATATCTCATGGCAATACCATCCTAAAGATGCGTGCAGAGCACTTACTCATCACTAGTTTCTGTTTTTACATGAAGTATCAACGTTTGCATTGAAGGAAGGCCCTGGAAAAATGATGGAAAGCAGGGCTGCAGCTTCAGTTCCTGACTTTTTATAAAGCTTCTAGCATGAAACAGACCTGCTAGAGAGGAAAACCAATTCCATTTCCTCTAAGGCAAGTGGTATATTACAACTACCAACAGCCAGCTATGAAGAAGCATTTTATGGCACCAGGAAGGATCCCATTTTTATTTCAAGCCCAGTTACTCACTATCTGCATAGCCAGATGCACGAGAAAACCGTGTCACGAGGCCAACGTGATTCACTGTGGGGTTCTCCATCCCACTTTCTTCCCCAAAGGTGTCCTTCTCCTTGCTGACCACCAAAAGGATTAAGTCATCCTCCTTTGGATGAAGCTGCCTCGCCAAATCACTCTCTCGTAAATGAGCTACCCAAAAGACAAATTAAAATCAGAACATTGAAAAGAAAATGGTTACAATTATTTTCTGACTGTAGAAGTACTGTTTACTTTTAAAGCTGTTAAAAGCTACAGCAAAAAATTATTGTGGAAATTTTAACTCCATCCTGCGCTCTTAAGCCTGAACACAGCACTGTATAAATACACAGCAAGCCAAGGACAACTTTATCAAAACATGCTGAAAAATAAATCCCAGATGAGATACAGAAGGCACAAATTCCCTGGAAAATACATATTTCTCTTACATGCATTCTGTAGAATAGTAACATTGAGATCCTTTCTGTATTTAAAGCAAACACAAAAAACCTCTACAAGTGCCATCTCATTATAAAGCATCACCTACTTGAAAACCAGAAGAGTTTATTGAACAAAAAACCCTCACCTGTAAGATGTGCTGTATTCATGTCAGCAGAAAAGTTCTGTAAGTAGAAGCAGTAACTTTTCTCTCTTACTTTCTGGTTTTCTATCCATTCTTGTGCCAGCTACATGTTGAAAAGGAAACAATAATACTTTGAAGGGTTTAGTGTATCAGAAGAAAAGCTTATCATGACTCAAAGGGCAAATAAAAGAAATAAAACTGTCAGACTGTCAAGTAAATTTATCAAGAGTCTTACCCATTTCTTTTCTTTCACATAAGCATACCCATTACATATAAACACACAGGGTAAACTAAAGTTCTTCCTTGCCACTCACCATTTCATGTGCTTTCTTAAAGCTCTTCACAGCTACTCTGAGTTTTCCCTGACTACATTTTCACCTTAAAATATCAGTATTAACCAGGCATTGACTTTATTTTCTACCTTATTTCTACAGAAGTGATGCAATGACTGAACTTGAAAGCATTCAGACATTAATTGAAGGAACACTGTGTTTTGTCACTATTAAACTATAAACCAATAAAGACTGGGAAAAATACTTCTTGGATTAACCTACTGTCTCATGTAAGTTCTCAACAGAAACCAAAACATTAGGGTTTTATCCTCTTTTTACAGACACTGTCATTGAAAGGCCTCAGTTTCCTAAAGACTTCTGTTTCGAGCTTTATATGCTAAAGAGAGAGGAACCACATCTTCTGTCCCTCCTTTCATTGTGGATGTGCACCCAGGAAAAAAGAAACACTTCACTGAGGTGAGTAACTCTGGTAGTCCCCAATCTTAAACATAACTGTTGGGATTATTTACCCCAAATCATTCCTCTATTCTGATCTGTATCTGAGCATTGTCAAAGCTAAATAGAGGACATAAACCAGGTTTTAATCTCTTGGTAACATTTACCATGTTGATGAAACCAAACCAAAAGGCAGAAAGCTACTTACCGTTTCAAAGGCATTGAGCATCATCAAGGGGAAAAATGTATTAAAATAGTCGTTGTAGCCCTGAAATTGCACAGGAACAGAGGCTACTATGGACTGCAGAAGATTATTTGGAGTTCCAAAGTGGCTGAAGTTTGCAAACATTTCGTAAGTCCACTTTAGGACTTGGTTAACAAAAATGCTGTAATCGCGCTGCTGAGCGCCAAGAAAGGAGGAGTAGGTTTCTCGGCCAGGCCCTCGGGAAATATTTGAAGCATTGTCATAGTGTCTATTTTGTGACTGGAGAACATGATTGGAACTGAGGGGTTGAGGTACATTACTGAAACTTGGAGATTTGCACGTTGGATTTCCTACTGGTGCAGGTTTTGGGTATGGTGGTGGCCTGACCAGCGCCACTTTGGCCGCGTTCACTTTGCTTTTCGAAGGTGGGGGTAACTTTCGGACATCTTCAAGATCTTTGCTGAAGGCTGCGTTCCGTGAAGAACTTGCTGAGCTGAAAATTTTGGTAGTGGAAGGCTTTCTTATTTTAGGTGGCAGGAGAGAAGGCTTGGCAAACACGTGATCTGCCTGATCTGCCCCTGGGCTGGTGGCTGTGTGTTTACTACAGTATTCGCCAGCTTTTTCCACCTTTTCCATACAGTCTTTGTAGTTACATTTCACAACAGCTGAGGGTTCATTCTGCTGAAGGCTTTCATCAACATCCATTTCCTCTGGGGTCTTACTACTTATAGCAGCATCTTGAACACTTTCCTCCTGAGAACATAACTCCATATCCACAGGATCCAACTGGGTTAAAAACAGATTATCATCACCTTCGTCACTGCTTTCATCTGATTTACACCCATTTTGCTTTGAAGTTTTCATCTCACACTCAGGCAGGACAGTGCAACCTTTTCCTGAAGACTCATTTTTATCATCTCCAAGTGCAGTGGAAGAGAGACTTGAATCCATAGGGACAGGAGGAACCACCACACTGTTACTCTCCCATTTTCTGTTCCAGTCTGAAGAACGAGGCATTTTAGAGGCACTTGCCACCTCCTCCACAGAAAGGCTTTCAAATTTTCTCTCACTGGCAGAGGGACAAGCAGTCTCTTCTCTTTTTTTCTCCCTTTGGTTTTCAAGAGATGCTTTAATAGACGCCAGTTCGAAACTTTGAGGCTTTTGTTCCACACGTTTTGCACACACTTTGGTAACTTTGTTTCTGCTCTCCAAACATCCTGCAGAATTTTTCACACTTCTTTTGGGCCTTGCCTGCCTGGAATACTGACGGTCTTGGCAGATCAGCAGTTTTTTGTTATGTTTTACAGACAAACGCTGAGCCTCTATCTGTTTAGTCCTCTTTTTCTGTGCAACTCCAATTCTGCCTGCAGCTTTGCCGTGGCTGCGCAGCTGAGCCAGGCTCTCCAGGGAGGGCTGGGACAAGTCAAACGCCTTGCGGGGGGCCTTCTTCAGGCCCAGCTTTTCCACAGTCGATGCTGGAGCAGGGCTCTGCCGAACTTTCCTCGGAGGAACCACGGCAGGCATTGACCTGCCAGGCTGAGAACGCTCCGGCGTGCTTTGAGGCAGTGTTTTATTTTTGGCTATTTTAACAACAGGAGGTTTTTTAGGAGTTCTCTGAACAGCCGGTGCTGATTTACATTTTGCTGTGGTCTTCTGTGGGCTGGTGCTATTTTTCTTAAGGGCCAACTTCGAAGCTAAGGAGAGGGGAGATGTAGATGCTCCGGGTTCAGGCGATTTTGAGTCCAGAGTGAAGCTTTTAGCAGCACCTTTGTCTGCACATTTCTCCAGTTGACCTTTTGCATCTTCCTTACTAACTGATCCTTGCAAGGTTGAATTAGTTGCTTCTTTTGTATCATTAACTTCTTTCTGATGAGACATATCCTCTGTCTGCTTTTCTGTCGAGCTTGCTGCTTCTTCCATGGTGTCATCACTTAAGTAATCCAGATCATAACCCCAGTCATTTAAGTTATTGTTATAGAAGTCATCTGAATTACTCCTCTCAGCTGCTGGAGAAACACCATCTTGTTTATACTCCTGAGTTGTTTCCACAGCATACGCCTGAGTATCTTGCCAAGCTGAAAAAACCTCAGCTTCTGTTTCAAATTCAAAGTACTGAGAATCACAATCATCCAGAAACATGGGAGAGCCTGGAGACTTTGATTCTCTTTTAGTGTCACTATCAGAAATGCTGCTGGAAGTTGAAGACTGCTCTGCACACACATTTTCGTTCTTGCTTTTTGTTTCCTCCTTGTCAGACAAGTTTTTTTCTTCATCAGAAGAGTCTGAAATTACAATGACTTGATTGTTAGGGCCATCTGCACCACAGGGACACTTGGTACTTTGGCCCTCGTTGGAAGATCTTACAGTACCTTTCACTTTCCTTACAATATCAGACACATTGTGGTGCACTGAGCTTTCCTGGCCGGACGCAAGGGGAAAATTGACACTTTTGGCATAAGCAGCTAAAGATAATTTACTGAGTTCTCTATCAACCTGGGAGTCTGATAAAGCATCATCATTAGAAACCGTCTTCACAGAATCCTCCTCTTTCTTCCCCACTGAACTGTTTTCTCTCTTGAAATATTCTGAAAACTGAAACAACCTGTCACTTGATTCATGCTTCACTGACAGTGGTCTGAGCATATCCCTCTTGTTTTCAGAACTAAATGGAAAATAACTGTATGCTGCAATTTTATCTCTACAAAAGGTCTCCGAAATTTGATTTTTGCAGTCATATTTATCCAAGTCTTTTAAATTACGCTGCTCCTGGTTTGAAGTTTGTGTGTTAGAGTTTTTCTTAAAGAAAGACAACAACGATGAACGTGATTTTTCTTCTGTTGATACTTTTTTCAGTGAGGTGTCATTACACCCTAAAAGCAAAGTACCATCATCTTCCTTCCCCTGCACACCAGGTTCATTTCTAGAGTTTGAGGAATCTAGTGATGCTTCCTTGGATATCTGCTTAATGGGGACCAGGCTGGACTGGAACACACTGTTTACACTTGTATCCTGCATACTTCTGCAATTCCTTGAAGATGGGGAATCAAGATGAGTTTGAGCAGACAGATACGGTGGTGTTCTGGCTTCTGCTTCCTGTTTGATTTCTAACTCTCTGCCTCTCCTGAAATCTGAATGCAGGGCATTTGAATTAAAGCACTGATCATCCATATTGCATTTCCCTGCCACAAGATCATAGTTCCTATTTTCCTGAACTTTCCCACCTACTTTTGCTGCCAAAGAGTTCTGTGGGAAAATACACTCCTGAGCTGTCAGGTCATCAGGTTCCTTTTTAATATTCATCAAGAGGCCTTCTGTGGATGTGCAAGATGTTGAACTTCCAGACGCATCTCTACATTCCTCTTCCCAGGCATTCTTTCTCCTATGGAAAGGGTTCTCTTGACAATCTCTGCCTTCCTTTGACATGACAAATGGTGAATAAAGGTCCCCTCTCTCATGTCCACTCATCTTGTATCCATCATCACACGCATTCCTCTCCTGCTTTATAGGGATGGTTGGCAAAGCTGTTGAGTTTGAACTGCTTCCTCCAGCCAAAGAGGTGCTCAGCGCTTTGCCATTTATATTTCTTAAAACCTGCCTCAAACACATTTGCAACTCCTGGGTTTCCTGGCTGCTCAGCTGCCACCCCACAGCTCGATTTCCCCGCAGGAGAAGGTTGAGTTTGTCCAGGTACTGCTTGCAGAGGGCGTGCTGGCCGATCTGGTAGCCCTCCTTGAGCAGGCTGCGGATGAGCTGCACGCAGGCGTGCTGCACCGAGTTCGGGGCCTGGAACGATCCCGGGCCCTTGGCGCACGGCCCCGGCGCCTTCTCGCTGCACCGCGTGAAGGCTCTGCTGGGAAGCGTAGCACACCTCACCACTGCCTCCACCCACTCCTGGGAGCTGATCCACAGCAAATGCAGGCACTTCTTGCTTCTGTGTAGCTCAACAATGGACACCAAGATGAGGAGGAAGAACTCGGAGATTTTGTCGCACTGCTGGATTCTTTCGATGAGGATGTCTTTGATTTCCGAGCAGAGGTAGTGGATGACCTCTACTATATAGGCTACACCCAAGTCCTTGAGATCCATAAGGGACTGAACAAAGGGGATGAACCAGAGGAATGTGCTGTGATGGACACGCATATCTCTGCCAATGTCAGACTGAAGCACGTTAGCCAGGGTCTGCATATCTTCATACATGTTGGGGCAGTACTCTGGGCAAATGGCAGCCTTCCATCCAGTGTCCTGAAAAATACATTCACCACACAACATCCTCAGTGACATACACACCTACACAGTTTAACATGGTGCCTTTTTTGTAGCCATAAAAGTTACTTTCTTTCATATATATGTTCATTAAATGGTAACATCTCTTATATCCCAACATAAGTCATTAAAAAATACGGAACTGATGTCCTAGAACATTATCTATGAAATTAGTGTGAAGTAGTAGTTCCTTTAAAAACCATTATGAACTATTCAAAGGCACTGTCATGCTGACATAATTTAACCTCTGATAATCAAAAGCACATTTAAAGCCTTTAAAAGACATTTCATAAATGCAACACATTGACATCAAGAGATGAACACGCTTGGAAATGTTTATTCTTGACAATGTCATTCAGTGACTACAGTTCAAAGAACAGGAATATAAAATACTGGTTTAATACCTTTTGAGGCTTTTCTGTGTTATAATTATACACAATCTGACTGCAAGAAATCATGTCATCACCGTAGTCTGACTCTGGTTCAGATTTTGTCCTAAGAAGAAACACAAATCATTACAGACTCACACAATTAAAACCCTAAGAAAGGCAGGACAGACGTTGCTTTTCAGATACCAAGTGACCATTAGAACTTGTCAGTGATAAACCACACCTATGAGAAGGTACCATATTTAAAAGTGTAGAGCTTGTTTTATCCAGCTTGTAAGAGGTGGGAGAACTGACTGTCTTGGGAAAAAGTTTTCTACTGAGTCATGGATTTGCCTATGTAAAACAAATGCCCAGAATGCCATCTACTGAAAATTCACGAATTCCCATAAATTTACCAAGTCTTGGGCATGGCAATCTTCATTAACCCTTCAGTGCAGGTCAGTTGTAGCACTAAATAAGCACTAAACAATTAACAGTCTTCCTAATTCAGGAAAAAGATCCTAGCAAGTTCAACACAGACATCGTAGTTGCCAAAAATAAGTGAACATATATTTTTTTGAAAGAATCTCACAGTTTTAGGGGACCTACTTCAACTTTTCTTTGCTTGAAGTTGGAAACATGGTATTTTTTTAATTGCCATCTCCCTCCCCCAACACAAGTTACAGCAGCACTGACAAGAACTGACCTCCTAAAGCTACTGCGAATATTTTTGATTTCATTGTTGTAGCTCACACTGTTGATTATGGTTTGAAAGGCTTGGACAGGATCAATGAGCTGACCCCAAACTTTAGATCCGAGCTGATCCAAAATGACCATGAAACAATGCAGGGCAGGCCAAAAGGGGTCAGTGGAATCATCTGAAACACAACAGGAACAGAGGAGAGGGCTAAAATGCAAATCCTGGACATTCTTAGGCTAAGCAGAAATTGAAAGAGTTGGTTCTCCTTGATTTTTCTACAGTATCAATATAAAAGTATTCTAGTAAGTTGCAACTGTACTTTTTAACCTGGAAAAAGACTGAAAAAAGTCAAGCTCCCTTATCTATACAGAGACACTGCTCCTTATGCAGCCTTAAATCAACTGGAGCCTGGATGCCCATTATTAATATTAAATAACACTGATATTTCCCGAATCTATGACACTGATTTTTGCAGAGCTGTGCTATGAAGTGGCACAACTTACACAGCTATTTATATTTTTACTTACATAGCTAATTCATACTTCACATTTATCACAGAAGCAATCGGTTCTTTCAAGTGTGTTCTTACTCCTTCATGTAAGAAAATATCATATCCTCAATAAACACAAAGTTTATAAAGATCTGCTCATTTAAGAGGCAATCCTGGTCTTGAGCTCACAGGCCATTCCCAGACTATGCCACGGTAACCCACAGGGTTACTAAATCCGAATTCTACATTTACAGCTGCAAAAGGGGATCCCCCTCAGAAGGGCAGATGGAAGAGTCAAATTTTAAGGCAAGTTGCAGAAATTCAGAGGGAGCTTCTTTACTTTAGGAGTCAAAGTTCAAACTTCGTGCCACAATGAAATGTGCATTCTGTATGCACATGCAGCCTGTACATTAAATGAAAATAGTGACAGAAATTGTAGATTTGTCCTCTCAAAGCCTCTAAGTCAGACTTAGCGAAAGCACTGCCATCCCTTCTTCACTTCAGACTTCAAATGTAATTTTTCAGTATTTGCCAGTATTGCCCAAATACTGCACCTTCCAGAAGATAAACAGGCCTCATTTAAAATCACCTCTCATTACAATACTAAGAACTTAACAAGGAATTTGATAAAGATGAAAAATGGGCTATAAACGGTCTTAATCTCAGTATCAAAATTAGTTACCAACTGCTTCTTTCTCCATAGTGTGAAGTATAGACTGCATGAAATCATTTTGTTTGTCTGGGCCCAGTAACAAAGAGTCCATGGCTTGTTCTTCCAGTACTGACAGCAACATGCAAATCCCTAAAGAAGAAAAAAGAAGCAACTTGTCCATATATTTGAAAAAATACATAGCACCTATGAAATTGTAGAGCTCTGACTTGAAAGAAGTGCTTACATATGGGAGACTACACAAATTCATTTCTGATCATACTCACCCAGCCAATAGTTCTTGTAGTTGGCTGTATCATACAAATGAGCTGGCAGAAGGATGAGTTTACCCTTTTCAAACATTGAAGAGCTGTAAATATCTGGATTCTCAAAAAGCCCCAACTCAATAACTTTGAACAAACAAGTCAGCACTTCCTCTAAGTCATAATAATCATCCCTATCAACCTTCCCTAAATTCCTTGCTGTTAGGATGGCCCATCGACGAATCTAAGGATTGAAATAAAAAGATATATATGAATAAAAAGAACAAATAAAATCACAATTCTGTAAGAGGAAGCACTGCTATTACAAACAGGACAAAGGCATATTTTTACTAATAGAATAATTAAAAATAAGTCTTCAAAATAATCTTAAAAACAGGCTTGCCATACCTGCAAGATGATGTTGGCCACAAGGAAGCTAAAATTCAGAGTAATAACTACAAAGAAAAATCCTTGGGAATCACGTGCAACAGTGTAGCATTTGGTTTGTACTAATTTTATGTTATTTACATGTTACTGACCAGGATTTTCTAAGGAGAGAACTGTATACTGTAACATGTCAAGTTTTATTTACAGATAAATGCACCACACAGATTTTCTAAAATCATGCAAAGACAGCACTCAATCCCTTCAGTATTAACATGGCACACAAAACAGGATTCACTGGAATTCAGCAGAACAAAAAAAGGAACTTACCACCTCATTTGGGTGTACCAAAAAGAGATAAATTCCTGGGTATTTCTCAAAGACCTGAAAGGAGTCATGACTTAGTTCCATTCTACAGAGCACTTCTACACACAGCTCACCTAAAAGGGTAAGACACAGTTATGGTATGGACTAATCTACAGGCTCACAAAAAAATGTATTTAGTATCAAAATAAATATAGACATTGATACTCTGGTTTAACTACTATTTATTTTCACCTCCTTCGGTGGAACAACACCATTCCCTTCCAAAGGGATATGATCAGATACGTACTGACTTTCTTATGCAGCAGCAGATATGGGTATTTGAGTATTTCCAGCAGGGGCACTCGCAGGTTGTTCTCAAAATTTGGGCCCACATAACCAGACAGACGTGTCTCCCCATTCTCATCTATCAGAAACAACTCATCATCTTCTCCCGTTTCTTCATTCATGGATTTCTCCATGTGGGCAACAAGGCGGGACGTCTCCAAGTCCCACAAGTCCTATTCAGTGGGGAAAAACAGCAATCAACTTGTAAAGAAAGTGATGAAAGACATTTATTATCACATACAGAAATCTTAATTACACTTTCAAAACTTAAAATCTCATTTTGAAAAGTTTCTTTCTACGCGCGGTCCAAAACACTGAAGCTTTGAAATGGAATTCAATCATGCAAAGCACAAATCTCTCACTTTAGAGTTAAGACCACAAAGTCATTTTTAAGAGTAGCCTTCAAACCAGAAGCAATTTCATAATTCCGTTAAATATTCATACTCAATACTTATTTCAGGACATAGGTTATTCACAAAACTTCGTTCCACTGGCCAATACACAGAAAGACACGATACAGGAAAAGATCATTTTTAGGAAGATGGAAAAAGCAATTATAAAATCTTGCCTTCTTACAGATTTTGCAATTAGTGGAATAAAAAAATATAAACAATGCAAAGAGACTGACTGATTTGCTTGATATTTGTAGGCATTCACTCCCTTAACATTACTCATCTTAAGTAACTGCTCCAAACCTCAATTAGGCACCAAGTTTATTCACTGCAGTAAATGGACACAAAAAGGAACTTGCAGTAGGTCCAGGTTCTCTTATTTCCAGTCTATGGAACTTCCAGTCACATGGAATTATACTCCAATCTAAAGAGCAACCTTCTAGGCATCTCTATCTATTGTGATCAATTGGCTACAAATACATACTTTACATACAGAGATACAGAAGGGAAAATAAGCTTTCCAAAAAGATAAGATTGTATACTAGTAAGGGAGGATTAGACAACAGGTTTAAATTTTTTTGATTAATTGCACAGTCTTGCAAGGTCTGATCTCTGACATTCAAACACAGGAGAAAACTACAAATGAGAAGTGAAAGCAAACAAAACAGGAACAAACCAGAAGCTGAAGAGAAACCAGCGGAAAAGAGAAAATGCATTAACGAAATGAGCTGTTAGTCTGGCAGATGTCCTTTACTTCAAACCATCACAGCACGAAAGGAGTCCAAGCTATACTGTCTAGTCAGCAACTTAAAACTACTGTTTTAGTTCTTGCCAATTTGAATATATGCAAAACAAGAGGGTCTCTGTTTTACAATCAGCAGATTGCAGCTCCATATAAAAACCCAAACCAGTTAAAAAGCAACACAACCTCTTCCCAAAACCCAATTAAACACAACCCCTGCATAAAACTCCCCCTACACTGAGGCTGGGCCACAGAAGCCTCTTAATTAATCTCTTAATTACCTTATGCAATCTTGGACATTCTTCCCTCGCTTTGTGGTATTCAACCACACACTCCAGGCAGTAACAGAGATCTTCATTGGATCCTTCAAAATCTTCCTGGGACAGCCTTTGAGCAGCATAGTGCTTCAGGAACTCGGTGGTGTCAGCACCACTCTGTGTGCACCATCGGCATGTGCTCATTCTGGGGGTGCAAAGAAGCAGGGATTAAAGTCCAGAGCCTTCAAGCGGCAAAATATTTCCTTTCAGCCACAACAGGACCCAATTTTCAAGTGTGGTGAGCATCAGGATTTCAGTTACTCGTTAGCAGCCTCCATGCAGGTGTTCTTACAAGATACAGGTGCATGCAGTTAAACAGATTAAAGCATTAAAGGGACATCACACAAAAAATGCCTGTGGAATAGCAAACAGTAAAAGTAAAGCACTGAAGTCAAATGTGCAAACTAGGGGGAAAAAAAACGTGAAAACTCATTTTACATACAAAAAAAACCTCCTTACCCACACATTGCACAGTTTCCAGAATTACAATGCAAAGCTCTTTATATTATTTTACTGGTGTCCCTGGAATCTAGGTCTAGTGGCACGAAGCTTAATTAGCTTTTTTCCTTAATCTCCTGCTAAAATTTATAGGTCAACAAATCCCCGTTGTCACAAGCAAAGGATATTTATGCAGAACTTGCCTGTCTTTGTTATTTTTATAGACAGAAAGCATGCTAAAATTCTCACCACAGATTGTTTCCTCAAAAAAAAAAAATTCTTCACTAAGCTGCAACAGAGTCATCTCAGATCCTGCTAGTCTGAAAAATTCAACATAACACTGGACTCACAGAATCGTTTGGGTTGGAAGGGTCATTTCGTTCCCTGCCATGAGCAGGCGACACCTTCCACTATCCCAGGTTGCTCCAAGCCCTGTCCAACCTGGCCTTGGACACTTCCAGGGATGGGGCAGCCACAGCTTCTCTGGGCACCCTGTGCCAGGGCCTGCCCACCCTCACAGGGAGGAACTTTCCCTTAATATCCAACCTAACCCTGCCCTCTGTCAGTTTGAATCCACTTCTCCTCATCCTCTCATTACAGTTCCTGATGAAGAGTCCCTCTCCAGCTTCCTTGTAGGCCCCTTCAGATAACGGAAGGCTGCAAAAGCATGAACTCTTGAACTAACTATGTAAAAAGAAAGATGGTAACTACTTCTTTTATTCAGCATAACAAAACTAGATAAAGCCAAGCTTTAAGTTTCCTCATACATACACATATACTGGGAAAACCCAACAATTGAGGCATTTACCTTTGAAAAAAGGAGCTATTTGCTGTGCAGGTGTGCCAGGTCACATGGTGGGAAGGAGAACAGCGCTGCCCTGCAGCCAGGGAAAGGGCTGAGCCCTTCAGCCATACATGTCCTGAGTGCAGAGGGCAGAGCCGTATCCTCAGCAATCCACCCCCTGGTGACCAAGTCTCGGTGGTATTTCAAAGATCTAGAGTAAAACAGAAATCAAACCACTGAATCACAGAATCAGTCCGTCTGGAAAAGACCTCTGAGATCATCGAGTCCAACCTGTGACCAAACACCACCTTGTCACCCAGACCAGCGCAGAGTGCCACATCCAGCTGAACACCTCCAGGGATGGTGACCCCACCACCACCCTGGGCAGCCTATTCCAATGTTCAACAACACTTTCAATGAAGGAATTCCTCCTGATGCCCAACCTGAACCTCCTCGGCACAGCTTGAGGCTCTGTCCTCTCCTGTCACTCACTGCCGGGGAGAAGAAGCCAACCCTCACCTGCTATAACCTCCTTCCAGGTAGCAGAGCAGCAGAAATCGGTTCAGCTCACACTTAAGAACTGCTTTAGTATTTAGATTAATAACTGCATTAATGATTTTCATGAAGCGGTAAGTACGATTTGCAAGAGAATCCCTTCTCTCGTTCAAATGCCGAGACAATGTTTGTCTCGCTTTTCACTTAGAAAAGGCGTAAATATTTACTTATGCAAGGAAACCGCTTAAAGGAGCGTGGGCGGGCGCAGGAACCCCAGTTGCAAGCAGCACCGTCCCCTGGTAATGCTGTTACCGACACCCTGCACCGGCTGCGGAGCCTCGGCACCCGCGCATGGAACGCCCGAGCACCGAAAACTTTCGGTTTCGCGGTTGGAGCCGCCGCAGCCGCCTCGGTGCCGGCCCCAGCCCCACCGCAATCCCAACCCCACCGCCACCCCAACACGAACCCCAACCCCTGGAGCGCACCGTGCATCCCCCGACAGCTCCACCTGAGCGCTCCCCTCCCCTCAGCCGCCCTGTCCGGTGCCCTCCGTCCCTTCCCGCCAAGCGGGACCCAGCCTGGCGGGGCAGCGCCTGCCCTGAGGGGGCGTGAGGGACCGACACAAAGGGTGTCCCGGGAGGAGCGCAGGCTCCGCGGCGACGGCACAAGCCCCAACGCGGCTCCAGGCGGG